>VZTY01018217.1:12505-35327 GCA_013400935.1 Turnix velox | reverse complement strand
GCTCCTCTCCCTTCATCATCTGGATGACTGATTAAAATACAGTAGAGTGTAACTCTGAGCTGACAAAACTATTGCCAGTTGGAAGGGAAGCTGAACCAGAGGTGGGTTTTCCAGAGCTGTCAGCATTCTTAGCAGCTTTTAAAAGAAAAAAAAACCCTACATGAATTGTGATTTTGTTGTACATTTTCAATTCATTCAGCCAATTCTTTGCTAGTAAAGCCAGCAGTACACAGGCATTAGATGCCTGCTTTTGTACATACGATTACCTTCATTGGTTTGATGTGCAAATGGTTACTTAGAAATACTAATAGCTGTGGTGAGTGGTTTGTTTCAAAGGACTATACACGAGGACATCTCTAGGAACACACTGTGTGCACCAGGGCCTTTGAAAGCGGCTCCTTTCAAGTTTCCTCTCACATCCTGCCACTGAGCTGGGATTTCACACAAATATTTCTAAATAAATTGTTCTAACATTTTCATGCTTGCTTTTTAAGTAGAGCATCCTCTGTGATCATGGACAATGTGAGCGATTGTTCAGTGGTTCCTTACTCTATTTGAGTCAATTTGCTCTGCTGGGGTTTCCCTCTCCCTCCATATTCAGTGCTTGGAGTGGTTGGACCAAGCAGAGTGAAGCAGATCTAATTAACTTCTCTCAAGGGTATTGATTGTCTGCAAAGGAAGAGGAAAGCAATGAGGAATACATTATGAGAGCCAACTCATTTCCAGCTTGCAACACCAGGGCTTACATAAATTTCCTTATTTGATTGTGTTTCCTGTTGCAGAAAGGCAACCAGGGGCTACATGAGCTCCTCCAGCTTCTGAAGACAGAAAGCCAGAAGAAAATAAAGCAAAAGTGGTTTGTATAGGCAGTGGAAACTAGAAATTCTTAATTAGACATTCATTAGGAGGATGAAAAGTACAGTAGGTTGGTGCGTTATCGTCTTGCATGTGCAGATGCAGATTGACTGAAGATATGGTGCTACATTCACAGAATCACAGAATATCAGGGATTGGAAGGGACCTCAAGAGATCATCTAGTCCCATCCCCCTGCCAGAGCAGGAATGCCCAGAGCAGGTCACAAAGAAAGGCATCCAGGTGGGGTCTGAATAACTCCAGAGAAGGAGACCCCACACCCTCTCTGGGCAGCCTGGGACACTCTTCTCTCACTAACACTGCGAAAAAGTTATTTCTTATGCTAGACTTCCCTCCCACCATGTGCTAAATTTGACCAATACCTATACAGCAATACCTCTTGAAATGCGATAATTACCTGTATGCTAAAGAATATCCTATTTACACTTCAATACACTTACTTCAATATGTTGTGCCACTGCACTTAATAGAGCAAAAGGTGGTTGAAGGGCCAGGGCTGTGCTTTTATCAGCTCTCCACTGCAGTCAATTAAATCCTTAAATAATGAATGGATTGGCTCAGGTCTATTAAATGATAATCTTCAAGCCCATACATCCAGGGCTGGGGCTGGGCTTGCTCTTCTCTTTGCAGGTGTCTGCAGAGCAGGGTCTAAGGCTGCCCAGAGAGGTTGTGGATGCCCCCTCAATCCCTGGAGGTGTTTAAGGCCAGGCTGGATGAGGCATTGAGCAACCTGGTGTAGTGGGAGGTGTCCCTGCCCATGGCAGAGGGTTTGGAACTAGGTGATCTTTAAGGTCTCTTCCAACCCAAACCATTCTGTGATTTCTGAGAACTCCTTGGTGCCTGAGTAACACACAGAGCTGCTGCCCCACTCTCCAGACTCTGATTTAATAAGATGTTTGCTCCTCAGCAACACCTCAATGACTTTTTCCCCTATAGGAACTTTGATTTCAACAGCAGAACAGGCATTCTGGTCTTCCGTTGTCATCAGTAAATGCAAGGAGGTTTTGGGAAACTAGCTGAAAGTTGGGATTTATTGGGAATGTCTTATAAGATGCTTGGCTTTTCCTTGCCACAACTGCCTTTTTGGGTGAAACGTGAACTCATGAATAATGGAGAGAGTGAGTGTCAGGAGGATGGAGCCAGGCTCTTCTCAGTGATCTCCAAGGATGGGACAAGGGGCAATGGGTGCAAACTGGAACACAGGAGGTTCCACAGGAAAGTAAGAAGCAGGGTGAGGGTGAGAGAACAGTGGCACAGGCTGCCCAGAGAGAGTGTGGGGTCTCCTTCTTTGGAGACATGCAGACCCCTCCTGGACACCTTCCTATGTGACCTGCTCTGGGTGTTCCTGCTCTGGCAGGGGGATGGGACTAGATGATCTCCTGAGGTCCCTTCCAATCCCTGATATTCTGTGATTCTGTGATTTACAGGAGTGATGTAAGGAGAAATCAGTGTTTCTAAAATGCCACTGTTGGGTACCACATGGCTGAAGGTAGATATATTGCACCAAGGCTAACGAATCTGTGTCCAGGGCTGCTCCAGGGCACAAAAAGGGACACACAAGGGTCACAGTGTGTCTGTCTGCAGGAAAATGGGGCAAAGAGTTCAGAATTCCTGGTGGGAAGGAGAACTGCAACCTGCCATCTCCAGCGTGTGCTGAGGAGCATGCAGGCAGGCAGTAGAGGTACACAGCTCTGGCAGCTTGACCTCAAGCTTGGCTAAATCTGCCCTGAGTGAGACATGCCCCTTCCCTCTCACCTACTGCTGTGAAAAAGTGCTAGGAGGTAAAACTGATGGAAATTTGAGCACCAAACTCCTCTCTGTCCCTTAGACTCAACCAGTTTGGTGGCTACAATCAGGCAGGTGACCTTTTGGCTTGGTCCATCATCAGTATGAGACTGATGCAAGAAAATCTGGATGGGAGAAGACTTAGTGCATCATTTTAGAAAGCAAAACATTGATTTTTAGGACAACAGTTTCCCTCAGTAATCTTGTCATCTCCTGTTGGGTAAATGAGAGCAATAACTACTGCTATTGTGTTTCAGCACTCTCTCAAGCACTTGGGAACAACTTGGTAGAGGGGAAAGCTGTTCCTTAAAGTGAAATCCTCCTGATCCCACACCTTAGAAAGACTTCAGTAATTAAATTGCAGTCACCCATGGAGAGGCTATTTTTTTCCTGGCAGACCAATGGCTGGAGGATCTGAGGGACCCAGGCAAAGGCAAAGGTATTCCATCCAGCAAGATGCTATCTGCCAGGAAATAATCCCAACAAGTCAGCATTATTGTTGTAATATGCTTCATAAAACCTTCCTGTTTTCCTCTGGCACCGTGGGCAGCAGGAAGGTGTGGACACAACATCTAACTGTTTCCACTTCTCATTCTTGGGGGGTGCGGGGCAGGAGGGAGGCAGGCTGGAGGAAACCAGTGTTTGCTCAACCTCTTAACACCTGTAAGTCCAAGAAAGTGTTGTTTATGATGCCAAAAGCAGGCTGCACTGGAGCTGAAAAGTGTCTGCTCTTGCATTTGGGGTTGTTTCTTGTGTTTTGCTCTCTACACACTGTCTCTGCTGTGATAGTAATTGTGGTGTTTTGTTGTAGCTGATTACAGAGAGCAAACCAAAATGTGTTTTGCAATCCATCCCAGACTAATGCTGTGAGATGGGCTGGGGCTTCAATCTGTGTTTTGTAATAGGGAAACAGACCCAGGTCTTAAGGAGGTGGGCTATGATTACACAAGTCAGCAGTGAGAAGGTAGTAGTTTAGGCTTGGGAAGGAACTCTGCTTCTTCATGGGAAAAGAGGACTGTGGATTTAGGCTTTACCATCAATGTTACAGACACCCCCAATAACCCTGAAGCTCCTTCTCCACTCACAAAACAGGTTCAACCCCCCTAGATGGTTTCTCCAAGCTCTGCTCCTCTCTCTCTTCAGAGTGCAGACCTCATCAGAGAAGGAGTCTGTGTCTGACCCACAGCACCAAGCTTGGTGCAGTCCTGATCCCCCCTCCACCCCACTTCTCCCAGCCTTCAGCCAACACAGGGTTTTTCTAGGTCTTCCTTGGACACCAGCAGGGCCTGTGTGAGAGTGTGCCTTTATCAACCCATGTCACACTAGGATTAATTGCTCCTTTAATAAAAGTGAGTGAGATCATCACTCTTGGCTTAATTTACCCTTTTTATTGTATGACTAACGATCAGCTACTTAAATATCTCTAAAGCCAACACTTAAGGACATGTTTGAACTACTCATTCTCTAAGGAATAGCAGTGTCACTTCAGAGGAAGTGTTAACTCACCAAAAGGTTCCACATAGGACTGACTCCACTGTTCAGACCATCTCCCATCCTCCAAGGCTCCTCAAACAGGTCAAGTCCCCTAAAATGAGTGAGATGAAGAAAAATTGAGCTGATAGCTCAGGTCAGATACCACATGCAGCTTTGATGAAAAGGGCAAATGTGTCTGTGCCTGTTTATGCACCTTGTGTTAAAATAGGATCTTCATAAAACCGTAACTACATCACCTTGGGTTTCCTAATAAAGCTCCAAGAGAAGTCACCAGATTATGGACCAAAATCTCTGTGTCTTCTTGTTCCAAAGAAGGGTTTTTAGACACTGCAGGTTCTCCATTTGCCTGCTCCATCCCATAATGAACATCAGAATCAGCTTCAGATGTTATTGAGATGTTACTTCAATGTATAAGACCCTAACTGAGGGTCAATCTGATTTTAATTCTTAAATGATGAAGGGATTGGGGCATCTTCCTTCTGAGGAAAGGTTGAGGGAACTGGGTCACATTGGCTTGGAGAAGAGGACACTGGGGGGTGACCTCATTCATGTCTATAAATAAGGAAAGGTTGAGTGTCAGGAGGATGGAGCCAGGCTCTTATCAGTGACCTCCAATGGTAAGACAAGGGACAATAGGTCAAGCTGGAACACAGGAGGTTCCACAGAAATATAAGAAAAACTTTTTCACAATAGAGGGTGAGAGAAGAGTGTCCCAGGCTTCCCAGAGAGGGTGTGGGGTCTCTTTCTCTGGAGACATTCAAACCCCACGTGGACACTTTGCTGTATTCCTGCTCTGGTAGGGGGCTTGGACTAGATGACCTCTTGAGGTCCCATCCAATCCCTGATATTCTGTGATTTTGTGGAGAGTTTAAGGGGAGAGATAAGATTTACACATGAGCCTGCTATTCTTTTTAACATATAAGCCATATGTAGGATGTGCAGACTGAATCTGCTGCCCTGATGTGACCTCCAGCTCATGTCCTCATCTCAGCCTCTGGAGAAGAAGCAGAGCTCTGCTACAAGAAAGCTGAGCCCAAGTGCAGCATTGAGCTAGTGCTGGTATGGCCCTGAGAAAGTTTGAGGCATCCTTGTCAGTGCATTGGCTTCTTCCTCCTGCTGTATGAAAAATTGATTTACTGGAGCTGGAAAGAATTTGTGATGTACTCACATGGGTGTAATTGGTTTGAGTACTCACTGGAAGACACAGCAGCCTGTCTCCTGCTGCCCTGACATGTATTGCCAGCAGCAGATGAACAGCAGATGAAGAGACAGGGTCTTTCCTAGATGTCAACCATCAGAGAAAGAGGGCTAACCCTTTGATTCCTCAGTGTTTATATTGAGCATGAGGCAGATGGAATGGAATTTTCCTCTTGGTCCATTTTGGGTCACCTGCTCTGTGCAGCCCTCCTTGCAGGTGGAATCCTCTGACTGCAACTCCTGGTGAAGAAAATGAGGAGCTTTCTGACCTTGACTGCCATGGTAATAAATGAAAATAAGTGCCCCTTGAATACCATTCTTCAGTATAATCAGGTCTTTTCAGTCTCAGAGTGAACAGTTTCTGAATAACATGCTGTTTATTTCGGAGTTTAGTCAGTCAGAAGAGGCCCAGCTGAAAAGTGAAGTTACCAACTCTATTTTACCTCAGACCAGGACAACTGGTTTGCTCCCTCCCTGAAGGTGTTTAAGGACAGGGTGGATGAGTCATTGAGCAACCTGGTCTAGTGGAAGGTGTCCCTGCACATGGCTGAGAGGTTGGAGCTAGATGATCTTTAAGGTCCCTTTCAACTCAAATTATTCTAAGATTCTGTGAACTGTATGCAAAATATTAATATCAGTGATACAGTAATCTGAATTAGCTTCAGTCTTCAAAATAATGGTGTGGGGGAAAATTGTGTCTTGCACAGATTAAAGGTCAGGACACAGCACTGCTCCAGACCTCTGGGCAAGGTCTGGAAACTTTATAGTAGTTTCAATAAGGCTTGTCTTCCTGGGAGCCCCTAAAAACACCTCAGTTAAGCTAATGAGACTGTTGCCTGCCTTCCTTCCTTCCTTCCTTCCTTCCTTCCTTCCTTCCTTCCTTCCTTCCTTCCTTCCTTCCCTCCTTCCCATGAAATCCCTGCACATCCAACAGCATCTGCTGTTTGGTCTCCAACATGCCCAAGTTCAGTGGGGTTTCATCTCTCAGCTCCCACAATCAGCCACACCAGCAGCAGCAGGGGAGTGTGAGCTCTGAGGGCTGCCAGCATCTGCTCTGCAGGGCTGATCCATCCCAGCTGGGTCCCTGCTTCACGTCAAGACCCTCCATGTACACAAGGGTGGTGAGGCTGGGATTTCAGGACATCTGGCAGCCCAGGCAGTGTGACGTCTGGAAAAAGTAACAGTTTGCCACCCAAAGAGGGACTTGGCAGGTCTGGGATTTGCCTCTTTGTCTGCGACCTTTCAGGAAGAGGTCTGTGGGGGTGGGAGGTGATCTTTCCCCCCCTTCTGCTTTTGTAATTGTGTTGGCTCATTTGCTGGGACTGCACCAGTTGATGTGCTGACAATCTGTGAGTGCTGCATTCCTCTAGGAGGAAAAAGCTGGAAAGTACTTACATCTGTGAAGTCTAAAGCCCAGCCTGGCTGCCAAAAGTGCTAAGTAACAAAACTGAAACACTCTTTGGTTCTAGACACCATGGACTTCTCCATCTTGAAAAGGGGCCTCATCTTACCATGGCTTTTGCAATCTGTATGTGAATCAGAAAAGCAAGGGTGTGAGGTGGGCTTCAGCTTGCACTTGTGTTTATTTTGAGGTGAATGTCATTTCTAGGGGCCACAAGACACATAAGTTGTTGATGGAGAGAGAGGAACCAGGTGATTAAGGAATGCTTGGAGAAGGGGAGATGCTCTGCTCCAAAGGAGACCTGAGGCAACCCTGCCAGTGCATGGCAGTCAGGGACATTTGAGCTCTGGTTTCCAGTAGTCATGTGGCTGTTCCACACATTTAGCCTGTTGAGGTTCCCTCCACACTTGAGGACCCTCTGCCCCTTTCTCCCTTTGATGGTCAGTGAATGCCCTGACATTTGTTAGCAAACAAGAGCCCCTCTAGGGCTGTTTATTATTTAATGCTGCATTTCTTAGCTTTTCTCTTTTTTTTTTACTATTTATCCTGCTGACATTTAGTGCCCCATGCTGAAGAAGTTCTCGATGTATTGTCTCATCCCTCCATGCAATGTTTGATTGAAATCACAGAACCACAGAATGTAAGGGACAGGAAGGGACCTCAAGAGACCATCTAGTCCCATCCCCTGCCAGAGCAGGAGCACCCAGATCAGGTCACGCAGGAGGGTGTGCAGATGGGGTTTGAAAGTCTCCAGAGAAGGAGACCCCACACCCTCTCTGGGCAGCCTGGGACACTCTTCTCTCACACTCCCTGAGAAAAATCTTTTTCCTCATATTTCTGTGGAACTTCCTGTGTTCCATCTTGTCCCAAGATCTGTCGTTAGATGACAGTGAGAAGAGCCTGCCTCCATCCTCCTGACACTCACCCTTTCCATACTTACAGACATGAATGAGGTCACACCTCAGTCTCCTCTCCTCCAAGCTAGAGACCCATCTCCCTCAGCCTTTCCTCAGAAGGGAGATGCTGCAATCCCTTCATCATCTCTGTGTCTCTACACTGAACTCTCTCTAGAAGTTCCCTGTCCTTCTTCAACTGAGGGCCCCAGAACTGGACATAACACTCTAAATGTGGTCTCACCAGGGCAGAGTAGAGGGGGAGGAGAACTCTCCACCTGCTGACCTCACCCCTTCTAAGACACCCCAGGATGCCACTGGCCTTCTTGGCCACTGCATCCCCTTCCTGCACCAACTTGGCTGCCAGGGAAAAGCTTCCCCCCTCTGCAAAGAGACACAGCAGCAGCTGCCTTCCACCCTCTGCCTTTCCGGCAGAACTCAAGTGAATCATTTCCTTTCAAGCAAAGCTGATAAGAAGGTTGAGGTGTCAAAAGTGATTACACTCCAGAGCTTCATGGTACTTTGTTTATTTAAGCAACAAGATCACATTTGGTTTTTACTTATTTTTTCCCCTCTAACTTGCCTACAAGAAGGACCAAAGTATTAGCTCCTTGCTGGCTCCTAGGGATGGCTGCAGTTGATGCCCTCCTCGAAGACCTTCTCTGGGGACTGCCTGTCTGCTGTGACCTGACAAGACAACTTTAACACACAAAAAACCTCCACAAAACCCAAGAGATTACCATTGCCTGGGCCCCATTTTTTGATTTGAGGTGCTGTTCTGCAAATGACCTTTGCAACCCACCTGCGTGCCTTGAAGTTGCTCTAACCACGTGTGAAGCAGTGGTATTAATAATAATACTATTCACACCAGAGTCTCCTGGGCAGCTGAACAACAGTATGAATGTGGATTATTCTTTAGCCACAAGGGACTAGGAAGGAGCTGATGGAAGCACAGCTTGTGAAATTAATAATCACCACCCACTTGGAGGAAAGGAATTGGATTACAGGGACTCCAAAATTAATAGCATCCCAGGCAGGCAGAGGCTATTGAAATATTCATGGGGTTCAGCCAGCCTTAGACAGTAAGAATCACAGAATCACAGAATATCAGGGATTGGACCTGGAGAGATCATCTAGTCCAGCCCCCTGTCAGCTCAGGTCACACAGGAAGGCATCCAGGCAGGGTTTGAGTGTATCCAGAGAAGGAGACCCTACACCCTCTCTGCGCAGCCCTGTGCCACTGTTCTCTCACCCTCACCTTGACAAAGCTTTTTCTATTTCTGTGGATCCTCCTGTGTTCCAGCTTGTACCCATTGCCCTGGTCTAGTGGGAGGTGTCCCTGCCCATGGCAGGGAGGTTGGAAGTAGATGATCTTTAAGGTACCTTCCAACCCAAACCATTGTATGATTCTATTATTTCAATCAAAGTATGACCAGCAGGAAGAGGGACCAGGGCTCCCTTTAAAAATCAGCTTTCCAGTAAACCTGCACATGGTGTGAAGATGTTATCCTTAGCTCTGAAGAGTCTCAGAGCTAATTTGATTTAGTCATCTGTAAAACAACAAGTGTGTGTGAGCAGAACAGCAAGGGTCTGCCTATGGGACACAGCATGGTCTCCTCTTCCATCCATCCCCCCTCCAACCCTCCTGTCTAACACTCAAACAGGGGTAACGGTGGCTTATCAATACCTGAAGGAGGCTAAAGAAAGGCAAGAGCAGGACTTTTTAATAGGATCCAGAATGGCAGGACTAGGAATAATGGATGTAAATTGGAAGAGGGGAGATTCAGGCTAGATATAAGAAAGAAATTCTTTACTCTGAGGGTGGTGAGACACTGGGACAGTTGCCCCTTTCCTGGAGGTGTTTAAGGCCAGTCTGGATGAGGCATTGAGCAACTTGATCTGGTGGGAGGTGTCCCTGCCTATAGCAGGGGAGTTGGAACTAGAGGATCTTTAAGGTGCCTTCCAACCCAAACTATTCTATAATTCTATTTTGAAATCCTGAAAGCTTGTGTGAGATGTGCATCAAGCTTGTTGTGCAGCCAGCATGCTGAATTACTTCTCAAGTGAGTATCTGAAAGGGTAGATGACTTCAGGGGATCATTATTTAATCAGTGTGAATTAAAGATTCCCCAGAAATACAACATTATCAGTTAAAAAATATCCTAACCATAACTGTGTTTTCCACAGCTCAGCTCTCCTTCAAGAAAAAGAGTTGATTCGGGTTTAATTCTGCCTCAAGGTAACAAGGCACCTTTGTTAAAAACCTCACCCCATGTGCAGGGGCCAGACCATCCTCTGTCCCACCAAAGAGTGTGACTGGTGGTGGCACATCCAGAAAAGCTTCCATTGCCATCATATGTGTAAAAGCTGGGCTAAACTTGAGGATTTTCACAAAGTCCATGTCCCCAGTCACAGGCTACACAAGCTGGAGTTAAGGCTGGATGATTGTTTTAGAGTTCTCACTGACCACAAGCTGGCAGGTGGGTTGGTTGTGTCATGTTTAAAGTGGAACCCTGGATACAACCCAATGGATGCTTAAAGTCAGCAGGAGCCTTTCTAGTGGGGCAAGGTCCTGGCTCTGCTGTAGGTATCTCAGGATGAAACACCTCAATGGGTTAGTGTGCTCTTGAGAGCAGTGGTATGAGGAGTCCTATGGGACCTGGTGTGATGTCCAGTGGGTGCTTATTCTTGATTTTGTGCAGTGATGGTTTTTAAAAAGGCATCCTAATGAGTTATGAGACTGGTTCAAAACAAAGAAGTTGCCTTGCCAACAAGACACGTGTCCGCTACATAAAGAAGATGATGAAGGGATGAGATGACAGCTTTGCATCCATAACACTTTAATACCAAGGTGCCTTTATGCAGCTGCTAAATATTTAATTTCTTCTTACTTCCAGACTTGAGAATTTTTTGCAGATGAAGATAGAAAAAGCCTTCTGCCCCACATGGGTGGGGTGGAAATGTGTCAGTGTGGGGCAGACTCAAACTGCAGCCAGCACAGCCCTCTGCTCCCCTGCTCTGCTAACACTTTCCACTCTTACAAGGCCCTCCAGCTGAGAGGTGTTTCATGGATTTAAGGTCTGGTACAAACTCAGAGTTTACCTTCATAGCTGGCTTTGATTAGGAGTTGAACTGGATCTGGAGAAAATATTTCGTGGCTGCTTTTCAGCAGGAGGGCTGCGATTTCCTCAGGGTAGGATCTGGGCTGTTTTCCCAACCGGTGTGATGGAGGCAGTGCAGGACCCAAGCACAGACAGATCATCAGTGCTGAGAAACAGGCTGTTCTGTTGTCCTCTTCTAAATGGATGATTGGCCCAAGAAGTGGTTTTGGTCTCTTGTCCAGTTCCCCTCCTCCCTTTCCCCCCTGCCCTGCAAGCCCTGTCCCAGAGAGGAAATATATGACTCGGGTGGGAAAGGCAAGGTTTGTCCATCGGAATTTTACTGTAAGTGGGGAAGGAGAATTTTTCTTGTTCTGTGACCTCTTTTCTTTCAAGCTGCTGCAACAAAAAGTTGAAATGTCAAACCAGAAAAATGCTATTGATGTGACAGTTGCATTTTCATCCTCAGAAATGGAAAATCTCCCCTAACTTCTTTAGCTTGAATAGTAAAAGTAAACTTCTATTTTTTCCTGGTGGACCAAAGGCTGGGGCTGACATTGGTGAAGAATCACAGAATCATAGAATGGTTTGGGTTGGAAGGGACCTTAAAGATCACCTAGTTCCAACACTCCTGCCATGGGCAGGGACACCTCCCACGAGACAAGGTTGCTCTGTGCCTCATCCAGTCTGGCCTTAAACACCTCCAGGGACTGAGGGGGCATCCACAACCTCTCTGGGCAACCTGTTCCAGGGTCTCACCACCCTCACAATAAACAATTTCTTTCTTATCTCCAGCCTGAATCTCCTCTCTTCCACTTTACATCAGTTATTCCTAGTCCTTTCATCAGATATCCTATTAAAAAGTCCTACTACCCCAGCCTTTCTTTAGGCCCCCTTCAGATATTGACAAGATACTATGAGACCTTGTGAAGTTCTCTGTATTGCAGCTCTGCAGTTCTGGAGAGGAACAGTTAAAGTAGGATGTGAGTCCTCCTGTGTCCTGCGTCTATGTTAGGTCCATGTTAGGTGAGGGGAATTGCATCCTGGAAATTCCCTCTCTGCCACTTAGATGAGTGGTGCACTTTGGCACATCTAAATATGCTATGGATATTCCAAGTGAAATCAGTCCTTTTGCTGGACTGCTGTGGATGCTTCAGATCACTCTGAAAGAGCTCAGCCACCCCTCTCCATCCCTGAAACACCACCGAAACATCAGGGTTTCTCAGGCCCCTTTAGTTGCACAGCCAGAAGCCACAAAGCCACAAANGCTGGACTGCTGTGGATGCTTCAGATCACTCTGAAAGAGCTCAGCCACCCCTCTCCATCCCTGAAACACCACCGAAACATCAGGGTTTCTCAGGCCCCTTTAGTTGCACAGCCAGAAGCCACAAAGCCCTCGACCAAACTACTTAAATCCTTCTGGCCCTTGAGGTTTAATTGCAATTCTCGACAGCTAAAATTATTCCCAGCTGCCTGTTGTGCCTGAGGGTGTCTTGCCCTTAATGTCAGCCAACAGCAGCTTGAGGTTTGTCACCTCCAGCTCAGAATTCCTGTGCTGTTGCTGTTGAACATCAGTCTGCAGTGACCGGTGTCCAGCCCATGTGGTTTGGGGTTGAATGTGCAGAAAAAGAAACATGTACACTATACCCTACATGCAGCAATGAACAGAATTGCCTGAGAGAATCTACTTCTTCTTAATAAAAAGTATGTGTAGTGTCTCTGGCTGTGCATTCTCAATCAGAATTAAGTCAGTTTTACACACATAAGAAGGGCTTTTTAGTATAAATAGGACTTTTTAATAGGGTTGAGAATGGCAAGATGCAAATTGGAAGATGAGAGATTTAGGCTGCAGATAAAGAAAGAGGTTCTTTTCCAACTGGAGTTGTTGTGTCCAGTTCTAGAGCCCTCAACATAATAAGGACATTGAGCTGTTGGAGCAGGTCCAGAGGAGGCCACAAAGATGATGAGAGGGCTGGAGCAACTGCCTTCTGTGGACAGGCTGAAGGAGTTGAGTTCATTCAGCCTGGAGAAGAGAAGGCTCAGGGGAAACCTCAGAGTAGTTGCTCAATACCTGAAGGGGGCTACAAAAAGGCTGGGGTAGGACATTTTAATAGGATCCAGAATGGCAGGACTAGGAGCAGTGGATGCAAATTGGAAGAGGGGAGATTTAGGATAGATATAAGAAAGAAATTCTTTAGTGTGAGGATGGTGAGACATTGGAACAGGTTGCCCAGAGAGATTGTGGATGCCCTCTCAGTCCCTGGAAGTGTGTAAGGCCAGGCTGGGTGAGGCATTGAGCAACCTGGTGTAGTCGGAGGTGTCCCTGCCTGTGGCAGGAGGGTTGGAACTAGATGATCTTCAAGGTCTCTTCCAACCTAAACCATTCTATGATTCTATATCATGTGTCTCTTGTGTGCCTCTTTTTGTCCCTCCACTCCACCAGGGTCTCCAAGGTTTTTGTTTGAATAAAGAATTAGATCCACATTTCTGATAGACGCTTTCACCTCTGGGATTAAGGTAGTCTTCAGATGACTCCTGTAGGATTTCATTCATTTTATGCTGCACTTTAGAAAGCAGATTTGGGACTAGGATAAAGGGAAATGGCCATCGGATCCTTCCAAAAGGTGCATTAGGGGCAGGTAGTCTGTCAAGAAAAGCAAAATTGATGGGTCTTAGTGTTTTGCAGGGCATTGTAGATGCTGGTGGAGGTTGAGTGAAATCTTCATCCATTGTGTCATGCGATGTCAGTGTGATTGGTGCATCTTAACCCTCTACTCTTTACTGTAATCCTTTTTTCATTTTCTTCCTGATAAAAATGCACAGCTTCTTGCACTTCTCTGTGGCGGAAACCTGTGCAGACCTTGTGGCCAAGGATCAACTCATACCTCTAGCCCCATGCACTGGGGCTGCCCCTGGCTTCGGTGTCCCCAAGCTGACCCTTTCCCAGCCGAAGACCTGCCCATCTGTTGGGGCCTCTCCCAACAGGCACACCAATAGTTAAGTGGCTCAAAACTCCTCCTCAGGAAAGCACTTTGATTGCCCTGAAATGGGTGAGAAAAAAATCTGGGAAA
This sequence comes from Turnix velox, assembly GCA_013400935.1. Taxonomy (NCBI): domain Eukaryota; kingdom Metazoa; phylum Chordata; class Aves; order Charadriiformes; family Turnicidae; genus Turnix; species Turnix velox. The sequence goes on along the minus strand of VZTY01018217.1, from coordinate 21,513 downwards.
AAGGACCTCAGGGAGACCTTGTGAGATTAAGCCAACATACCAAGCTGCTGAACAATGGTTGACATAGCAGAGCTCCACTCCCCATCCCTCCCCCAGCTCCTATAGATCACAAACATATGCTGTGTGGAGGCCGACTCCAAGTCTTTTATTTCACTATGTTTCACTTCCCGTCTTTCGGCTCTTTTTATTCCTCATGTGACACAAAAGTTAATTTGAGAAAAAGGACAAAGTGTCACATTCTCTTGAGATACGAGCATGTAAATGGCCTGGAAGCAACATAATTTTTTTTTCCTTCCTCTTTTTCTTCCCTACCACAAAAGCAGCATTAAATTTGCTTTCCCTTGCTGCCATTTCTATCTCTGCCTCTGTGGCATCAGGGAAGATGGATGGGCCAGTGGTGGAGCAAAGGTTGGAGCAGGAGTATTGAGAATTTGGCTTGGGGCAAGCCCAAGCACACATACAGGCTGGGTGGAGAGTGGCTTGAGTGTAGCCCTGAAGAGAAGGATTTAGGGGTGTCAGTGGAGGACAAACTCAACATGAGCTGTCAGTGTGTGCTTGCAGCCCAGAAGCCAACCCAGTCCTGGGCTGCATCAAGGGAAGTGTGGCCAGCAGGTCAAGGAACAGGATTTTGCCCCTCTATTCAGCTCTCGTGAGACCCCAACTGGAGTTACTGCAGTCCAGTTCTGGAGCCTCAACAGCAGGAGGACAGTGGGTCCAGGAGAGAGCCCTGAAGTTTATGAGAGGGCTGGAGCACCTCCCTTCTGAGGACAGGCTGAAGGAGTTGGGGTTGTTCAGCCTGGAGAAGAGAAGGCTCAGGGGGGGACCTCAGAGTAGCTTCTCAGTACCTGAATGGGGCTACAGAAAGGCTGGGGTAGTATTTCTGAATAGGGTCCAGGATGGCAGGACTAGGAGTGATGGATGCAAATTGGAAGAGGGGAAATTTAGGTTGGAGATAAGAAAGAAGTTGTTTCCTGTGAGTGTAGTGAGACACTGCAACAGGTTGTCCAGAGACATTGTGGATGCCCCATAATCCCTGGAGGTGTTTAAGACCAGGCTGGATGAGGCTTTGAGCAACCTGATCTGGTGGGAGATGTCCCTGCCCATGGCAGGGGGGTTGGAACTAGTTGATCTTTAAGGTCCTTTCCAACCCAAACTGTTCTATGACTCAAATTATCCTATTGATGTGACAGGTTACACTATATGTGTATAATACACTGTAATACATTTCACATTATTGGACTGTGAGCTGCTAGGGCTGGGGACACCATACCTAGGGAGGAGACATCATGAGAGAGAAGCTTCATCTGGGGTGGGTATTGGGAGCACATCCATGCCCATCCCACCACACAGATGTATCAGTGGATGTACCATAATGAGCAGCAGGACATGGTGCTGGTTCTCATCAGCCCACAACTTTTGGGCTGACTGAGGATGACAGTGCCCTTCCTGCAGATGGCTAAACATGGGTGTCCTTTGCATGTGCCTCCCACCAGCAAGAATATCACAAACGACCAAATGAAGGATTTTTAATGATTGCTTTGGAGGTGGGGTTATGGTTCCCTAATGGCTTTTGGAACAGGAGGATGTAGGCACCCATCAGAGGCTGCAGTGATGCTGAGAAAAAATACACAGCTCTGAAATATAACCCTCCCCCTCAGAAAGACTTCAGTGCTGTACCAAAATATTAATGTTTAAAGATATTCCTTCTTAATATTTCAGGAAGCAATTGCAAGTCCCACAGTATAGCTCATTCTACTTTTTAAATGGAAATATTTAACTTGGAGCAACAGAGCTCACACTGGCTCCAAGATAAACTTTCCTTGGCAGTTGCAGCTCGTGTATAATGCTAAAAGCAGCTCCATTTTTGAGGTGGCTTTTTTTTTTTTTAGTTCATCTTGGAGAAGCCAAGCTTCGAATTAAAGGCAGGGCTGGAGCAGCTGCTATTTTGCCTGCGAGTCCAGAAGCTGGTCTGCAGCTGGGGAGCAGGGGAGAAGGGCTGTCTGCGGGAGGGGGGGGAGGCAGGATCTGCCTGGAAGGTCAGGCTAATTAAATCTGGAGAAGTCACCAGAGAGCCTGATGTTTCTGCATGTTATATCTTCAAAGCTTCCCCTCGTGCGGGACGTGATAAGAGAGGGTCAGCTTGACACTTTCATCTCCTCCTGAAAGGGCGAGTGTGGAGCTAAATAAAGAAATAAATACATGTTGATTACATGGGGAGGGAGGGACAGGCATATCTGCCTTGTTCAAACAGCTAATATGTCTCCCAGGGCCCTGTGTGCTCCTTCTGCTTATTAATTGTGTGTTTCTTTATTGCTATTATTATTTTAAGCTGCCAGTCAAGTGCTGTATTGCCTGAATTCCTGTTTTCATCCATACTCCTCCAGCCTCTGATGTGAGCCAGCCTTTGCCAGCATCTGCACATCTCCCCACTTCCATAAACATGAAAGACCAAAATCCAACATGGGCAGAGTGTGAATCACACAATCACAGAATGTGAGGGATTGGAAGAGACCTCAAGAGATCATCTAGTCCCATCCTCCTGCCAGAACAGGAACATCCAGATCAGGTCACACAGGAAGGTCTCCAGGTGGGGTTTGAATGTCTCCAGAGGAGGAGACCCCACACCCTCTCTGGGCACCCTGTGCCACTCTTCTCTCACCCTCACCCTGACAAAGTTCTTCCTCATATTTCTGTGGAACCTCCTGTGTCCCACCTTGCACCCATTGCCCCTTGTCCTATCATTGGAGGTCACTGAGCAAAGCCTGGCTCCATCCCCCTGACACTCAACCTTTCCATATTCATAGACGTGAATGAGGTCCCCCCCCAGTGTCCTCTTCTCCAAGCATGTCCCTCCAAAATTACTACATTTCTCTTTTTCAGATCAGACATAAAAACTTGAGAGTGGAAAAGGAGCCCTCAGCACAAGAACAATATGAAACTATTGGAGAAGGTCCAGAGGAAGGCCATGAGCGTGATGTGATGGCTGGAGCACCTGTCCTATGAGGACAGGTTGAGGTTGGAGAAGAGAAGGCTGTGGGGAAAACTCACAGTGGTCTCCCAGTGCCTGAAGGGGCTACAGGGAAGCTGAGGAGGGGCTGTTCGCCAGGGAATGGAGCCACAGGATGAGGGACAATGGTTTGAAACTGGGAAAGGGTTGGTTTAAGTTTGACATTAGAAAAAAGTTTTTCACCATGAGGATGGTGAGGCACTGGAACAAGTTGCCCAGAGACCTGGTGGAGTCCCTTTCAATGGAGACATCCAAGACCAGGCTTTCTGAGGCTCTGAGCAGCCTTAGTGCAGGATGTCCCTGTCACTGCAGAGGGTTGGACTAGATTGCCTTTGAAGGTCACTTCCAACCCTATGATTCTATAATTCTGTGATATGTATAGGGAAAGCCAGTCACACAGAAGCCTTGGTCACCTTCCTGTGCTGCTCTAATTTGGTACAGCAGTGACTGACCCACACCCGGCTGGTGTCAGGGGCTGGGAACATTGCCATCTCCTCAGTTTTATTCCAAGGCACCCACAACTGCCCACTGCAGGACATGGGATCAGGATGGATGATAATTACAGAGTGAAATGTCAGCCTCATTCACAGGAGCATCATTAGCCATTAGCTAATTAGGCATTAGCCATTCCAGCACTGCTGTTAGTTGCTTTTAAAAAAACCCACTGGATATTAGGAGAGGGAAACACTTAGAAATTGCACTTATGATGGGAGGTTTGAAAGAGCAGGGAGGCAATGAGCAATGTCTGATTCACAAATACAGCTTTTATTCTCATCTTAGAGGTGAGGAAAAGAGGAAATATATACACATTTTTGGATGCGTCCTATACACATGATTTCATGTGAGCAAGGATGTGAACACTCAGTGGACTTGGGGTAAAGGGGAAGGTAAAGTTTGGCAGGGACACTATCCACATTTCCCAGAATCACAGAATCACAGAATATCATGGATTGGAAGGGACCTCAAGAGTTCATCCGGTCCATGACAGGGCAGAAACACCCAGATCAGGCCACACAGGAAGGTGTCCAGGTGGGGTTTGAATAACTCCAGAGAAGGAGACCCCACACCCTCTCTGGGCAGCCTGGGACACTCTTCTCTCACCCTCACCCTGACAAAGTTCTTCCTCATATTTCTGTGGAACCTCCTGTGTTCCAGCTGCACCCAGTGCCCTTTGTCCTATCATTGGAGGTCACTGAGAAGAGCCTGGCTCCATCCTCCTGACACTCAACCTTTTCATTTTTATAGACATTAATGAGGTCACACCTCAATCTCCTCCAAGCTAAAGCTTATGTAGTTGGGTGTGGGAAAGTGTGCTTTCTGGGGATAACTTTGAATTTTAATGTAAAAACCTGAACCTGTGAAGACTAAATGGCTTTTTAGTGGTTGCCCTAAACCTAGTCCCAGGGATCCCAGGATCACATCTCACCCTCTCTTGGGGGAGAGGCCCAGGAATGCTCTCACCTACATGACAGCTCAGCAGGATCCCCCTTCCCATCACAGGCCAAGTCTTTGCTTTGGGTAGCTTTTCAACTAAACTCTGTGTTGCCACTTTACTCTGAGTGGCCTGGACATGACAGTTCAGAGGAGACTGTGGTTTCCTGACTGTCTTGTATTGCATGGAAACCTCCACAGGCTTGTTCTGCAGATCTCTAAAAGGAGAAGGAGCCAAGATGGATGGAAGTGGAGAGCCCTTGGGAGGGCACCTTTTGNATGGCTTTTTAGTGGTTGCCCTAAACCTAGTCCCAGGGATCCCAGGATCACATCTCACCCTCTCTTGGGGGAGAGGCCCAGGAATGCTCTCACCTACATGACAGCTCAGCAGGATCCCCCTTCCCATCACAGGCCAAGTCTTTGCTTTGGGTAGCTTTTCAACTAAACTCTGTGTTGCCACTTTACTCTGAGTGGCCTGGACATGACAGTTCAGAGGAGACTGTGGTTTCCTGACTGTCTTGTATTGCATGGAAACCTCCACAGGCTTGTTCTGCAGATCTCTAAAAGGAGAAGGAGCCAAGATGGATGGGAGTGGAGAGCTGGGTTTCAGTCCCAGCTGCAGAAGCTCTTCACCTCCAAAGAGGCTCTTCTGCCACCTCCTCATCCAATTCATTCCCAGTAAGAACACAAGGCAGGAGAAAGACTCTTCTTCAAGCACCTGGAACAGAGAAGGACACTCCTGTAATCATAGAATAATTGACTATTTTGGGTTGGAAGGAACCTTAAAGATCATCTAGTTNACCCTCTCTTGGGGGAGAGGCCCAGGAATGCTCTCACCTACATGACAGCTCAGCAGGATCCCCCTTCCCATCACAGGCCAAGTCTTTGCTTTGGGTAGCTTTTCAACTAAACTCTGTGTTGCCACTTTACTCTGAGTGGCCTGGACATGACAGTTCAGAGGAGACTGTGGTTTCCTGACTGTCTTGTATTGCATGGAAACCTCCACAGGCTTGTTCTGCAGATCTCTAAAAGGAGAAGGAGCCAAGATGGATGGGAGTGGAGAGCTGGGTTTCAGTCCCAGCTGCAGAAGCTCTTCACCTCCAAAGAGGCTCTTCTGCCACCTCCTCATCCAATTCATTCCCAGTAAGAACACAAGGCAGGAGAAAGACTCTTCTTCAAGCACCTGGAACAGAGAAGGACACTCCTGTAATCATAGAATAATTGACTATTTTGGGTTGGAAGGAACCTTAAAGATCATCTAGTTCCAAGCCACAACAGAACGGGAACAAGGAGAAGATCCATATTTATGTGGATCTGTCATCCGTATATAAACCTGGGGAATAAAGAGCAATTTTATGTACATTAGATAAGGCAACCATGTTCTCCTTTTAAATGAAGCAAAGATTAAATTGGTCCCAATAGGATGACTCTTAATTCCTTCCATTTTCATATTCCTGTTTTATTATGCTTGTGTGACAGCAGCACTCTGTCTGGAAAGATGAACAGATAATGNCAGCACTCTGTCTGGAAAGATGCATAGGAGTGATTAGCCTGAGCTATCAATATTTCTGATGTTGTTTGCTGGGTTATTTTCTTTATATGTCTCCGTGATGGAGTTATGCTCTTGGCATTTCAGCTCTGCACCTAACAGGAGTCTGGCAGAAGCTTCTACCACCTTGATGGCAAAGACCATATCCCTGACAGCCCCACTCCCTGTAATCTCAGCCCGTTATGTTTCCATTTAGTCTGTCCTTGTGCCTCTCAGCCTGCAATTAAGAAGGAAATATGGCCCAGACACCTCTTCTCTGTGTTATGGTGCAGAGAAGGCTTTTTTATAGTAGGCAGTAAAAGCATCTCAGCAATACTGAGCACTAACAAAACCCAGGAGCTGCTCTGAGCTCACTGATGTCTCAAAATCCAGCAGGAGTCCTGGCCCTGAGGCACTGGCAAGTTCCAGCTGCCCTTGGGTGAGATTTTAGCAGGTATTGATACATACAAGGGGTAGAGGAGAGTTAAAAATGAAAATGCATGGCCAAAGGTCCCTTCCAACCCAAATCATTTTATGATTCTATATGTGATGGCAGAGACTAGGAGTAATGGATGCAAATTGGAAGAGGGGAGATTTATAGAATCATAGCATAGTTTGGTTGGAAGGGACCTTAATGATCATCTAGTTCCAACCCAAACCATTCTGTGATTCTAAGATACAAGTCTGGAAGCTAAGAGAGGTGCTCGCTGAGTAGGACATGATGGCTTCGTGGTCTTGCAAGACTTGTCCAGCTCCTTCCGTAGAACAGTCATGGGACTGGAGGGAGAAATAAAGGACGTGAACCCTTATTCCTGGCTCTTGGGCTATGATTGCTTTGTTTTGAACATGGAGTTTTTATAGCTAGAAGGTGTCTAAGCTCATTGATGTCCCAAAATCCAGCAGAAGCCAATAGTCCCGGTCTGTCCCAAGGCAGTGGCAAGTTCCAGCTGCCCTAGGGTGAGGCTTTAGCAGGTGTTGATACATACAAAGGATAGAGGAGAGTTAAAGAACAAAAATGCATGGCCAAAAGTGCCCAGCAGAAGTCCAGATTCAAGACTGGAAGTTCAGGGACATGCTCCATGAGCAGGGAATGCCAGCTTCATGGTCTTGCAATTCTTATCCCTCTCCTTCAGCANACAGGCCAAGTCTTTGCTTTGGGTAGCTTTTCAACTAAACTCTGTGTTGCCACTTTACTCTGAGTGGCCTGGACATGACAGTTCAGAGGAGACTGTGGTTTCCTGACTGTCTTGTATTGCATGGAAACCTCCACAGGCTTGTTCTGCAGATCTCTAAAAGGAGAAGGAGCCAAGATGGATGGGAGTGGAGAGCTGGGTTTCAGTCCCAGCTGCAGAAGCTCTTCACCTCCAAAGAGGCTCTTCTGCCACCTCCTCATCCAATTCATTCCCAGTAAGAACACAAGGCAGGAGAAAGACTCTTCTTCAAGCACCTGGAACAGAGAAGGACACTCCTGTAATCATAGAATAATTGACTATTTTGGGTTGGAAGGAACCTTAAAGATCATCTAGTTCCAAGCCACAACAGAACGGGAACAAGGAGAAGATCCATATTTATGTGGATCTGTCATCCGTATATAATCCTGGGGAATAAAGAGCAATTTTATGTACATTAGATAAGGCAACCATGTTCTCCTTTTAAATGAAGCAAAGATTAAATTGGTCCCAATAGGATGACTCTTAATTCCTTCCATTTTCATATTCCTGTTTTATTATGCTTGTGTGACAGCAGCACTCTGTCTGGAAAGATGAACAGATAATGCCATCAAAGAAGGTCCATATTTCTGATGTTGTTTGCTGGGTTATTTTCTTTATATGTCTCCGTGATGGAGTTATGCTCTTGGCATTTCAGCTCTGCACCTAACAGGAGTCTGGCAGAAGCTTCTACCACCTTGATGGCAAAGACCATATCCNGATTAGACACAGCTTAGACCATATCCCTGACAGCCCCACTCCCTGTAATCTCAGCCCGTTATGTTTCCATTTAGTCTGTCCTTGTGCCTCTCAGCCTGCAATTAAGAAGGAAATATGGCCCAGACACCTCTTCTCTGTGTTATGGTGCAGAGAAGGCTTTTTTATAGTAGGCAGTAAAAGCATCTCAGCAATACTGAGCACTAACAAAACCCAGGAGCTGCTCTGAGCTCACTGATGTCTCAAAATCCAGCAGGAGTCCTGGCCCTGAGGCACTGGCAAGTTCCAGCTGCCCTTGGGTGAGATTTTAGCAGGTATTGATACATACAAGGGGTAGAGGAGAGTTAAAAATGAAAATGCATGGCCAAAGGTCCCTTCCAACCCAAATCATTTTATGATTCTATATGTGATGGCAGAGACTAGGAGTAATGGATGCAAATTGGAAGAGGGGAGATTTATAGAATCATAGCATAGTTTGGTTGGAAGGGACCTTAATGATCATCTAGTTCCAACCCAAACCATTCTGTGATTCTAAGATACAAGTCTGGAAGCTAAGAGAGGTGCTCGCTGAGTAGGACATGATGGCTTCGTGGTCTTGCAAGACTTGTCCAGCTCCTTCCGTAGAACAGTCATGGGACTGGAGGGAGAAATAAAGGACGTGAACCCTTATTCCTGGCTCTTGGGCTATGATTGCTTTGTTTTGAACATGGAGTTTTTATAGCTAGAAGGTGTCTAAGCTCATTGATGTCCCAAAATCCAGCAGAAGCCAATAGTCCCGGTCTGTCCCAAGGCAGTGGCAAGTTCCAGCTGCCCTAGGGTGAGGCTTTAGCAGGTGTTGATACATACAAAGGATAGAGGAGAGTTAAAGAACAAAAATGCATGGCCAAAAGTGCCCAGCAGAAGTCCAGATTCAAGACTGGAAGTTCAGGGACATGCTCCATGAGCAGGGAATGCCAGCTTCATGGTCTTGCAATTCTTATCCCTCTCCTTCAGCAGAAGAGACAAGGGTTTGGAGGGAGAAATAAAGGACATGAGACCTTATTCATGGCTTGTGGGCTATTATTGTTTTGTTTTGAAAATTAAGTATTTATAGCTAGAAGATGTCCTCAGCTCCTGT
>VZTY01018217.1:0-12453 GCA_013400935.1 Turnix velox | reverse complement strand
GCTGGGTTTCAGTCCCAGCTGCAGAAGCTCTTCACCTCCAAAGAGGCTCTTCTGCCACCTCCTCATCCAATTCATTCCCAGTAAGAACACAAGGCAGGAGAAAGACTCTTCTTGAAGCACCTGGAACAGAGAAGGACACTCCTGTAATAATAGAATAATTGACTATTTTGGGTTGGAAGGAACCTTAAAGATCATCTAGTTCCAAGCCACAACAGAACGGGAACAAGGAGAAGATCCATATTTATGTGGATCTGTCATCCGTATATAAACCTGGGGAATAAAGAGCAATTTTATGTACATTAGATAAGGCAACCATGTTCTCCTTTTAAATGAAGCAAAGATTAAATTGGTCCCAATAGGATGACTCTTAATTCCTTCCATTTTCATATTCCTGTTTTATTATGCTTGTGTGACAGCAGCACTCTGTCTGGAAAGATGAACAGATAATGCCATCAAAGAAGGTCCATAGGAGTGATTAGCCTGAGCTATCAATATTTCTGATGTTGTTTGCTGGGTTATTTTCTTTATATGTCTCCGTGATGGAGTTATGCTCTTGGCATTTCAGCTCTGCACCTAACAGGAGTCTGGCAGAAGCTTCTACCACCTTGATGGCAAAGACCATATCCCTGACAGCCCCACTCCCTGTAATCTCAGCCCGTTATGTTTCCATTTAGTCTGTCCTTGTGCCTCTCAGCCTGCAATTAAGAAGGAAATATGGCCCAGACACCTCTTCTCTGTGTTATGGTGCAGAGAAGGCTTTTTTATAGTAGGCAGTAAAAGCATCTCAGCAATACTGAGCACTAACAAAACCCAGGAGCTGCTCTGAGCTCACTGATGTCTCAAAATCCAGCAGGAGTCCTGGCCCTGAGGCACTGGCAAGTTCCAGCTGCCCTTGGGTGAGATTTTAGCAGGTATTGATACATACAAGGGGTAGAGGAGAGTTAAAAATGAAAATGCATGGCCAAAGGTCCCTTCCAACCCAAATCATTTTATGATTCTATATGTGATGGCAGAGACTAGGAGTAATGGATGCAAATTGGAAGAGGGGAGATTTATAGAATCATAGCATAGTTTGGTTGGAAGGGACCTTAATGATCATCTAGTTCCAACCCAAACCATTCTGTGATTCTAAGATACAAGTCTGGAAGCTAAGAGAGGTGCTCGCTGAGTAGGACATGATGGCTTCGTGGTCTTGCAAGACTTGTCCAGCTCCTTCCGTAGAACAGTCATGGGACTGGAGGGAGAAATAAAGGACGTGAACCCTTATTCCTGGCTCTTGGGCTATGATTGCTTTGTTTTGAACATGGAGTTTTTATAGCTAGAAGGTGTCTAAGCTCATTGATGTCCCAAAATCCAGCAGAAGCCAATAGTCCTGGTCTGTCCCAAGGCAGTGGCAAGTTCCAGCTGCCCTAGGGTGAGGCTTTAGCAGGTGTTGATACATACAAAGGATAGAGGAGAGTTAAAGAACAAAAATGCATGGCCAAAAGTGCCCAGCAGAAGTCCAGATTCAAGACTGGAAGTTCAGGGACATGCTCCATGAGCAGGGAATGCCAGCTTCATGGTCTTGCAATTCTTATCCCTCTCCTTCAGCAGAAGAGACAAGGGTTTGGAGGGAGAAATAAAGGACATGAGACCTTATTCATGGCTTGTGGGCTATTATTGTTTTGTTTTGAAAATTAAGTATTTATAGCTAGAAGATGTCCTCAGCTCCTGTGAGACTGAATTTGCAGTAATTTAGGGGTATTGTGGGTATTACAGTAGGGTTGCACATCTTCACCATGTGAAAATAGTCCAGAATAAGCATGGAGAAGGGGAGGAAGGGGAATTGGGCAGGAAATAGGACTGTTGGTACAGCAGGATCTCCCCAGGAGGGCAGGACTGCTGTGAATCATAGAATGGTTTGGGTTGGAAGGGACCTTAAAGATCATCTAGTTCCAACCCACATGCCATGGGCAGGGACACCTCCCACTACACCAGGTTGCTCAATGCCTCATCCACCCTGGCCTTAAACACCTCCAGGGATTGAGGGGGCATCCACAGCCTCTCTGGGCAACTTCTTCCTGTGTCTCACCACCTTCACTCACAATAAAGAACTTCTTTCTTATCTCCAGCCTAAATCTACCCTCCTCCCATTTTCCTACCAACCTGTACCCTATCAAAAAGTCCTACCCCTGCTTTTCTGTAGTCCCCTTCAGTTGTTGATAAGTCACTATGATAGGGAGTGCATCCACCTGGACGAAAATCCCTTCCCTGGTGAGGAGAAGAAAAGGGGCTTTTTCTCCCTGTCTCATGGAGAGGGAAGCACACAGGATGGTGAGGAATGGGTTGGTGCCACACACATTTCCAGGGCAAAGAGGAAAGGTCTCTTTTGGCTGGGGGTAGTTAACATGTGTGGTGGAGTCAGATGGTTAGACAAGGTGGTGGGTGGTGTGTCAGCTCCCAGACACATCAGAAAGCCCTGCAGTGCTGGAGGTGGCACCGCCACGGTCACTGCCCAGACACCCTGGAGTGAGCCAGCATGAAGATTGAATTATGGAGGGACCATGTCCCTTGCCTGTGGGCAGCATGTCACTCTGCTGGGCCACAGACACATCAGGCTCTTCTGCATGTGTTTTCTAATCCTCACTACTGACTGCACGAGCTGAGCTTTCAGAGACAAGGCAAAAGCCAAACTGAGCAGCTGCTGGGTTTTGGGTTGAAGCACCAGCTTTCTTCTTCCTTTGCCATTGAAACTCAGTATTTTCTGTCAGTGGGTGAACATTTCTGTGGTTTGTTGACAGATGGGCTTTCCTTTTCTAGCCATGGCCTGAAACCTCCCGTTGTTTGTGCATTTGTCCAAGTGGAACCCATGGGCAACGCTCATGGAGGCATTAGTGGTGAGTTTCAGCACCAGATGAGGTGGGTTCTGCTCCAGTCTGGTCCCACAGTTTCCAGTTGTGACAGACAGAGCCAGGAAAACTTCTGTTAGGGAGAAAACTCAGAATAAAGTGTCAGTTTAAATATTTTGCCTGCTTTATCCCTGGAGATGCTCCTGATGTTGTGCTAGGAGGGGGGCTTTGACCCTGAGTGATCTGGTACTAATGTCAGTGGGTTGTGTCTCAACTGTCCATGCACAGGCACTTACTCTCTTTGCTCATCAGTAAATTTTGAGAGAGAAAGCATGTATGATAAATACTTCCCTCACCAAATGTGAGCATGGGGGGGTGTGCATATGCAGTTTAATAGTTATCGCTCTCTACTTAATAGGATTACAGAGATCTGCAGACAAATGAACACAGCACTATACAGTCTTATCACTGCCTGATAAGTAAAAAGCCTGAAGATTGTTGAGACAATTATGTTTTGATATTCATCTTAATACTTGTTCGGGAGACAAAATGAATTGATGGAGTTTGGCTACTGCAGCCTCAGCTGAGAGAACAGAAGCAAATGGGAGTCCACAACACCTCTGGCACCAATCCAGTCCTTCTTTTACTGGCTGTGGGATCCAGCTGTGGGAGCTCTCCTGTATGGCAGGGTCAGGAATGAGCTTTGCTCACCTCCCAGGACTTTGCATGATGGGCACAAGATGAATACAGCCCCAGCAAACTCCTCACAACAGCACCTCCCACAGGTTTCCCTAAAGCCGGTAAACTGAGGTACAGGACAGGATTGTACCTGTCTCACTGATCTATGATCAGCTGTTGGGAAAGCGAGGTCAAAGCCCTTACCTCTCAAGATTTGGCTTTATAGATTTACGGTCACATGCTCTATCTGCTCTGATGGTTCACTCTGGCTTTGCTTCTCCCAGCCCTAATGTGTGACAGTGACAAGAGTCCCTGAGCCAAAACCACATCCCACCATGTAGCTCTGACCCATTTGAGAGTGAGTTCTTGGGCATATCCCAATCAATTCCAGCTCTTCACAGCACAAAGGCAGCACAAAACTTCATCTTCCATTCACTGGATCTGCTTCTTTTCCTCCTGTCTGTGGCAACCACAAAAAAAAAAAAAAAAGCTTTTTGCAATTTTTCCAACCATACAGGCATGAGGAACCAGAGCAGATAGAAGAGCCTTGCTGGGAGACAATATTCCCATCCTCCACTATCCACTACTTTTGGGCCATATTCTCTTGCTAATCTGGAAAAGCTTTCTGGAGATATTGAAAACAGCTGCTCCTCTAATCAAGGATGGGAGTATTTGTATTACTGAAAATGTCAAATCGCTTCAGTACAACTAAAAGTGGAGACACTTTGATCCAGAAAATGAGATGACTTTGACTTTATATGAAGTTGGAGCTCTCCTTGGCATTTGAGAAATGAAGCAAAGGAAAATGAAGCAGGAGATGCCCTCAGTGATGAGGTGTGGGCTGTGCAGTGTTGGTCAGCGTGGTGCTTCAGACCATGCATGAAGGTCTCAGATTCTGCCAGACAATGTGGATAGAGTGGAAAATTCACAACCAAGTGAGCTGTAAAACAACAGCATGCATTGGAAATGGCACCAACTTTCCTCAAAAGTACTTGGTTATGCCATAAGTTCCTTTTAAAATGCTTGAAATCACAGAATGGTTTAAGTTGGAAGGGACCTTAAAGTTCATCTGGTTTGAACCCCCCTGCCATGGGCAGGGACATCTCCCACTACACCAGGTTGCTCAGTGCCTCATCCAGCCTGGCCTTAAACACCTCTAGGGAGGGGGTATCCACAGCCTCTCTGGGCAACCTCTTCCAGTAGCTCACCACCCTGAAATGCAGCTGGAACCTCTCCAATTCTTTTTGAGCAATTTCAGTTTAATCCAAACTCATGTGTTTCTAGTGGGAACCACTTCAGAAATGATCTCATGATGGTTTGGAGCAGGTTGCCCCAGTGGCAGCCCAAAGCCCACACCAGGCCTGGCTCTGGTGTTCCTTTCTCCACAAGGAGCCTGAACAGCTCATCCTTTGTTATGGAGCTCAGGCCAGGATTTGCAGGAAGGGCTCAGTTTGGGGAATGGTGTGGACCCTTCCTGAGAGGAACATCCCCCAAAGCCAGGAGCTGCATCTGCAACCATGTTGGGGCATGGCTGGCAGAAGGGAGCCTGTGGGGAGCAGAGCTGGGCTCAGCTGTGCTGCTCCCCATGTGAGCCAGCTGCCTTGAGCTCAAATCTCTAATCTCCTCTTATCTCTACATCCTTATTCCAGACAGGCTTTTCCTCCTCATGGGGTGTAAAGAAAGCAGGGGGATCTACTTGCCTTTACCTGCATTGAAACAGCGCTGGAGGGCTGACATCTTTAAATCCCACCAGACAGATGCTTTTATAACATCTTAAACCTAACCAATGAACCCGGAATCAACCTCCCTAATAGAAAAGGGAGATAAAAGATTCATCCTTCCACATACTTTAACAGTAGGAGAGCAGTGATATTTCAAAGGCAAGACAGACATCCTAGAGGTGAAGGCAAAGGATGTGTGGGAAGCACAGAAAGGATGCAGGCTTGAAAGGTGAAGAGGAGGCCATCCATGCACTGTGAGCACTTTGGTCATGAGATGAGACCTCTTCATTCCAGATCAAAGTGGAATTGCACATTTCTAGCTTTTATTTATTCTGCAAACAGAAAGTAAAAGCTCCAGTCCCACTCACTGCAGGGGAGAGCCTCTGGCTGCTATGGCCACTGTGTCCTGCTGTGGAGAGGAGCCAGGAAGGATCTGGCACACTGACCAGCACATCCTATTGTTGTCCATCTTCACATGACAGCTTCAGGTGTAGTGAACATCTGTGTCCTCATAAACCAAACAGTCACTGATTTAGCAACAGCCAAGATGGTTTCCAGCAATTCCAAGTGCAGCCTGACACCACACTGGGTCTGCCCAGAGAAAACAAGCCCCAGCCCTTAAACAGGGATGCCATGTTCAAAAAATTTTGAAATATTGCAATAAGGAAATAAAGGAAATGTGTCAACTTTCACCCCAAAAAATTCACCTCCCCACATGATTTGTTTGTATTTTAATAGGAAGGACTAGGAATAATGGATGTGCATTGGAAGAGAGGAAATTCAGACTGGAGATAAGTGAGGGTGATAAGACACTAGAACAAATTGCCCAGAAAGGTTGTGGATGCCCCCTCCCTGGAGGTGTTTAAGGCCAGGTTGGATGAGGCACTGAGCAACCTGGTGTAATGGGAGGTGTCCCTGCCCATGGCAGGGGGATTGGAACTGGATGGTCCTGAGGGTTTTGCTGATTTACATGTGATTTGCACATGAACGCAGGTATAGAATCATAGAATAGTTTGGGTTGTAAGGGACTCTAAAAAGCAGCTGAAGTGATTGTGAAAAGTGTTATTTGTGGTAGTAAATTGGTTTAGGTTTCTTCTCTCTTTCTTCTTTTTGGTCCCCAACCACTTGTGAGGTGCCCTCTGCTCAGGGCCTTTCCAGAGAGAAATGGGGAAGTAGATGCAGGTGCTACTGCTTGCTTCAGTAGAATTCCTTCGAGTCCAAGCACAACTGCGTTAAAATGACCTTAAATTCCTTTCTGTAAGGCACTAGAGAAGGTATTTAGTAGGTGCAGAATTTTTTTGTAATTAATTTTAATGGTAATGAAGTTAAGAAAGAGTAGGTCATGAGCACTGAGCCCTGGCAGGTGCAGGCAGTAAGAGCTACATGGGAAAGTAGACAAGGTACAGGGTAATGACTTGGGACAATGTGATCTGTTGGTGTCTGAGAGCTGTTTCATTTTAAGAAGTCTAAAGCAAATAATGTTTAGCATGTTGCAGAGGTGACAGTCCCTCCACCCACAGGAGAGGCATGAGGATAGAACAAGCAGAGCCAAAGGAGATACTTCTCTGCCTCCTGCATCTCTGAGCCAAAGCATCTGTCACACAACACCTTGGGTACAAAATACTGACACAACTTTATCCAATTACATTTTGAACCTGGGGGACAAAAAAATCTGTCTACAGCTGTTAAATATGATGGCATTATCTGTGTCTCTGGAGATGTGAGGCTGTGGATCACCAGACGTGAAGAAACTAAGCAGGGAGTCCATCCATATGGGTTCACCATGGATTCACAGTCTCTTAGACACTTGTTCTCAGTCACTGTCCAAAACTGGGTACTCTTATGGACTTTTTGTCCTCCCAGCTGAAGACAGGAGGGAACAGCATAGAATCATAGAATGGTTTGGGTTGGAAGGGGCCTTAAATATCATTGAGTTCCAACATCCCTACCAGGGGCAGGGACCCCTCCCACTGGACCAGGTTGCTCAGTGCCTCATCCAGCCTGGCCTTAAACACCTCCAGTAACTGAGAGGGTATCCACAACCTCTCTGGGCAACCTCTTCCAGTGTCTCACCACCCTCACAGAAAAGAACTTCATTCTTATCTCCAGCCTTAATTTCCCCTCTTCCAATTTGCATCCATTACTCCTAGTCCTTCCATCAGATATCCTATTAAAAAGTCCTACCCCAGCCTTTCTGTAGCCCCCTTCAGGTATTGAGAAGTTACTCTGAGGTTATCCCTGAGCCTTCTCTTCTCCAGACTGAACAACCCCAACTCCTTCAGCCTGTCCTCAGAAGGGAGGTGTTCCAGCCCTGAACACTGCCAGGGACAGGGCATCCACAATCTCGAGTGTCTCACCACCCTCAATGGCTTCTTAATCCTCCCTTTTCAAGACACTCTGGGAGAGGGTGGAGCAAAGAAAGCAGTTAAAGCCTTCCCTGAGCATCAATTCCCAGGGGATACAAGTGTTATTAAAGGAACAAATTGATGTGCAAGTCAGCCTTTCATTTCTTTTGTTTTTCTCTCCTTTTATTTTTTTTTAAGCAATGCATCCAGCTCTGGAGGAGCGTCGATTTATTTGAAAAAAGAAAAAAAAGAAAACAACAAAACTACTGAAGGTTTTTAATTCAAGTATGAATGTGCCTTCAGCTGGGGCAACTGATTGCCTCTTCCCCAAGGGGATAGACTGTCTTACAAAGCATCATTCACTGCTCTAATGGCCTGCTCCCTTTGGGGCAAAACGCTGTGTTTTAAATCAAAAAGGTTTGTATACAAACAGAACTTAATGCATCTCAAGCAACATTGTCCCCCTCTCTCCCTGCTACACCAGTGCTTCCAGGACCCCAACCTACCACTCAGCAGTAAATAATAGTGGGTCCCCTGGCACCCACTATCCACACAGGATAGAGAAGAGAAAGCTCAGGGGGGACCTCAGAGTAGCTTCTCAATACCTGAAGGGGGCTACAGAAATGTTGGCGGAGGACTTTTTAATAGGGTCCAGGATGGCAGGACTAGGAGTAACGGATTTAAATTGGAAGAAGGGAGATTTAGGCTGGAGATAAGGAAGAAGCTCTTTCCTGTGAGGGTGATGAGACACTGGAAGAGGTTGCCCGGAGAGGCTGTGGATGGCCCCTTTCCTGGAGGTGTTTAAGGCCAGGCTGGATGAGGCACTGAGCAACCTGATGTAATGGGAGTTGTCCCCTTATGGCAGGGGGGTTGGAACTAGATGATCTTTCAGGTTTCTTAACCCAAACCGTTCTGTGGTTCTAGGATTATAACTGGGATGATGGCGGGACATGCTCCAGCAAAACAGCCACCCAAGCAGAGGCAGACAAACTATAACATGGCTGACAGAAAGGAATTGAATCCCCTCCCTCTCTCCCAGCAAGGGGGCGATGGCTGCTACCTCTGCAGTAAAAAAAAAAAAAAAAGGCAGAATAAAAGCCAATTAATTAGCAGAGGGACCAGTTGCATGGAAGAGTCACACCGTGCCCCTGCTGATTTGCATGCAAATATCCTGTGGGTAGGGAGTATGGGAGGGGGCTGGCAAGCTATGACGGCTGGGAGGGTTTAACCTTGAATACTGCAAAAAAAAATGCATTGCTTCTGCTTATTTTGACACATGTGTGGGTCAGCCAGACCATGGAGGAGAATAATTAGAGAGGGAAAAGCGTGCAAACTCCTATTATTGAGGATACCTGGGGGCTAACAGCCTGAATACATTCTTTATAATTGACCTGTAGCCCCAGTGATGATAATTCCTCTGTAGATATCACCCTTAATCTGTTCCCTGTGCCAACATGGATGTGGGGAATAATTGCAACCTCGGCTCCATCTCGTTTCCCCTTTCCTGGAGAACAGCTAATTTATGACAGAAAATAGTGACTAATGTGAGAATAAACAACATTATGACTCAAGTGACTTATGACTGCTGCAGATATGATGCACATTTAATAGGACATGACTTAAACCAATGTGAAATCCTTTTTCAGAGTGGAGTAAAGCAAGTGTGGCAGGAATGCCAGAAACAGCTTTGAAATTGGACCGTGCTATTTAAAATAAGTAAAGATTACTCCCAGGTAGTTTATTGCTTTAACCACATCAAGGCAGGTCCCTGTAGCAGGCTGCATAATGACTCTCATTTCATTTTTGGTTTGTGTCAAATATCTTCAGTTAGTTTTGCTTTATTGGCTTCATGCAATTTATTGCAGCACTAGAATGTGATTGTAATGCAACTAGTATTTTAGTTTTATCTTCCACTGGAAATTTTTCTTCTTTATGGAGCCTATACTGTCTGCATTAATGAAAGCCATAGAAATTATGCAGCGTGGAACCATGTTTTAGTAAGTGCCAGTTCACTACAGAGAAACCCAGAACAGAGATTACCTTGTAGCCCATGGTGAACAAGGCCATCTGCTTGCAGTACATGGAGGTCAATCATGAAGCCAGGTAGATACCAGAAGAAGGCTCCTACCAGGAAGCTTTCTCCTGGATGGACCTGTGGAGCTGTGGAGAGAGATGCCCAAGCTGGAGCAGGTTTGCTGACAGCACTGGTGACCCTGCGGATGACCCATGCTGGACCATTCTATTCCTGAAGGACTGCGGAGAGAAGAGGAAATCTGAATTCCCTTCTGATTCTGTGTTTAGTCCCCAAGCCTAAAGTGACTGGAGGGATTTAAGAGATAGGCAGACATAGAATCATACAAGGTTTGAGTTGGAAGGGACCTTAAAGATCATCTAGTTCCAACCCCCCTGCCAGGGGCAGGGAGACCTTCACAGTAAACAACTTCTGTCTTATTTCCAACCTAAATCTCCTGTCTTTCAATTTGCCTCTATCACTCCCAGTCCTGCCATCCTGGACCCTATTCAAAAGTCCTACCCCAGCCTTTCTGTATCCCTTTCAGGTATTGATAAGTTACTCTGAGGTTCCCCCTGAGCCTTCTCTTCTCCAGGCTGAACAACCCCAACTCCTTCAGCCTGTCCTCAGAAGGGACGTGCTCCAGCCCTCTCAGCATCTTTGAGGCTCACCTCTGGACTCTCTCCAACAACACAGAGTTTAGAGATATGTTTTAGGGATAGCTCTGTAAAGTTGGGTCGATGGCTGTGCTTGATGACCTGAAAGGTCCCTTCCAACCTGGGCCATTGTGTGATTCTGTGACTGTATCCATCCCTATCCCAAAGGGTGACAGACCAGTACTAGGTGACACCAGGTACCAGGATGCAGCATGCCAGCTCCCACATACACTACTGGTTTTAAACATGACTCAGACACTTATGTTTGTCAGAAAGAAGTGTGGAGTGAATTTATCTTACTTAATAGCAGCTGCTTCTCCAACATGTCAATGGCTCAAAGGCTCAAAAGTGACAGTCTGAGCCTAGTCTTGAGGTGTTTTCTATGGCAAACTGGGATTAGGAACAGCCCTTCTGTGATGGGACCCCAAATACAAAACAAGTATCCTGGCTTTCTGGTATAATGTGGGTGAGTGTTATGACAGCTCTGCTGCTGCAGAAAATTGAGGGGTATTGCTCAAAACCAGAACCAAGCTTTCAAAGGCAGGGGGTTTATGCAAGTTGGCACATCTGCAAGTTGGCACTCAATGCCCAAGTGCTCTGTGACCAGCAGATGCTCTTAGAGGATGTCACAACTTCTTTAATTTATTCATCCTTCTGTAAAAACCTCCTTTTTTATAAAAGAGTAAGACCAAATTAATGCTTTTACATGTGAGATCTTGGGACATCTCTTTGATACACCTCTTCTCTTGATAGGATGAGGGGCAATGGTTTGAAACTAAAGCAGGGAAAGTTTAGATTGGGCATTAGAAGCTCTTCCTCATGAGGGTGGTGAGACACTGGTCCAGGTTGCCCAGAGAGGTGGTGGAGGACCCATCCCTGGAGACAATGAAGGACAGGTTTGCTGAGGCTCTGAGCAACCTGATCTGGAGCAGGATGTCGCTGTCACTTCAGGGAGTTGGACCGGATGACCTTTGAAGGTCCCTGCCAACTCAATACATTCTATGATTCTAAGCAGTCAGTGCACAATTTCCATTATTCTTTTGGCATTTCTTAACCTTTACACTACAGTACTCTCTTCATCTCACGTACCGCCAGACATCTCCCATCAGCCACATCCCCAGATAATAAAACTCCTTCCATGAGCATGAGTGGCAATCTTGCTCGTCAGCATTTCCTTCCCAATTCTGGTTCGCTTTGGCCACCACAGAGAGAGTGTCCTGAGGAATTTTTGCCAGCTGGAGCAATCACATTGTCCTTCTGGGAGTTCTTAGGATTTTTTTGGTAGTAAAATATGGTAAAAAAGACCAAAAAACTTGAGTGAAAAGGTTTGTATGCTTGGGAAGCCACCTGTGGAAGAGCCCAAGTTGATTAATCTGTGCACTGCTGCTAATATGCAATGGATGAGGTTCACAGAGGCAATTCTAGGAATCAAACTTCCAAACCCCACCATCTCTGAATGGGAGCTGGATACCTAATTCTCTTAGGGTCTCTTAAGTTTGCTGACAGAAATCATCCAGTGTAAACAGGGGATGGGTTTTTGAAAGGCTGATTGTGCTTGCTGTGAAATGAATTTCCTGGAAAGCTGCCTTTATTGCACTCCATGGTCACCATTAATCACAAAGTCATACCTGGCCTTCACATTATGGTGAAAGAAGCTTGGGAAATAGTCCTAACCTGCAAAATCACTCAGGACTGGGGGTTTTAGTTTTGGAGTGGGTTTTTCTTTTTCACTTTTGCATTTGATTTCAGTATGGAAAATAAGTCAGTTTTTGTTAATGTCTAAGGCCCAGTTGTAAACTCAGCTCCCATCTGGTCCAGAACAGCCTTCAGGCTGCCCTTGCCCCAGCACCCAACATGCCAAAGGGTGATAATTCCTGTTACCTTTCGGAGGAGAAGGTCTTGGAGAAGTAGAGGAGGACTTGTCAAGCTGGTGGGATTTCTAAAGGCTTTAAACTCCTTTATAGACTTTGTCCCAAAAGCATCTCTGTAAGAAATTGTGATTCGCTTTGACTTTAAAACTCTTGACTATAACAAAGCCTCAAAGCTTAAAATAATTAAAATACCCCAGAAGGGTGAAATAAAATCTGTTTTTTTCATTTAGTTTCAATCTAGCATTTTCTATGATTCTATGATTCTATAACACATGGCTGCTCTATTCTGTTCCTGAGGCCTGCCCATAGAATGGGTATATTCTCAATTCATAGAATCATAGAA
>VZTY01018216.1:0-18198 GCA_013400935.1 Turnix velox | reverse complement strand
TATTTCTGAAAGTCAAGCAATGCCCAGCAATTGAAAGAAGTGAACAAACCATAAAACCACAGGGTTCCTCCATCATTAGTATCAATGTCCATTAGGGTGGTGGCTCACTGTGAAAATGAGCAGCCAAACCCTTCAGCTCTTGCCACTTAACCTCAAGCCTCCACGTACCTTCCTTGATTATTTTTTTCCTAAACCTGCATTAAGCACCACGCTCAGGGTGCAGAAGAGCTGCATCATGCACGACAGGAGCTCAAACTCCCCATCTGCAGACCCAGGAGTCTGAATGAACACCTTGTCATATCAGCAATTTGGGAGCATTCAGGGAAAAAAAGGAAGAGAAGGGGGGAGCCTGTTATTTTGATTGTAATTTCTATATCTTTTTTTAACCCATAGAGATAATAAAAAATAATAAAGTTCTAAGAGTTGATTTTGCCTGGGAAAAAACAGCACCTTAACCAAAGCAGCCCAGTTCACAGACCTCAAGATGGGATCTCATCAGATGAAGATGAGCTATGATGCTAAAGAAAGGGAATAGTTTGTGGAGGAAGGGACTTCAAAGATCATCTGGTTGCAACCCCACTAGACCAGGTAGCACTCCCACTAGACCAGGCAGCCCAAAATTCTGTCCACCCTACCCTTGACAATCTCCAGGGATGGGGCATTCACAGTTCCTCTGGAGAACCTGTTCCAGTGCCTCACCATCTTCACAACAAAGGATTTCTTTCTAATATCTAAGCTAAATCTCCTCTCTTCCATTTGAAAAAAATGAATCCCCCACATTCTATTGCTACTCACTCCTGTCCAATGTCTTTCTCCATATTTCTTGTTGGTCCCCTCCAGGTACACACACCAAAACTGCACTTAGTGGGTACCTGCACAGCTATTTGCTTCCAAACTGTAGCCCCTCTGGGTGAAAACCTCCAAGATTTAGTCATGTCTGCAGGCACAGAGATCAGTCCTTTCAGGTAGACACAGAAGCACAAACACTTCATAAAATCCTGATTTAAAACACCCAAAAGCCATCAGGGAGGATGTATGTATGCTGCTTGTCCATCATCACCATAGTAAAGCCTATATATAGTCTTTCATAAGTACCCCATGTACTAGCTCCAGAAGATAAATGTAGAAAGAGGAAAAAGTAAAAATGTCTACAAAGCAAAATGCAACCCAACTTAGTATCCTTAACCACAGCCAGAAAGAGCCACTGCAAGGCAGCCATCAGCTTGGCTCATATTTAATTTAGGGGATTTGAACTAGAATCATAGAATGGTTTGGGTTGGAAGGGACCTCCAAGATCACCAAGTTCCAACCCCCCTGCCAAAGGCAGGGACACCTCTCACTAGACCAGGTTGCTCAGTGCCTCATCCAGCCTGGCCACAAACACCTCCAAGGAGGGGGCATCCACAACCTCTCTGGGCAACCTCTCCCAGTGTCTCACCACCCTCACCCTTCTTATATCCAGCCAGATATAAGAATGAGATGACCTTTGAAGGTCCCTTCCAACTCACATTCTATGATTCTATGTTTCTATCCTCTGAATTGGTACCTCTGAGCCTCTCTGGGTACAAACTGGACAACACCAATGATTGTTATCAGTGACTCTGAGGGTGTTTCACACAGTACTGCATTGCACCAGATTCCTGATACCCAAAAGTACAGCTTGAGGAGAAGGGTAGGACTAATCCTGATGCAAACACCAAATGCTCTCCCCTTGTCTCACCCTTGCAAAAGGACATCAGATGCACTTTTATGCCTTGTCTCTCTGGGACCTCACAGGCTGGCTCCAAGTGGAGTCCGTAGCATAACAACACCTAAAAGTTATGGGCCACCCTGTAAAGGGATGTCACTGCAGTATAAATATTGTGGCCAAGGCTCTGACCTCATGCCTTCAATCCCTACCCAATTATCTCACACACTAAGTGCCTTTTCACACTTCTAAATCCTGTGGTTGCTTGCTGAAGGCTATTCTTTGGAGACAGCTCTGTAAAAATGCAGCAAATTTGCAGCAGCACAATGTTCTTACACAGAGCATAAACCAGTTCAGTGCACAATTACCTTCTCTTCCCTGGCAACGTCAACACTCTGCAGCAAATAGCCACAATGAACAAAAACACCAAAAACATGTAAAACATATAGGGGAAATCAAGAAAATCCATTTTGGGTTTGAGGGTTTTTTCCCTCAATTTCCATCTTCTACAGAAAAAGGAGAAGTAGTAGGGATGATGCCAGCAGTTTATTATAAGCATTATATTGCTTAATACACTACAGAGCAATCAAGACAACTCTTTCTTCAGTCTGATGGGAAGAATCAAAAAACCAAGGATCTAAGTTTCAGTTAATGGCTAAAGGAGAGAAGAAAAGCCTCAGAGGGAACCTCATAGTAGCTTATCTATAACTGAAGGGGGACTACAGAAAGGCTGGGGTAGGAATTTTTAATAGGATATGTGATACCAGTACTAGGAATAATGGATGTAAATTGGAAGAGAGGAGATTTAGGCTGGATATAAGAAAGAAATTCTTTATGGTGAGGGTGGCGAGACACTGGAATAGGTTGCCCAGACAGTTTGTGGATGTCCCCTCCCTGGAAGTGTTTAAGGACAGGCTGGAATGAGGCACTGAGCAGCCTGATCTAGTGGGAGGTGTCCCTGCCTACAACAGGGGGGGTTGAAATTAGATGATTTTTAAGGTCCCCTCCAACCCAAACTATTCTATGATTCTATTAGCAAATTTAATGCATGTACACAAGCCCCCAAAAAAGCCAAAAGCTATTTTTCACTCTTTTTTTCCCCCATTTTTATCTTTTCCTGCCCTTAAGCAGGCTTCAGGAGACTCAATTCATCCTAAGCAACCTATTTAAAATTTAAGCATCTAGTGTTGCATTATCTGGGATTATTAGGTGTGATGGCTACAGGCAGGTGAAACACATCCCTGGCTGGCTGGTCACAGACTTGCAGTTTCAAAATGTGTCTTCCTTTGAAGACAGGAGTAGTGACCTGAAAGAACAAGCAAGCCATCACTAGCTTCAACCTGGACTCCCAGCCCAAGAGCAAAGACACCAGAAGTATTGTGATGCCTTGGAGGAAAACCCTGAGAGGACTCAGGTAGGACTCTGGTGCCAAGATGCTGGAATTGGTGAGGAACAGTCCTCTGAGGTACAAGCAACAAAACAGGACACACCAGGTGTAATTTAAGGATTTGCCCATAGTTGTCCCCAAGTCTAACTGCTCATGCCTAGAAAACTGGAAATCATAGAATCACAGAATGGTTTGGGTTGGAAGGGACCTTAAAGATCCATTGCCATGATGCAAGAGTAAGCCAGCACACTGGCAAATTATCATGGAAATAGCCAACAAATCTCATTTCATAGAATCATAGAATGTGTTGAGTTGGAAGCAACTTTGAAGCTCTTCTAGTCCACGAGCCCGGCAGTGAGCAGGGACATTTTGATTTAGATGAGATTGCTCAGAGCCTCATCAAGCTTGGCTTTGAATGTCTCCATGGATGGGGTCTCCACCACCTTCCTGGGGAACATGGAACAGTGTCTCATCACCATCACCATCAAGAAATTCTTCACTGAGCTATTGGAGCGGGTCCAGAGGAGGGCCACGAAGATGGTCAAAGGGCTGGAGCAACTGCCCTATGAAGACAGGCTGAAGGAGTTGGGGTTGTTCAGCCTGGAGAAGAGAAGGCTCAGAGGGGACCGACCTTATAGTAACTTATCAGTCTGACCTGAGGGGGTCCTACAGAAAGGCAGGGGAAAGACTTTTTAATATGATATCAGATGGGAGGACTAGAAACAATGGATGTAAATTGGAGGTGGGTAGATTTAGACTTGACATAAGANTGTCTTGCTCTAGTTCAAGAACATTGCACCTTGTCCTATTGCTGCATGCACTTGCAAACAGTCCCTTCTTAGCTTTCCTGTAGGCACCCTTCAAGTTCTGGAAGGCTGCTATTAGATCTCCCTTGAACCTTCTCTTCTCCAGGCTGAATAACCCCATCTCTCTCAGCCATTTACCATGACTTTACCTTCTGACACTTCACTAAGCAGAAACATATGGGTTACTTTTTGAAAAAAAGAAAAAGAAAATGCATTTTGCACTTTGCAGCACGTTCTGTAATTAATCAGAATTGTATTGCCAGCTTTTAATGATCAAATCCCATTTAATCATTTCACAGCCTCTGGGGCTCTGTGATGTAAGTGCCACAAATCAGAACCTAAGGGGGGCTTTAGGAGCATTCATCACGTGTCCCTCCCAAATTAATAGTACAGTTTAAGCAAAGCCAGACCCTATGAGGTGCTTCACATCCTATGCACAAGATGTAAATTCATAGTCATCACCCCAACACCAAAGAAATGCGCATCAGGGCCCATTCTGTGCTTGATAAACATGTCTTCTCCTCACTTGAAACTAGAAGAGGTCTTGAACTCGAAATCCCAGGACTAGAAACAACCCTCAAGACTTTGAAGGGTTCAGATCTGAATCAGAGATCAACATGGAACGTTCTGCAATGAGAATAACCACGTGCTGCAGGATTTGAAATGCCAGCAGCTCTTCCACAGTGCTCCAAAGCCTTCTGTGAATTCTACAACCTCAGATTCTCCATCACTCTGGGACACACTGACTAGAGATCATAGAATCATAGAATGGTTTGGGTTGGAAGGGACCTTAAAGATCATCTAGTTCCAACCCCATGCTATAGGCAGGGACATCTCCCACTAGACCAGGTTGCTCAGTGCCTGTCTGGTCTTAAATAACTCCAGAGAGGGGGCATCCACAACCTCTCTGGGTAACCTGTTCCAGTGTCTCACCACCCTCACAGGAAAGAAATTCTTTCTTATATCCAGCCTGAATCTCCACTCATCCAATTTGCATCCATTATTCCTAGTCCTGCCATCATATATCCTATTGTAAAGTCCTACACCAACCTTTCTGCAGGCTCCCTTTCAGGTATTTGAGATGATAATGCTCTGATGAAACCAAATGGTAAACAGATGGCTCCCAAATCTTAGTACAGAGCCATGGTTCCTTCAGCTGGTTGGAGATTATTTTTCTTAATCTTACCTTCAGCATATCAAGTTTCCTCTGAGTTTTTTTTGGCTTTAAGTACATTTTGTAAATATTCTACAGGGAAGGGGGCTTCCAAATGGAGCCACATCCTGACGCATGGGCTGACAAGTCCAAAAACAATAGCAGAATGGCTCAAAGCAAAGATCTTATAAAAGAAATAGATTTAATAGCCAAAAGTCCTGTGTGTAGATGCCTTATGTGGCCAACCGCCCCTTAGCGGCCTTCCCAAGATAACTTAATATGGGAGAACTATAGGATTTAATTCATGCCTCTTTAGGCTGTATGCTCATCACAACACAGCCTCTTCAGTCAGACATAGTACAATATATATTAGGATGGCCTTGTGAGCTTGGTAGACTCAGCACACCTCCCTTAAACACCCCTCTGGAGGTGTTTAAGGCCAGGCTGGATGAGGCTCTGAGCAACCAGGTCTAGGGGGAGGTGTCTCTGCCCATGGCAGGGGTGCTGGAACTAGATGATCTTTAAGATCCCTTCCAACTCAAACCATCCTATTATTCTGCACTCTTTGTATCAACTCCAGCACTTTATGAAGCAGCTGCATTTTTACACCATGAACTGAAAATGCTGCCTTTCCCCTCATATCTTTGTCCATTCCCAACAGTGGCAATGTGGGGAAAGGTTCTTCTTGCTATAAATACATTAGGCAAATGCTCTTCCTCACAACACAAAATAAAGCATCAGTCTGTAAGGGTTTCAGCACATCATTAAGCTTGTTTTCTTGTTTTCATTCTGTGATCAAAATCAAACAGAAACAAGAGCACACACAGATACAGGAACAAACCATCTGGAAATTCAAGGCAAGAGCTTTCCAATGTCCCACAAAAGGTCTAGAACTGACACAAAATTTCACAGAATATCAGGGATTGGTGGGGACCTCAAAAGATCATCAAGTCTAATCCCCCTGCAGGGGCAGGAACACCTAGATCAGATCACACAGGAACATGTCCAGGCAGTCTTTGAATGTCTCCAGAGAAGGAGACTCCACAGCCTCTCAGATTTGAGAAACTGGGTTCTCAGATTTGAGAATCTGGGTTTTAATTGTCACCAGGAAAATGCTTTACAGGAGCATCACTCTGCATTAACAGCTGCCTCCATGAGCTCCAGGAGCATATGGTTCACTTCAGGAAGCAAGCACCTTCCATGGTGACTGGGAGCCCACATTATCATGCATAATGAGGGGAAAAAACAAGTGCAAGTCACAGCTGGCTCAGGACCATGCTGGCACCTGCATCTGCCACTAATAGCTTCCCAAGCTCCCTATATGCACACTCCTCCCAAGTAAAATCTGTGGTGCCCCTAAGTGCATCTGAAGGAATGCTCCAACATGACACCAGATATGCTGTCTTGGACTAAAAGAGCACAGAAAATCCTCTCATGCCTGCACAGCCCTAAAAAATGTCAATTTAAAACTTTATTCAAAAAAAGATTGAAGAAACACATGCACCAACTCCAGCATGCTCTGGATCAAGTCCACAGTGCTCAGCACCCACATAAAGTCACCTCCTTCTCTGATATGAAGGCCAAAAAAGTGTATCTAACCTAGAGTATTAATATTAAGTCTTTTTAAAGTCTCCACAGATGTCTCCTGTAGTGATTATTTAAGTCTGTTTATATTATCACCATTATATCACCACATTAACTACCTAGTCCTAGTCTTATAGTCGAGATAGTATTTCCATTTCAAAACTCCTCTGGGGGAAATTACAGCAGACTGGGGAAGTGAAATTATATGCAATTACCCAGAATGGCTACTTACAGTATCTTGAATATTATCTTTAAAGAACATTTGATAATAAACACTCACAGCTGGACATCAGTGAAGCTGACCATGCCACAAAGGAGAGATATGATTCCACTGCCAGGCTATCTGGGTCAATATTCCCATTTTTTCCATGTTTTTTTTTGGGATTTTAGTGCTTCACAGCATTGAAACACATATCCCAGGAGGTGTGGAAGTGTGGAAGAACAACTCAAAACAGGATGCTGGACATCCCAGGTGTGGAGATCTCCACAGGTATGACTGAGGCACACAGCTCAGAGGCCTCTGCTTGAATAAAAACACTGTTCCTCAATGACAATTCATCAAGTCACAGATGTCAACCATTCTACATTTTCTTCTGCATGCACATAGTTTGCATCCAATAGTTGGATGATGTCAAGTGGTGGCACAGAGCCACAGGGACAGTACTTCTAAAACGTGTTGTCAATCAATTATTTTATTAGAGGCCTCCTCAGGTCTTTCACTGTAAAATCATTTACATCCTTCCATCCTTGGACACTTAAAAGCTTTACAGCGTTTTTCTGGGCTGTGCCAGGGTTTTGGGTTTCCTT
The DNA here is from genome assembly GCA_013400935.1 of Turnix velox. Classification (NCBI taxonomy): domain Eukaryota; kingdom Metazoa; phylum Chordata; class Aves; order Charadriiformes; family Turnicidae; genus Turnix; species Turnix velox. Next base: position 10,774 of record VZTY01018216.1, on the reverse strand, counting down.
TGCAACAATCATCCAAGTGAGATTTTACCTAAAATGGTGTCAAAAGGAACCTTTCAAAAACCCACCCTATTTCACCTGCTGCTAAAGAACAAGGACATCTCAGGAAATCTCTCCTTACAGAAAAGGCTGATGTTTGCTCACAGCCTTTTCCCTGTGATATTTTCTTGGAAATACAGCTTATCATTCAAAGTCTCTGCCTCACACAGCAATTACTACTTTCCTCTCATATCTTTGTTCCTCCAGCATCACTTGTGCTAAACATCAACTCCAAAACCAATGGTTTAGTCACAGCAGTGGCTGCAGTGTTATTCTCCCAGCTGTGACCAGAATTGCAAGCAGCAAAAGGTGAAGCTCTGGGGTCTCAGCTGCTCCTCTTAAGCCCTTCAAGCACCCTCGATGAAACCTGAGTCCCAATAAAACATCCTTTCCCTGGGGGAGGTCAGGAGCTGCAGCAGAAATTGGTTCTACCAACGCTTCAGGCAGGGTCAAGAAGCTCAATATCAGTACAGAGAGTTTTACTCCATCCAACTTTGCCAAAGATCACAGAATAATTGCATCACCTTGGTTGGAAGGGACCTTTCAGACTACTGAGTCCAACTATCAAATTAACTCTGACAACAACTTGGCTCAGGGGGGACCTCATAGTAGCTTCTCAATNGTGAAACACTGGAAGTGGTTGCCCAGAGAGGTTGTGGATGCCTCCTCCCTGGAGGTGTTTAAGGTCAGGCTGGATGAGACAATGAACAACCTGGTTTAATGGGAGATGTCCCTGCTTATGGCAGGGGGCTTGGAACTAGATGATCTTTAAGGTCCCTTCAAACCCAAACTGTTCTAATCTTCTATAATAAGAACCATTAAACCAAATCTCTAAGCACTACCTTTGATAAACCCCTTTGTCAGGCAAAGGGCTTTGATCTGTATAGATACAAACTCACATGTTGCCTAACAACAACACTAGAAAGTAAATTAAATATAACTTAACCTCAGTTTGGACAAGTAAAGCTTCCTTGCTTTCTAATACAAACATTCTTTTTTATCACTGCCGACAGTGTGGCACAAATATATTAGAGACACACTCCATCTAGTAAAATTTCAGTTTCCAAAGTTGCCTACTACAAAAATAAGTGCTTCCAGATCAGTTCTTGGGGAGAAAAAAGGCAAAAAAAAAAAAAAAGAATTGAAAAGGCAGTGTAGTCTTACTTCTTTTTCTGGCAAAAGAAGCTGAGAAATGTCCCATTCCACGCATCAAAAGTGCATCAGAGTCACAGTTTGAGATTACTGAAGTGCCCTGTACACAGAAGCCGTTCCAAAGTTACATCTTATCCTCCAACCTCCCTTGCTTCTACCTCCCTACCATGTCTTATTTGATCTTCACTTGCATGGTCCTGCTGTGAAAGAATCAATTGGCAAACAGTCCTGCTATTCCCAAGGAAAATTCAGGTCTCTGAGGACCACAGAGCTAATATAAGTCCTGATCTCTTCCTGGACATCACAGAATCACAGAGTATCAGGGATTGGAAGGCACCTCAAGAGATCATCTAGTCCAATCCCCCTGATGAAGCAGGAACACCTAGACCAGGTCACACAGGAAGGTGTCCAGACAGGTTTCGAATGTCTCCAGAGAAAGGGACTCCAAAACCTCTTTGGGCAGCCTGTGTCACTGTTGTCTCATCCTGACTGGGAAAAAGTTTATTCTTACATTTCTGTGGAACCTCCTGTGTTCCAGTTTCTACCCATTGCCCCTTGTCCTATCACTGGAGGCCACTGAGAAGAGCCTGACTCCATCCTCCTGACACTCTCCCTTTCCATATTTATAAACATTAATGAGGTCACCCCTCAGTCTCCTCCAAAATAAAGAGATCCAGCTCCTTCAACTATTCCTCGTAAGGGAGATGCTCCAACCCCTCCATCATCTTCCTGGCTCTGCGCTAGACATTTGTGATGACAATGAGCCATAAAACAAAGATATCAGGGCACCCAAGCCCCAGCTTTGCCAGGAGCTTGAGTTGGAGGTGCAGTTCAATCTTCTGCCATAAATAAGTCCAGAAGTGCTCAAGCCTTGTGCCCATCTGGGGCCAGACTCCAGAGCTCTTCTTGCCAATTCTGCTCCTTCAAACAGAACCAAACTTGACAGGCTGAAAGAGTTGGGGCTGCTCAGCCTGCAGAAGGCTCCAGGAAGACCTTATAGCAGCCTACCAGTACCTGAAAGGGACTACAAGAAAGCTGGGGAGAGACTGCCTATGGCAGGGGGGGTTGGAATTCAATGATCTTTAAGGTCCCTTCCAACCCAAACTATTCTATGATTCTATGACTGTTTATGAAGCTATGGAGCAATAGGACAAGTGGCAGTGGTTTTAAACTAGAGCAGGGCAGGTTTAGATTAGACATCAAGAAGAAGCTCTTCATCATGAGGGAGGTAAGACACTGGAACAGGCTGACAAGAGAGGTGGTGGAAGCCTGGAGACCTGGAGACATTGAAAGCCAGGCTTGATGAGGCTCTGAGCAACTTGATCTTGTGCAAGGTGTCCCTTCTCACTGCAGGGAAGTTTGACCAGATGATCTTTAAAGGTCACTTGCAACTCTATGATTCTATGATTCTACAGAATTGGGCACTGAATGCCTCCAAAACTCAAAAGGTGCCTGCTCTCTCTCAATCAGAAATAACTAACATTCTCAGGTGACATCCCTGACTACAAATAAAAACTTCAGCTGGGATCCCAGCACACCTATAGCTAGGATGGCTGATGTCTTAAGCTGTAGAAAAGGAGAAAGACAGCATTGTGCCTCAAAAAGCCAGATACACACCAAAGGGGCAGGATGAATCTAACTATTCTTTGATATTCAAGCCCAATCCAAAGAGGAGAACAGGTATCAGGAGAAAACAAACAGATGTGAGGACAGTGCTGTGTACAGAAATGAACTAATACCAAGCTTGACTGAAAAAGTTGATTAAATTAGTTTAATTTTAAAAAAGCCTAAACAAACCCTGAAGGAGGCTTTTTGCTTATTGCTTTTTACTGACAGCACACGTTACTGAAGATGCACCATGTGGGCATGAAATATTTATTCATTAAATCTTTCATAAAGCTCCACACTATTGGCTTCTCTCAGGATACATAAATAACTTGTCAAATCCAAGAAAACCAGTGCAATTCTTTCCCCCCACACCCTCATTACCCCTCCAGAGTGTTTATAAAAGGATTAGGCTTTCAGTGTTCAATGCAAGAAGCCAAATCCTCACCTCCACTGTTGCCTGCAAACATGGTGGAGCTTCTTTTAATCATAATGGGATAACTGTAGTTAAAATAGTTCAGCTTTCTATGTGCCAAACAAAAGGGATGGTACATTGCTGCAAACTATTCTGCTGCTTTATCATATGGGGAAACAGCAATATCACTCATCACTTTGGGAAGAAAGCACCAGCAGCAACACAGGGAAATAAAAGTCAGGACAAAAAGAGTCCACCCAAGTAAGGGGAAAGCACTGAGAACACACACACATGTATTTCAGTATCAGTATGTCCATGCCACTTGTTATCAGATCTCATTCCATCAGTGAAACCCTTCACAAACCCTTGCTTGGCTGCCAGCCAGCCTCCAGACTAAACCCATGCTCACAGTTGGGTTAATAACAGAGCAGTGTAAACAGTGCTATATCATCCTCAGTGTTAGCTGTAAAACTATGTAATATTGTTTTACTCAGTTTACTGACTATAAAGCTCAGGCCAGTGCAGGAATGAGGATGGTTTTTACTGATAAATGAAGGCATTTCCCTCCCCATAAGTGTGCAGAGAGGATTTGTATTATGACTACACAGGGAGAATTGCATTACTGAAACTGCCACTCTCTAAGAAGTTGCACTATGACCTCACAGTAGCTTCTCAATACCTGAAGGGGGACTATAGAAAGGCTGGGGTAGTACTTTTTAATAAGATATGTGATGGTGGGACTAGGAATAACAGATGTAAACTGGAAGAGGGGAGATTTAGGCTGGATATAAGAAAGAAATTCTTTACTGTGAGGGTGGTGAGATAGTGGAACAGATTGGCCAGAGAGGCTGTGGATGCCCCCACTCTGGAGGTGTTTAAGAACAGGCTGGATGAGGCATTCAGCAACCTGTTCTAGTGGGAAGTATCCCTGTTCATGGCAGGGGGGTTGGAACTAGATATCTTTAAGGTTCCTTCCAATCCTAACTACTCTATGATTCTATAATAGCTAATACAGGTGTGGGAAAAACCCATTTCCCCAAATAATCATAGAATGCTTTGAGTTGGAAGGAACCTTCCAAAGGCCATCTAATCTAAGTCCCCTGAAGCAAACAGGGACATTCAGTATTAGATCAGATTGCTCAGAGCTTCATCAAGCCTGGCCTCAAAGGTCTTCAACAATAGGACCTCCACCACCTCCCTAGAGAACCCATGCCACTGCCTCACCACCATCATCCTGAAGAATTAAAAACAAAGTTCCCCAAAACAGCTGCTTGTGTGGTTATAGTGGCCCCTCCATGCATCCCTGCCTCGCTGGACCACAAGGTGCCTGGTCACGCCTGCTCTAGTTTCTTTTACTCCATTTGTTCATGAGAATAAATAAATATAAACACAGCATAAGCAGATGTCGTTGTCCCTGGAAACTAGACTGGCTGGGCATGTTTCTGCTGCAACGGCTTCTTAGTGGAAAATTAGGTTTTGATTAAAGCATGTTCTCTTCTTGCTTTTAATAAACAAAGAGTTCTAGTACATGTGCAAGCTTTGAGCTGTTTTGTTTGGGGTTTTTTTGTTGTGTTTTTTCTTCTTTTTTTTTTCTTTCTACTGGAAACTTAAACCTCGCACAGCTGTGGTTCTTCAAATGCCTGAACTTCAGCAAGGGTCTGAAGAGCACAACAGCACCTCGCAGGGCATTAAGGAGAAGACATCTCAGGACAACTCCACAAAGAGATACTAGACCCTTGCTAGAGAAGGTCTAACCAAGGCCAAAAGGCAATAAAGAACCTGCACCTTATATGGATCCAATAAGGCCACCACATTGTGGTCAATCCCAGAAACAACCATCCTGACATTTTTGACAGGAAAAAATAGCAACTTCTCTCCAAAGGAAAATACTCCTGGGAACAAAAAGGAGGTTTCACATTTATGGCTCTTGTGAAAGGGGAAAACACCTTTTCTGAGCCAGTTCCACTCTATAAAGAAGCACAAAGGGTGACCTCAGCTGATGAGGCTTCATCCAAGGGGAAATTTTCCCACTAGCAGAGAGCCCATGGCCACATAAGTACCCAAACCACAGAGTCATTGTGGAGACAAAGCTGGGAGCCTCCCTGTAGGTAGTTCTCTGAGGACCAACTCTCCCACATTCCCAGAAACTTCAAAGAAAAATATCTATGTTTAACCAATGATTGATTTTTGCCTCCTCAATAGCCCCCATCACTCATGACACCACCAGCTAAAGCTAGAGCAGCACAAACCTTGGGTTCCTCACTCACATAGAGTCTCTTTGTCTGAGTTTCACAACAGAAGCACCAGGATGTATCTTCTACTCACAAATCCACCTTGCAAACTTGGCAGCCTCTCTTCCCAACAAGGTCCTCCCCAGTTATGCCCATGAAAAACTATATTAAAAGAAAAATCAAAATGGATAACATTGACCTCCAGGCCAGAAGACCAGGAGGTGCTCAAAATACAAGCTTTTGATAGAGGTTTCAACCCAAGCCTTTTGCAAAGCCTCTCCTGATGTCTCTGTGGCACTTTTGTACAGTAGTTTTAACACTTACATACATTCCCAAAAGACACATGGGGCCCAAAAAGGCCTCACTGGGCAATATTAAGTTTCTTAAAAGCAACTAAAGCCAGCAGCAAATCCAAAAGATTTGCATCTTCACACATTAGTGAAAGGAACATTTTCCTCAGTGAGGCAACATCATCCTGCTGATGCACAAGAAATAGGATAACTCTTAAATTTTCACAGCCTGAACCATCACATGGCTCACACCTCACATCCCATGACTGAGTCATGACAAGAAGGGGAAGGAAAAACTTCCATGGGTGCTCTAATGAAAATATTTACCCCTTGGGAGTGAGTCTTAGAGGGGGTACATGGTGCTGGTGGGGAGACAGGACCCATGATACCCCTCCAGTGACTTCCAGCTGCTCCCAAGAGACATCAGATTGAACTGGAATGAGTCCTGCTTAAGCAAATTTCAGCCCAAACATCTCCATCACAACTGGCATTATTTTTACTTCACCTCCTCTCCTCCTCTTTGCCATCATTAGGACAGTAAAGAAGAAAAAAAAAACAAACAAAAAACAAATGCTATTTTTTATATGCTCATTAAGTATAATCTGCTAAATGTTCTATGCCAATGCATAAAGCTGCCTGCTAAGCTAACAGAGTATTTATTTGACATTTTATTTGCTGACTAGTTATTTATGCTAACATCACCTCTGCATAATTAATAGCCTGCTGAAGATGACTTGAAAAGCCCCCATAAAACACTGCACTGAGAGTCATTTACAGCATTTAAAATAAAGCAGCCATCTATTTGCATTAGTTTAGCCTAAACTTGGTTATGATGGAATAAAAGGATAAGGATAGGGCAAAGAAGATATTAAAAAAAGTTTAAAAAAAAATCTATATGCTGCTTTAGAAATATCCACAGTCTTTGACAGTACAAACTGCAAAAGAAGATTTCTGAGTCTCATTTCACTTGGCTCCAGGGCCCAGGTTTTAGTTGATGTAAAACAGCATAAGCTCATTGAATGCCTACTGATTTTATCCAGCCTCAAGGTCTTAGGGAGTAATTTTTCAGGTGAGCCTTCATTGAATGAACTAAATCAGGGCCAGATCTGCAGAGAGTTCTACCAGGAGGAAAGCAAACTCTCAGTTAAGTTGGTGGAGATGAGCCAGATCCCTGCAGAGATAAAAGAAGTCCACCCTGCCCATCTGATCCCTTTACCTGCACCACTGCCACAGACCTGCAGACATAGTTTGAAGTTTTATTTCCTCTGGGATGAGATTACCAGGGGTAAGTTCGCTTTGGCTAAAAGGAACAACATCCACTATCACATTTTCTGAGAGAGAAACATTATCTCTGTGTCACACTGAAGAGCTGGTGGACAAATTTTGTAGGCACAAGTGACCTCCAAGAACGATGCTGAAAGGCAAGTGTGTGGTGGACAAGTTTTGTAGACACGAGTGACCTCCAAGAACAAAGCTGAAAGGCAAGTGTATGGGCCACATCACCACCACCCCAAACTGTGACCCTCAGAAAAAGCTTCCTGTGAACTAAGGAAGTCCTGAATTACACCTAATACACACTCTGAGCAGAAAGTGACTGCTCAAGGCCATGTCTTCTCTTTGTCTCACCATGGAACCATAGGTGGAATGGACCTTTCAGATCATCTAGTCCAACTATCAATCTAAACCTTGATAAGAACCATCACAAAACCATATCTCTAAGTTCTATGTCTACCCATTTCTTAAATACCTCTAGGGATGGTGCCTCAACCACTCCCCTGGGTAGCTTGTTCCAGTGCTTAATAACACTTTCAGTGTAAAAAAGTTCCCTAATAATAATTTCTAAATCAAAATCTCTTCTGGTGCAACTTTAGGCTGCATGATCCTGCCCAGCACTGCTCCTGTCCCCAGTCTATGTGCCCCATTTTCTCTCAATCCCACTATCTTCCTTCTGCTCTAGTCTAACCTGGACACATGTTACAATCACTACATACACTCAGTATTTCAATTGAATACCAACAAAATGGAAATAAAAGCTCAAAGTTGCTGTATTTCTTCCATCCATCCATTCATCTACCTACAATCCTGCATACAAATCAGTTGTGCAACAGTCAACCACCTCTTGACTATGCAGAATCTGGTGAGTCTTCATAAAGTAAGGCTTAGATATGGACAATCAGATCCACTCCCTTACACTACTTACCTCAAACAGAAGGATGTTGCTCTATGAGAAACACAGATAATAGTTTTAAAAAGATTTTTAAAAAGTTATCAAGTTATCATTTGAAGGTAACCAGCTTTCTTGTAGGTCCCTTCAAATAAGAAAAGTTCTTTACTGTGAGGGTAGTGAGACACTGGAACATGTTGCCCAGAGAGGTTGTGGATGCCTCCTCCCTGGTGGTGTTTAAGGCCAGGTTGGATGATCCATTGAGCTACCTGGACTAGTGGGAGGTGTCCTTGCCCATGGTAGGGGTGGAACTAGATGATCTTTAAGATCAGATCCCTTCCAACCCAAACTATTCTATGATTCTGTAAGTACTGATAGGCAGCAATGAGGTCTCCCTGGAGCCTTCCAGGATGAACAGCCACAACTCTCTCAGCCAGTCCTCCACTGAAGATCAGGCTTTGCAGCTTTAATACTACATATAGTGGTGTAACTGAGGCATAATTTCAGTCCCACTCCTCATCTTGATTACTAAACACAAGGCTAGATGGTTTTCAGAGGTCTCCCCATCATCCCAGTAAAATCAAAACACAGCAAAATCAAAACACTGTAAAATCAAAACACAGCAAGGACCTCTCCCTGCTTTATTTCTTCAAAACTCCAGCCTCCTCCATCTCCTTCTTTGCACAGGGAGCAGACTGAAGCTCACCACGTGGATCCACACACCAGAAACACCCTATTTGAATTTCCATCTGCCAACAGCATTAAAGCAGAACCACCACGGAACAATTACAAGTGTACACAATCATCTCGTCGTCCGGTGCCTTCAGAGCATCCCTGAATGCATTGAGACAGTGCCAGGAGAGACTCAGCTCTGTTGGCTCAGCTGTAAACCTGCAATCTGCACCAAAAAAACCCAGCCAAATGTCAATCAGAAAACATCCCCACTCAGCAGCGTGGTTCACGACGCATAATTTAGCTACTACGCTTGTCAGGTTCTCCACGCTGCTTTTCTACACCACGGTGAATGTGTTCACCCACCCAACTGTCATCAACAAAGGAAGAAAACAGCACATGGAAATAACAGGGGAAAATAAAAAAATAAAAAAAAAAGAGGCAAGAGATCTCTTTTTGCTTCACAGTTGAAGAAATTGTTGCCAGTGAGGGAAAGTTTAGGCAGACTTCAAACTTTTAGTGCTCAGAGGGTAAAAGGGATGGAGGATGCTGAAAAACAGCTGGGCTGAGGAGGAAAACACTGTTTCCATAAGACATGCAAGGAAATAAATGTTGTCCCTGACTCCATGCAGGCTAATATAGAAACACAGAACAGTTTGGGTTGGAAGGGACCACTCTCTGCTATTCTCCTTTGGCGTCAGGTTAGTAAGATGAGAGTTTGTAAGATCAGTCCCATGGGATTAGTAACCAAAACCAGAGCATTATCCCAGTGATGGTATTTTAGACTCATAGAATGGTTTGGGTTGGAAGGGAGTTTAAAGATCATCTAGTTCCAAGTCCCCTGCCATAAGCAGGGACATCTCCCACTAGATCAGGCTGCCCAGTGCCTCATCCACCCTGTCCTTAAACACCTCCAGNCAGTGCCTCATCCACCCTGTCCTTAAACACCTCCAGAGAGGAGGCATCCATAGCCTCTCTGGGCAACTTGTTCCAGTGTCTCATTACCCTCAAAATAAAGAATTTCTTTCTTATATCTAGGCTGAAATAAAATAGGGAAATTTTACAAACTGATCAAAAGTCTGTTACCCACCCCTATAGCCCAGAAAAAAAAAGCCTATTTTACCACCACAGCTTTGCTGATGTCAAGAATCTATGCAGCAGGTTGTCCTTCCTCACATGGATTACAGGGGACTTTTAAGAAAGGATGAAAATTTCACTCTCAGCTACACAGAATCACAGAATAGTTTGGGTTGGAAATGACCTTAAAAATCATCTAGTTCCAACCCCTCTGCCATAGGCAGGGACACCTCCCACTAGACCAGGTTGTTCAGTGCTTCATCCAGCCTGGCCTTAAACACCTCCAGGTAGGGGACATCCTTAGAGAGAGGGCATCCACATACAGTAAGTAGCTACTTACTGGTCTACACCACAGTTAATATGCAATAAAATTTTTAAGAAAAAATTATAAAACTGAAATCTCCGTCCCAGGACATGACTTTAGAGCTGATCAATGCCAAAGCTACAAACCATAAGGACAGCTTCACACTTGCCTCCGCCAGATCATGAATAAACATCCAATTCATTCAAATGAGCTCTATATTAACTAATTTAAATAATTTTCATTTTGCTTTGAATGGTAAACAGATCTACTCTGCCAGGATAGCTGAGTTTGCAATTCAAATTAAGCACCGATTTGTAATGAGAAAAATATAATTAATGGCAAAGCTTGAAGTAACTACAATTTTACTCCTTTGATTTCCTGCAGGGAAAGGGGGGGTAAAGGGTGAAGCTTGCAGGCAAGCACGTGCTCACACCATCCTTTTAAAAACCAAGGTATTTTAGTGCAAACTCAAGTATTTGGCTTGAGCAGTCCTATTCTAGTCCACAGCACTAGCAATGCCATGGGTAAGACATAACATGACTTGACAATATACACACAAGCCCCATGAAGCCATGCTAGCATCACCCAATAAATAACCCTGTAACAGCCTGTAAATTAAAAGACTTCCTTCTATTGGGATCATAAACAACAATTATTTGGCAGCTAACTCTTCAAAGCTCTGTGCCTGCTGAACATTAAATCGAGATCTATTGATCTGCTAAACTTAACTGGCCCATTTTTTTCCACATCTCTCCCTCACCTAATGAAATTCAGCATCCTCCAACTGTGCTATTCTCATCTAGTATCAGGTTAGTAAGATGAGAGTTT
>VZTY01018209.1:159542-180863 GCA_013400935.1 Turnix velox | reverse complement strand
CCCCACTAGAATTAAGATACCATTTACTATGAATGATCTGGATTCGTGGAAGGAAATAGTCAAAGGATTTCGGGATGACCCTGAGGGTGTGGCCAAGAGATTTGAACTAATTGTTAAGAATCAAGATCCGGATTGGAAGGATATCGACCTAATGCTAGATGCTTTGACGGAGACAGAAAAACAATTGATAATAAAAACCACTCGAACTCAAATTCAAGCTCAGGTAACCGCTGGAACGTTAAGCGGTAGAGTAGATGATTATGTGCGGATAGCTGACCCAAATTGGGACCCTGATGATGACCAGGATTATCGATTGTTAAAAAGGTACCAAGAGTGGATAAAGATAGGTATTGAAAATGCAGTACCAAAGACAGTTAATTGGTCAAGTTTATATGCAGTTAAACAGGGCCAGACCGAGACGCCCACGGAATTTCTGGATCGATTGAGGGCAGCCATGCGAAAATTGACTACTTTAGATCCATCATCCGAAGTTGGAAAGCAGCAGTTAGTCTCATTGTTCTTAGGACAACCCTGTATTAGCATAGATAAGAGTTTCATGAATATGAATGTATATGGAGTTAAATACTGATGGTTCTGGGACCTGGGTGTGATCATCCGGAACGATCCCCCGTGTACCCGACGCCGTAAATAAAGAATACCTGCTTACTCTCCACAAAAGACTACGTGCATCTTTAAATCAATCTACCAAATCAACAGCTGGAAGACAAAGACTTAGAATTCTCCTCTTGTTTGTCATGAGCAGATGAAAAATGAAGGAACAAGCATCACAACTGGACTGGTTGGGACAACAGGTTTGAGCAGATCTATTGGCCTCAGTTCACTTTTAGCAGCATAACAGATAGTGGCACTTAGAGCGAGTAAGCTTGAAATGTGACTTTTTGTTGCTTTGATTCTACATTTGTCAGACTGTAGGTGTGAGTCAGTCATTGGTTCACATGGGATTTTAGGAAGTGAGATTTCTCTGTCCTGTTATGGGACATTTGATTTTATCAAACAACAAACAGCTTTCTTGGAACTTCCAAAACATTTTCTCATCTGCTGACATAGTTCCTGCTTGTTCTGGCACTTCTAATGGGAAATATGTTAATTCCATCCTGTCTGTTCTTCAATATGCTGAATAGTCTATACTCAAACTTTATGAAAATAAATCAGTAATTGAGATACCATAACCATAAAAATGATCCCACTTAGTCATGTGTTTCAGAAGTAACTTTGATCAATTTATAAAAGGAAATTTTCTGCTTATTTACTTGCTAACATGCCTGAACTTTCTTTTGTGAAGAATAGATTTTATGTTGACTCCTCTGAGAAATTACCTTTCTTCAACTTAATTCTTACTGCCCTTCTTGACAATTAATAGGAATTATTTGGCTAAAATGTCTGTATTTCTGTCCAGGATTTTATGTGGCTAAGTGAAGCCTCTTTTCATATCAAATCACTGAGTCTGTTTTTCTTTAAATTAATTGTCTGCCCCTTAAAACTGGAGGAAAAGAAATAATTGGCGTGAACATGGAAGTGCTGATCAACACGAGGGAATCACAGGACAACCATAGGTATGGGCATCAAATAAACTGTACTGTTTAATACAGAAAAAAAATAACATCGATAACAATAGAGTAAAAAAATAATAGCAAAACTCACAAATCAGGTAAATTAGCCAGGAGTGACAGGACACAGAAATTTGAAACCTTTGGCTTAGTGTCTGGCAGCACTTTAGAAAGCAAATAGGGCCTTAGGGTGGTATAACTAGAGGGACAGACCATGCTCATTGGTTATTAAAGCACCAAGTCAGAGAAAAAAGGAAGAAAAAGCCACTTGTTATTGATTTTTAAATTATCACATTACAATGAAAGTACAGAAATACAACTCATAAAGGTGAGCACAAATATCTGTAAAGGCATCACTTCCTTCAGATCCTGGATGGATTTACAGTTTTTAAAGAAATTTTCTTTGCTGGGCAACCTGTTCCAGTGCTTCACCACCCTCACTGTAAAGAATTTCTTTCTTATGTCAAGTCTAAATCTACCCCCTTCCAAATTACATCCATTGTTTCTAGTCCTCCCATCCGATATCATATTAAAAAGTCCTTCCCCTGCCTTTCTGTAGGACCCCCTCAGGTACTGATAAGTTACTATGAGGTCCCCTCTGAGCCTTCTCTTCTCCAGGCTGAAAAACCCCAACTCCTTCAGCCTGTCTTCATAGGGCAGTTGCTTCAGCCCTTTGACCATCTTTGTGGCCCTTCTCTGGACCCTCTCCAATAGCTCAATGTCCTTCTTGTGTTGAGAGCTCCAGAACTGGACACAATACTCCAGGTGGGGTCTCACCAGTGCTGAGTAGAGGGGCAAAATCGCCTCTCTGGACCTGCTGGTCACACTCCTCTTGATGCAACCCAGGATTTGGTTGGTCTTCTTGGCTGCGAGTGCACACTGCTGGCTCATGTTGAGTTTGTCATCAACTGACACACCCAAGTCTTTCTCTTCAGAGCTGCACTCAAGCCACTCTCCACCCAGCCTGTATCTGTGCTTGGGATTGCTTCGACCCAGGTGCAGGACCTTGCACTTGGCCTTGTTGAACTTCATGAGGTTGGCTTGGGCCCACCTCTCAAGCCTGTCAAGATCCCTCTGGATGGCATCCCTTCCTTCAGGTGTATCAACTGCACCACACAGCTTGGTGTCATCTGCAAACTTGCTGAGAGTGCACTCAATCCCACTGTCCATATCTCCTACAAAGATGCTAAATACCACTGGTCCCAGTACTGATCCTTGGGGAACACCACTCGTCACTGGTTTCCACTTGGACAATGAGCCATTGACTGCAACTCTTTGAGTGCGACCATTCAACCAGCTCCTTATCCAGCGAGTGGTCCATCTGTCAAACCCATTCTTTTCCATTTTGGTGACCAGGATGTCATGCAGGACAATGTCAAATGCCTTGCACAAGTCCAGGTATATGATGTCAGTTGTCCTTCCTTTGTGCTTTTTTTTTAAAACCTTTTACATTTTATGGGAGGAAATGCCTTTAAATGCTGCTATGCTTTTAATTCAGGAGTGCTGAAAAACATTGCCATCTAACAGGAATTTAACCTGCTCTGGCAGGAGGACTGGGCTGGATAATGTCTAGGGGTCCCTTCCAACTCCTACTATCCTGGGATTCTGTGAATAGCAGGAGTCTGAACTTGTATTTCAAAGCACATAAGATATTCTTTTTGATGGCCTATTTATGGATGTGTAGAAATTAAAAATGAAGGTGTGTAATTCATTAGGAATAACTAAGAAAAACTGGTTTATGCCCCAGCAAATAATGTAAGGATTTGTTTAGATATACAGAGACACAGAAGGAATTGGTGAAAAGCCTGAAAAAACTGTCAGCACTCAACTGATTTAGTCTGGATTCACAGGAAAACTTGTACTAGATGCATGCAAATGGAATTGTAGCACATGTTACCTGACAAGATCTAAAAGTACTTTACTCTGGATCTTAAAGGCAGCCTGCTGAGGTTCTATCGTTAGCCTTTTTTTTCCTTCCCTCCTCCTTGTTTCTTGCAGCCCAACAACAACTAGTTGAGGTTTCAGTATTGAAGACATTAGCTTCTAAGTTATAGAGTGAGCAGCAGGATTTTGGATGGGAGACAATTCGCCAGTGAGTTCATTAATAGCCTGAATGTCTTGGTTTAAGGCATACAGATGCTTTCCTGAAAGTTGGTGTTAGGTCAGAGAATTTAGTTCATGACCAATGTTGTGTTTTTTTTCTTTTTCAAAATAATTGATTTCAAACAGTGTATCCATCAATGATCTGTTTTTTACAATGGCAGCAGTGGAATGAAGAGACAAATATCATCAATTCATCTGAATTCAGAGGCTGAAACAGTTATTCCAAGAGCCAGGTTTGTTGGAAGGCTGTAGCCAGTTCTGGTACGTAGTTTTGGAAATGCCCACCCTGGATTCCCAGCTGTGCTTCATGTAATTGCTCTGCAGGGATGTAATCACAGAACAGTTGACTACAGTTGCTTATCTAGAACCCTCAGAATGATTCTAACCTTTGCTTTCTGTATGTTGCTTGTTTCATTGACAAACAATAAAAAAACTCCTGGACTACTGAGATGGGAATGAACACAAGCATATGTATATTCGTTCATTTGTTTTTATTAAGCATAACTCACACATCCAGAACATCCCCTATATTTTCAGGGGCATTTTTTTCTCTTAGTCCAGCTTTGGCCCACATTGAAAAGACAGAAGCTGATCCATATAAAACTTTTCTCAAAGTCTGCCAGTTCTTCTTCCAGTATTTATTGCTACAAGGCTGGCCCTTGGCAGAGTTCCTGTCTACCAGGCTGCCCCTATATATTTTCTTCTCAGGAAGTCAAGGTATGGCAATACTTTTGGACAAAAATCAGTAGTTTTAGGAACTTGTAAGTATTTGTGTTGTGAGATACTGGTTGGTTGCTCAGCTCAAATAAGTAAGTTTTAATTGCAGTAAATACTTAAGGTTATAACATGTTGTGGTTTATGCTGGTTGCCCAGTTTTACTTGGCATGAGTAGCTAGATTTGTTAACACCTTTACCCACAAGAGAATTAATTCTCTTTGTAATTTTCTTAGCAGCTGGCACAGTGTTGTATTTAGGCTTTTAGTGTAAGAAAAATGTTGAAACTGATTTTTTTGGTAGCATTTTCTCCAAGTTTGTGACTTTTCAGTTCCCCAAATTCTGCCAGCAAGTGCAGGTGCATGAGAAGTATAAACCAGAAGATAAGGAGACTACAACTGCCAGCAGAGAATGCAAATCAACAAGTTAAAAGCAGTCAATGGCCAGTGTGCCTAGACTCAGAAAAAATAATCCAATAAGGTTTTAGAAGGCCCAGGCCAAAAATCACCACTGGACTAATCGATGCAGTAACACTGCATGAATGGGTGGGTGTATAGTTTGCCAGGGTTTAATTGCCCTGGAATTTCTTTGTTCCAATGTCCCTCTCTGGAGGTGCCCAGCCTGGGCTGACCCTGCTGCTGCGCATTTCATTAAATAATTTATTTTTATAATATCTGTCACTTGAGGCTTTCCTGTCTGGGTTGAATCTGGAAAAGTAGGGAGCACACCCACAAGAGTAAGTGCTTGTATCTGTGAGAAGTAGGAAGGGGCACTTGTCTGCTCAGTGCAGTCATGCGAAAAAACCCTGGTCTGAGAAGTTAAGTCTCAAATGGTGTGTGTGTGTGACTCTTTGAATGGGGTATATGAATGCTCCAGCAGCAGTTTCTCCTCTAGCATTCCTTTCTGCATCTCATCTCCTTTTGTCCTGCTCCCTGATTGATCAATCAGGAGGACTAGGATTTCTCCTCTAAGAAACTACACCAAAAGGTGGGGTCTGCAATACACAGTGACATCGGGATCCTCATTCCTCACTAATTTTGATGAGCTGTAGTACGTGGAGAGAGATTAGACTTTGTTGCCCTTGAGCAATCGTTACAGCACAACCAACCTGTGAGATGCAGTGAGGATACTTGAAATTGCCTCATTTTAAGCCACTTGAATAAAGAAATGACAAAGCTCACAGTATGGGCCAAGGCAGTCCTGACCCAGCAGAGACAAAGGATTTTGTAGTTAAGAACGAGGAGAACCTGTGTCTTGGGACTGTTAACAGTTTAGGCACAAAACAGGTTAGACCTTAAATACAATTTTCTGACTGAGAAATACCACACAGAGTGATTGCAGCTCTACCTTGAAAACAGGCCTGCATTCTGCAGCATACAAGTACAATTTTTTGGATGCTGTGTACCACGCAGTCATAGAAGGACCTACAGTCTGTTTCTGAACTGAAATTATGTTGAGGCTGAAGCAAAATCAGTACAAATCTAAGCCTGGAAGACTATTACAAAGTACTGAATATAGACCATTAAAGTAAGAGATATACATAAAGATTTGGACCAGCTCACTCCCCCATTCACCGTGAAATGTTTATTCCCCTGCTGCACTCACTGCTGGAAGGCTTTTAATATTTCCTAAATTACATAACCCAAAATATCTTGCTGTGTCTCTTCCAGAACAGCACTTCCTCAGCAGACTGAGAATGCTCATCTCAAGAATGCAGCAACAGATAAATTTACCGTGAGATGCCACTGAAATCTGGGTTTTGCTGAAAATAATTTTATTTAAACTAACCTATCACTTAGTTCCCAAATTGTATTACCATACATTTTCCTAAACCTAACAGCCTGCTATGTAAGGCCCAGATCTCTTCTTGAAATTTAGGAGCTTTGCCATGGATTCAACCAGAGCATGTTGAGCTTGTTAGTATACATTTAACTGAGAGATGAACATTAAAAAACCTCTACAATGAATCCACACAATTTTTAATTTAAAGTTGACACATGTTGGCATGCATATAATCAGATAGGTCTTAGCTTAAAAAATCTCAAAACAAGCAATAAAATCCAAATAAAGGGTTGTTAAAATCCCAAGACACTTTGTAATTGTACATTGGAATAGCAGTTGTTTTTGCAGATCTGCTCTGCTCTGCCTTTCTGCTGGCTAGGTTCCCTCTCTGTGTGACAGATGTGCTATTTATGGAAGGGGATTCTGAATATTTTAAAGCACTGACTGTTAGAATCATCTCATTCCCAGCCCTTAAAATGAAAGAGAACAAAATGCCAAATAAATTCCCAAAGAAAAACCTCCAAATTAAAGAGATATCTACTTAATCATTAAAAAAGAAGGCAAAACCAGATTGTCTATTTTTTACAAAAGTGAATATGTACAGTGCTCTGGTTGTTGCTGTGCAACACTTTCTGATCAAGCACAATATGTGGTATTACTTTTCACTTTTAAAAATAGATGTTCTTTTAGGAAAAATATAAATCATAGGATACACAGGTTCTTAGAGAAAAAATATGGGGCTAAAAATTTGGCTGCTTTCTTTCTCAGCTGTACTGGCAGGTCGAATGAAAGAGAGCACTTCTCTGCACAAATCTGGACTCACAAGGATCTGCTTATTTTAGCAGTTGGCCAGAATCCATTTATATTTACTTATACATATGGTAAACAATATTTACCTAAATAAATCTTTCAGTGAAATATTTTCAGAGTTAACACATTGACCTTCACAATTCTGTTTATGGGCTGGATATCAGCTTGTGGTATTCGAAGGCAGAGAGACACAAAGCTGTGAGAAGTCACTGAAATACTGGGGGAGAGGGGGATGGAGGTTCTTCTCTCTAAACAGGTAGATGTTATGTTTTGTTTTACCTCACCTGATGGTTCAGCCTTCTGGGAAGGTAATTCAGGTTATGGTAAATTGTGGCACAGATTTCTCATTCTCCCTTTGGAGACACCATGACAGAGAAAAAGTCCCTGTTTTTGTTATTAGGCATTTAAAAAACAATTCAGTTTAGCAGTTTTTAATACTTTTTTACCCCTGTATGTCTTTTATTATATATGCAAAATATTTTCTAATGGGAATTCTAATGGGAATATTTTCTTGTATTTTGAGTTTTGCAGAAAGTAAGTCTTTTTAATGCTTATTTATAAGAATCTAATTCCCACGATTACTCTTGCAGCCTCTGCAGAGGATGATACCAATTTAACGTATGCGGCTGAACAATGTACATGCTACACATCTAGGAAGCTAACTGAACAATGTTAAATAGGTGATGTGAAAATTTTAATGGTATTATTATTATTATTTATGCAGCTGTAGCTTAATATTAAAATTTTTTTCCTCTTAAAGACAACAGCACTTTAGTATCTGCATTGACCTCCATGATGTCAGAATGTCATTGTGCAACTGTAGCTAAGAAAAGCCTCCGAGAGAGGAAAAAAAAAAAAAAACCCGAACAAAGGAGCTTTGCATCTTCCAACAACATGAGATGTGCATATACAGTATGTAGCATTTTGGAATTCATACTGTGGTAGTGAGTTGTTGCTTTCAGTTTGATTAGAGAATCATTGTTTCATTTTCCTTGCTTTGACAGTGAGTATGCTCATGTGCTGCTTAAGTCTTCTTAGTGCTATCTAGGTCAGTATACTTATGGTAGCTTTTATGTTCTGTAAGTCTGACAGCGTGCATGGCAGAGATCAGCACCAATTTCTCTTTTGCTTATTAGACCTGAGGATAGAAAAATATTTTATAATTAATCAGAATTGTATACCACAGAGCACCTACCGTTTCTGCATTGCAGATATATTTAGCTCTAACACTGCTTGTGGTTAACAGGGTGTAGCGTAGACACAGACAGCTGATCATGCAGTCAGACCCTGTGCTCCTGTGGTTTGTCAATACTGCTCAGGGTTTCGATGGGCTGTAAAACAGAGGAAAGAGAAAGGAAAGAAAAAGAAATGCTTATTTTGCACGAACATCAGACCTGCTATTTTTTGCTAGCATTTTATTTTTTGATTCTGAGACTTAAAAACTAGGAAAGCACGGCGAATACATCCAGGATTTAAGATGTGCGACATGAAATCTTTCAGCATCAAGAGGATGTTTCTGTAGTCAATCCAGCAATTCTTCAATAAGTAAGAAGATTGTTTTGTTTTCCTCAGCAGGCAGGTTCAGCCACTGAACAGGCAGATTTTGATAAGAGTTTGAAATGCCTACTACTGTATTGTAGAATTTGGAGTTTGCTATCAGTATTAGTGACTGGAGCTCATCTTGCATCACCAGTTGATGACAATTTTCTTTGTTCCCTCCCACCCAGTTGAACCAAGACTCTGTAGCCGATACGCAATGTCACTTACAACATTAATCAGATACTGCATTTAAGGTGAGCTGTCCCTTGCCTCCTCCCTTACCAGAGCTGTGCTGCAGTATGTATCTTACTCCTGCGAGCCTAAAATGGCAGGCAGGATTAACGTTGCTTGTGCTGTGTGCATGCTGTGTATTGAATTCATTATACTGTGCCTAGTTTCTCAAATGTGAGTATGTTAATGGTCTGTGTGCCATGTCATGCAGTAGTGAAGAGAGGGTTTTGCTTCATTACAGGCTTAGATATTACAGCATCACCTTAAGAATTCTTTTTCTCGTTTGCAATGTGGTGAGCTGTTAGCCTGTCATCACATTCAAACTACATTATTAGTCCTTGGAAAGGAGGGAAAAAAAAAAAAAAGCAAACTGTGCTTCCAGATGGTGTCACCCTTTTTCTTCTTGCATTTACTGTAGTTTAAATAATGTATATTGTATTGTTAATTAATGTGAATATCGAATTAAAGCACTTGAAACTTACATATTTATTATGCAGGTAGGAGGCACATCAAATCTATTTTTAACTCTTACGCAGTCCACGTTGTGCAATGGGCTTTGGTTGTCAAGTTTATATTTTCAGCTGTGATATCAATAGGCTGATTTTCAGTAAATGTGACAAGTGGCCTTTGCAGTGGTCAGCTTCAAGCTTTGAACTCTCTGAGGAGAAGAAAAAAACCCCCCACAACCTTGTGTTGCAGTTTCGGAAACCCTTGGATGAGGACTTTTTTTTTTCCCCACTCCTGCTCTCCCTGTTGATAAACTCGGTTCTCCTGATCACAGTTTATTCAAGCTGTTTCTAACTGATTTTTGACAACTGCTTCTAAAAAATCATCAAGAAGACGAAGAACAGAACTTATCTCCATTGCTTTACATAAAATGGCTGGGTGAATTGCCATGCTAACGCTGCACTGAGTGGTACACGCAGGTAGGTTGAGATTTGCATGTTTTACACATTTCTTGTCAGTGTTGAAGGAACATGAAATGGGCTTTGGAATGTAGCTTCCAGTTAAAAAAATGTATTAAAACTGCTAATGAAAACAACCTAATGTTAAATTTGTTGGCTTCACATAATTGGCATGACAGTTGTTCTCATCTGTTTTTAAAAGATTTCTTCTGAAAGTAGAGCAATCACATCTGTTAAAATAATCATATGTACCCAGGGCGTGGCAACGCTTATGCAACAAAAGAATTTTTTAAAACCCTATTGATTCAATTCCATTTTAAAGCTGACTATAAGCATTGCTAAGCTTGCTGTTAAAATGCAAACCCAAAAATTGAGGTAGGTAAGAAAAAAGAAAAATATTTAAATTCTATAGTAAGCGGTTTCGCGTTTCGTGCGAAATCGTTAATAAAGACAACTACGCCTTAATGTTTATATTTTCAGTATTAGCTAAAACATAAACCTGCAGTATTTGTTTTTATTTTAAGGTAGAAGGACTTAAAAGAGAGATTGGTATAGATAGCCCTGTCAGCTTAAACTGAGTATCAGTTCACTGAACAATGTTTTACTTCACACAAAAAAGGCTGTGAAACAAAACCTTAACATCCATAGGTATAAGAACCTGAATCTGAACACTAAGAATAAAAAGAATTATGAGTATTGTATTACTCACACCAACTTCTGTAATGTATTTATTTCAGATTAATACTGGGCCAGAACCAGTTTCCTTGGCAACCAAATCCTTTTAAAAGGTGCAGTAGTAGAGACGTAGAAAGATTCTCTTTAATAGCAGTATCACAATGCAAATGGAAATCTGCAGTTGTTTCCTTTCACTTCTGAATGAGAATCTGATCTCATTTTAGGTTTCCATGCAGCTATCGTGTCTTATATGATGCCATGTTTATAAAGCTGTGTGTGCACAACAAACTGTTTTATTCCTGTTCCGCACTGGTTGTTTCCAGAAACGTACCCCGTGTTCTTTTTTTAATTTAGTCTAGTCTTGCATATAGGTCAAGGTCTGTACTGTGTCTATATGAAGTGATAGTTTCATTATCACGAGCATAAAAGTATCACAGAGATATTTAGCAGCAGAGAAATGTAGAGAATCAGAAAGATGTTTAAACCTTCTTTCACTTTTACTGTATTCTGCCACGGTAACGCTAATAAACCTTTCTTTAAATAATGAACCAGTTCCCAAGTTGAGGTACAGAACTGTGCTAAAGCGATGCTAGAAAAGAACTTCTGTCATATCTTAAAAACAGCCTTTATAGAATAAGCTCGCTTGTGTTCTGCGGTCATTTTCAGACCTTATAGATCTTGCATAATTTAGCTATTACAATTCCTTATTTCTATTTTTAGCTGATATTTTCAACTGTATCAGTAAAGTTAAATTTTATGTGTATCACAGGTAACAGCTTATGCAGAATCAGATGTTACTAAGTATCTCCACAGAGCTTATAATGCAGCGTGTCTCCTTGTGAACCTCCTTTGTGCGTGACTTGAGAAATTCTCACCACTGCAATGAGACTTTTACAGCAGGGTAGCCATTTTCTTTTCATGTCCTTGACATTAAAATGACTAAGTATATTTTGTGTGGGTGAGGGCCCAGCACAGAAAATTAATGCAGAGAAGTTATTTAGAAGCACAGCCATTATTGATAATAGCCTTGACAGTGTCAGTAATATCAAAGTAATGCTTGTTCACTCCTAAATATAGCAGTTCAGTGCATTTCTAATAAATACAGTAGAACTGGGCAGGAATATGACTCGTCGTCTGTCTTGATAGACTGATGTTTAATAATAGAAAATTGTTTGATTCATAATTACAAGATTAGTTTGAAACACTGCAATATTCCCCTGTTCCACCTAAAGAAGGAGAACTGAAAACGTAATAAGCAGTATCTCTCAAGTGATATATTAAAGTTTGTGGATTTTTGTACACTGATTTCCCTCCAGCAGCCTGCTTCTGCTGAAATGTTAACCTGGAGTGCACCATTACATGCAGTTATTGAAACTGCATTTCTTTCTTCATTTCTTGTGTTGTTATTTTTAAAGGAAGTTGCTAAGCAAACACTGTGTAGAAGCAATCTATTTATTGCTGCTGGTATTTATCTTTAGAAAAGGTGGGGCACTGAGCATCTTTATGTTGGAACTTGATGATCTTTAAGGTCCCTTCCAACCCAAACTATTCTATGATTCTGTGTTCAAACATCCCCTCTCATGGCATTTAAAGGGTAGCTCCAATATATGAGCATGCTTTGCTGTGCTTTTTTAAAATCCATTTGAAAATTTGCTCTTTTGCTGGGGATGCAAGTCCTCTTGTAATTAATAAGACTGAACGCAAGTGCTTTCATGAGTCTGGAAAAACTCATTGGCAGCCTATGAATGGTAACTTCTTCAAGCTAAAGAAACTGATTTATTTATTAAGGAGGAGTCTAGTGATTAGCAAACTGATTCCAGTTTGACTATTACATATGGGTTGTTGTATATCTAATGCAGTGCCAGAATGTTACAGCCAAAGGTGGCACAATAAATCTCATGTAAAGTTCATCCATTTTATTCTCTCTAGCTAAAGGACCTAGCTGGTGCACATAGGAGCAGGTGCAGTTTTTCACACCTCTAGCACAGCCTGCAAATGTTATTGTTGGGAGGGGGTGGGGAGTGGGTGCTGGGTTTTGGGTTTTTTTTCAGTTTTATCATAGAAAGCTAATTGTTGTTCCTGAGCTTTACCTTTTATAATTTATATGTGTGCTTTTATACATGCAAATTCCATTTGTGCCAAACAATCTATAAAAAGAGTTAGTATGGATTAAATTAAACTAAAAAACGTTCACTCAGATGCTATCCTACTTGCTTTTCAGTGACCTTTCTGAGTTAGGTTACTTCTGCCTCTGAACTTCATTTTGATTTGAAACTGCAGGTCTCAGTGAAACTTTAAGTATTCAGATAAGATTTGTCAGATTATTAGACTCTGGTAGCAATGAACAGGTACCAGTTAACCCTTTGGGGACATCTAGTGTCTGTTGTACTTCATGATGTGACTTGCTTTGCTATGTTTTAAAAGAGTTTTATCATGTATAATATTACATTTAAATTCTGATATAGAAATCAAGAATTCTCTAGATCTTAGGGCTAGTTTCATCTGAAAGTGATGTTTAAGCTTCCCATTAACCATAATACTTCACAGCAATTTGTCAGTACATCTTTATTGGTATTTGACATAATAATAATGGCTTAATGCAATTTTATTTCATTCTGGCCTTTGTTATGGCAGATGTGAGCTATAGAATACTTATTAAAATCAAGATACACTAAAAGCATACTCAACTAAACCAGCAACAACAAAAATGAGCCCCCCTTCTTATCTTATAAAGCCTGTATTTCCTATGTAATGTGACGTACAAAAGTACATGGTGTATTTCCAAATGGAAGATGGATCTATGTATCATTAATTGCTGCTATGTAAACGCTTGTCAGCTGAGTCATAAGGCCTTATCTGTAAGACTTTGCAATTGCTCTGTGGAACAATTTAATTTTTTTTGTATCTTTGAAACAAAGTACTGTTCTAAATAATTATTACAGCGTTGCTTGATAACCTTGTTAGGATGTTTGATACATAAGAACATAAAATCAGGATGTTTGAAAACAATGAGTAATTATTTAAGCAAAAGGAGGCGTATTCCAGAGAACAAGGGTTGCCTAGAAATGTCATGATCACAGAGACTGTGATGACATCTGTGACAAAAGAGACCAAAAGAAAAGTGGCAGCAGAAAGCAAAGGCCTTTTGAAAGACTACAAAAAAACCAGGCATGGAGGCTTTTAAGATAAAGGATAACTTGTAATTGGCTGTTTATGTGGCATCAAGGAAGTGGACTAGAAATTATGCTTGTTTCTCCTTGAACCATGATTTGTTTTCTAAACTGGCAAATTGTGAAGCTAATCTTGAAATACATTGTTTTTCATTAGCATTAACTTACCAAGTCAGAAACAGACTAGCTGAGGAAGCTGTGAAGCCTCCATTACTTGATGTGTTACAGGGTACACTTGATGTGTAAAGAATAATTCAGATATAGTTAAGATGGGAACAGAGAAGTAGAACTAAGGATTAGTTGTATCTAATTTTTCCAGTGACCCCAATAAAAAATTATTTTAGATTTGAAAATGTCCATACACATCTGTCTAGAACACATTATGAAACATTATGCCCAGCTGGTAGTGCAGAGGCTAAACCATCATCACACAATGCAGGTAGAAGCAGTATTCCAAACAGTTTGGTTAATGAGACTGGTTTATTACTGGGCTGTTGTAGGCCTCCCAGATATAGATTTGGATTCCTACTGCACATCAGGGAAAATTCTAATGAATTATGCCATGTATTAGTAAATTAGTACTTTGCTAATAATTTAGCTCTTAAATTTGGATTTTTCCCTTTGAAGGCTGACATTCAGTAGCCACAGCATTCACTGTATTACTGAGAAGGTTTAGCTGAACATACCTGTCGATACCACTTTTAAAACACTCTAACAGAAGAACAACCTGCTCTTGAGTGGGTAAGTTTTTGGAGTGATTATGGAAAGCTGAAATCTCTTCAAAACTCATATAGAAATAGTGCTAAAATATCAAACACTTGAAAACCACTGCGTTACTCAATTTTTTTTTTTTCAGTTAAAGTTCTAATAATAATTTAAGAGTTGATCTTTCTATGGTACAACACTGCTCTCTTTTCATGTCAATATTATTGAATTTTTCCAGCTCTTGCTGGATTCTTATTGCCACAGAGGTTGGACAAACAAAAGGAGGCAGAACAGATCTTTGAAACAAGTTGTTACAGCCCAACATACTGGCAGGAAGGCAAACTTCCTGAGCCGGCCAGAATGTTAACTCTGGATCCCAGTTGCTACTCCTCATCCCAAACCTGTACAGTACAATGAAGGCAGAGGAACTCCCTTAGTCCCTCTGCCCATTTCCAGTTTTGTACTGGTTAAACTGTCCATAGTTTATCTAATCTCTATCTTTATATATGATAATCATGGGTAGTAAAAAGACCTTCGTAAATTCAAGTATATTAATGTGAGAAATAATGAGGATGTTTCAAAATAAGAACTTCACATTTTGCATGTTTTGTTTCAAATACTTCTGTATTCCTTTCTTCTTGTTGTACATGTGCAATAAACCATCTTGGTTAAAAAAGTACATCTAGAACTTGTGCTTTAGATTTGAGATACATGTGTAACGAATGAATCAGAAAAAAACCTGATTAGTTCATTAGTTTTGATCTTGCTCCTTTGTATCACAGAGTATAATTTGCATTATAGAAACAGAGTAGTTTCACCAATTTTATTTGCCAGTACTTGCACAAAGTTCTGTAGAAAATTATTTGTTGCATTGCAGTCACCAATGATAAGATACCGTTAAGTAGAAATAAGCTGGGCTAACATGCAATAGGAAACCAAATTTTGAAAAAATCAAACTAAAAAAAAACCCCAAAACCAAACTGCAACAAAACTTCTTAATTTCCTAGAATATCTCAAATCATTTTGTGTTGTTCATCTTTAATATGCAATGTAATACCATGTACAAAATGGCAATGGATTTTCAGGGACAGTAAGATGGCACTGGTGATTTAAATTAATCAGCAAAACATTAAAATTAGATCAATTCGGGTTATTTGGACTCAAAGAAACAGTGGGCTACAAAATATAAATGGTACCAATTTTAACTGAATTTTCATAGAATACTTGCTGAGTATATTTTAGTTAGAATACTGGGCCATAACCTGTTTCCTTGGCAACCACATACGAATAAAAGGTGCATTAGCAAAGCTGCAGATGTGTGTCACTGAATGCTTGTTAAACAGCCCAATGCATTTACATACCATGTACTCACAGTAATGCATGCATCCTAAAAATCACCATATAAAAATATTTCTGGGCACGGCCAAATGAGGATTCTTAATGTTCAGAGGTTTTAACCTCAAAACCTCATGTTTTCAGTGGAAATATCTGTTTTCATTGCATTTTACATTTGACTCAAAAAAACTGGACAAAACTCTCATGGTAGGCTTGGTCTGCAAATTGAAACCTTTCCCCAGGATTCTGAGCACTTATTACACTGCTTAAAGAAAACAAAATTTGGATGGAAATGATGGTTTATAGTGCATTTCAGAAATGCTCAGGCATTCTGAATTTGAATCTTATACCAGCACTCAGAAGCCAGTATGACTGGGCTGTACTGAAGCTATTATTAAAAATGAAACTGTAGTTGCTTGTAACACTCTCATTCTGTATAAAGCATCCTGGCAAAGAGATACGACCAATTGTTTTCTTCTAACAATCAATGACAGAAGAAGGTGGTGAAGGAGAAAAAGCTGCAGAAGAAATCAAAATTATAGTTTTTCATGGACTTTCAGTTAAAGATTTAGATGTAGCATTTAGGCAATTCTCACATTTTCTGTGCACGACTTTGTCTAGTGTTATTTTCATTAAAAGAAGCTCAGATACGTAAGATCAGGTTAGACAAATTTGTTTACTGCTTTCACCAAGTTTATGTACAGGGCTTGTTTTCTTAGAAGTTTTTATTTGTATATAAACCAAAACCTGTATTAAACCCTTTGGGTTAATTATGTAATCCCAATATAATACATCTTTGAGAAATAAATCTAAAACACTGATCATTAAAAAGACAGAGATCATGGGTATCTGAGCTTAATTCAGTTGGTGCAAAAAAAAATTTGTTTAATGTGATCAGTAGACGAATGAAAACCCCCTTGGAATCAATGAAAAGATTCCCATTGACTTTTTTTGTAGAAGGCTTCATACATAACAAGGAATTTAGCAAATTAGCCTGACAGTGTTAAACATTTCCATAGCTATCAACAGTTAAGTGCACCAGAACATCATATTCATTTTGGTACTCTGAACACTATCACATGAATCTTTCTGTTCTCATAATAAATGTAGAAGACTAAGAGGAACAGCAATGACTTCTGCATTGTTTATGGCACGCTAAAATTTACCATATAACAGCAAAACCATAAAAAGATTTTGCAGTACTTCAAGGAATACTGGAGATAAGTGGTGGCCTGTTAACAACTAGAATCCTGATTCTAGCTTTCAAAATGTCTGTGTCTTGCCATCTAATAGACCAACTAAATAGTGTGTTTCCAGCCTCCATTTTCACCCCAGCATCATTTGCTACCCCTGTAGCAAAGGGCAAGAACAGCTTCACTGTCCTGGTCCCAGCACACCTCACCAAGAACAAGAGTGTCCGTTGCACACATAGCTTGGGTCCTGCTCTTAGAAATGTTGCTTCAGATACTCAAATGACATTTCTTCTGAAAATTAGGAAATAAGAGACTGGGTTCACTCTATTTTGCCCTTCTGATAACTGAATGGGCAACAGAGTACTACATAGTTATCGTCCAAAATTAAGGAAAATCAAATGTTTGATTTGCTACTTTTGCTTAAAGCTACTCAAATAAATAAATTACTACATTTGACAACAGCAATGACAGCAGAATGTCTGTGTTGTCACTGTCTGTAAGCATAGCTTGGTGACTGCAACTGATCTGTGCTAGCTAAGGACTGTGATATGGCCCAGAAGTGTAGGAGGCTAGGAAGTGGTTTGTCAGCAGCACATAACAATATAAAAGACTTAAATGGAAAATAATACTGAGATTGTTCAGAGACAATGAGATGTAAAGTCAGCTGATTCTTTGTAGCAGTACCACCTTTATATTCTGTGCAAAAGAAGAATTTGGATTTATGTCAATTACTGCTGTTGCTTCATTTTCTGTTCAAACTGGTAGAGAGACAAAGGTACAATTATACTTCTTAAAATTCCTTGTATGTCTTCTGTTTAGTGCTAATGGGAGTCAAATTAGGCCATGCCTAAATTGTAAGAAGGCACCATACCTTGGAGAAAGGTTTTCTTTAGTGCATGTGACCAACTCCCAGAGCTTGAGAGCCAAATGAATTCCTCCAGGCTGCTCTCTTCTCCTGGAGGAGCAGGAAGCTGCAGGTCTCCATACTGTGCTCCTGTTCTCCTCCTTGATGCTCAAGAAGGATTACACAAAGGAACCTTTTCCCTTACTCATGCTACAGAAGGAGGATTGAAGCCACTTTGGGATGCTGGCTCCTTCCTGAGGCCCAGTTCTCAGTGAAGCATTGAACTGCCTGAGAGGTGAAGAGCTGTGCCTTCCTTCTGGCAGCACCAATGGCTGCTTTGATCTCAGCAGTGAGAGCAATAAAGCGGACAGTCCATCCAAGTTTTTTCTCATGGATGAGCTGGGCTGCTCTGGGCACTGACAAGGAAATGAGCCAAGCCTTGGCCAAAATCCTGTCACTCATAAGGAATTTGCAAGAGTTGGTAACACCATATCTGTTGCTTCCTGCTGCTGTTTAAGAACTGAAACTGCTTGACTAGAGAGGAACATTGGAATATTTTTTTTTCCTAAGCAGTCTGAAATACTCTTAAGGAAAGAATACCACGTGCCATCAGTTGCAGAAGTGAGACTATCAGACTTCAGCAAAGCATCCAAACACCACCCACCCCTTCTGCAACCTTGGAGCATGGGGAAAAAAACCAAACCAAAACAAAAAAACTTTGAAACCTTTTTTATACATTTTAAAGAAGGAAGAGTTTGCTGACAGTTTTCACTACACCTTCTAATTTTACCATATAAGAAGTAATAACTGCTAAACTACTTGGACTTCTATTTAAAGAGAACATAGTATTTATGTGCTATTACATGCAATCACTTATATGTTTGACGGTAATTGGTATACATACATGAGTATGTAAAACACAAGTATGAAGTATGTAATATGTATTGTGGCTCATACCCTGAAATCAGGGCTGCAGATGGCAAAAAATCTTGTCTGACTTCTCATAAATATCAGTGTGCTCCATTCACTTAGGTCTGACTCCAGCACCGGTTCCTCCATTTTCTTTGCATGCAATTGGTTTTACCTGTAACATTTAAAAAATGTACAATTTTTGGTGCAGCCAAGACATCCATGAAGAGAATTTCTTACTCTGAAGGCTAATTTTATTACACAAGGAGCTGATGGGTCTGTGAATTCTAAATAGCTCAAATTATATATATATGGAAATTAATATGTTCAATTACAGTATTACTAACAAAAAATGTGATTCTTTTTTTAGTTGATGAGCTGAAGTTGCCTTAAGAATATGCCCAATCAAAATCAAGTTTTTCCAAATCTGTAACATTGTGCATAGGTATTAAAACTGCTGGAGCATCAAATGGTCAAGGACATATAAATTAATGTCTCTTAGTTGGGGGTATCTGCTATACAAATGCTGCTTATGCATGTGATTTTCAAAAGAATGTAATTAATTTCAATTAAGATTAATCTTTCTTAGATTGGTTTCATGGAATCTAAAAAGATGGTTGTATTTACTGTTGTTCAGTAATGCATTTGTTTCTTCTAAAGGATTACACCAGGTTTAATTTAATCCATATTATTGTATTGTTACTGATGACACATTTGTCATGAATACTTCTTCAAGCATTTGTGTCAAAAGTATTTATTAAAATGCTTATAAATATGCATATATACGTAAACAAAACAATTATAAAAAAGCAATAGACAAAGTTCAAGATCTCAAGTAGCCTACACGTGAGTAAGGAACTTCGCTTTTCAGTTATGTAGGCTGGAATGAAAAAATTGTGAAAACTTTAGGACATACTTGTTTTTGCAATCAATTTTGCTGTGTTCTTCAGCGATTAGTTCCACCTCCTGTAGCTCTTGGTAAACAGCTGCTGCTAAGAACAGCTCAGTTTGTCATGACAGGAAGGGAATAATTTTTTGGTTAGCAGAAAGCCCTAAGCTAAAAAGATACTGCTTCAGTAGGTGAACATATTTGTAAGAATTCCATTGTCACAGAAGCAGTAATTAAGCTCCCCACAGAGATTTTTAGTATTTCTAAGAGGATCTTTTAATGTGGATTAGGTAAAATGGTGTAATAAGGGGGATGTATAGAACAGTCACTGAAATCATGGCAATTTCCTGGCAAGAGCAAATTTCTTCCCATACCTTTTAAAGGAAAGCATCTAATACTTCCAAGAGAGAATGTTGGAAAAGAAGACCTCTCCTCCTTATAACATACATTCTAGTAGATATGTATAACTTGATATTAAATAGTTTCAGCAGATAATGAGCAGTATTTATCATGAAGGGCTCTGGCAAAGTTCTAACTGCCAGGCCCATGGAGGGTGCCAATGTTTAAATATCCATGCTACTGGATTTTTTTGTTTTTGCAAAACAAATCAGTTCCTACTAAAGTTCCTATTGCATAGGCTTAAGACTTGAGAACAAAGTAACTGTCCAGTAAAACCTCACACACAATAGCTTGTAAAAATAGAGACTGATTAGCCCAGGGCAAAAGTAGTATTTCCAAGCAAGCTTTAAGACAAAAACGAAATGTTTTTCTAATGCTGTTTTCCACCTGTCTCGAAGCCTAGTTTTTCTCTGAGCTCCACAATTCCAAGAACTGGGAAAACAGGTTTTGCTGACTTTTTGAAGTGAGAGGCAGAGAGAGAACATATAGGACAACTGTGTCGAATATATTGGAGCATGTAGTTCAATGAAGCCAGGCTACTTCTTCTTTATCTAGGTAAGCGTTTGGTAGTGCTTGTCAAGCACTACTGCTGCACTTGAGTCCTCAGGCAGTGAATAATCTGGAGTAACTAAAATTAGATAATAAGGCTGCTGCTTAAAATGAACATCCTCTTGATACTGGATGAGTTTCTATATATGCTTAAAAAAATAATATAACTTGATAAGAAAAAAAAAGGTAAATGTGACTCTTTCTCAGTAACTAAAGTTATTTCAGGTATTTTCTGGAGGAGGTATTTAATCTCTCTCTTTCAGCCAGCAGTTGCAAAAGTTGGGCACAGAGCTATACATCTCCACATACGCTTTCTCTTTCGTCAGACGAGAAAGGCCGTGGAGGAAAGGCAACGCTTTGTTAGGCTGTAGAGCTTTTCTAAATGGCCTGGACAGGGCCGCAGCGATGAGAGGGGAGCAGGGGGCCGGACACGGGGAACGCTGCGTTTTCTTCTCTTTCTAAATTTACAGCCCTTACACGTAAACAACCTGGCTGACAGGAGAAACCCTACCCTAAGCCGGCTCTGTAAATTAAGCGCAAAGCAAACAACGGGGCGACGGCACAGGGGAGCCGTCTCGCCGGGCCCACCCCCATCCCAAAGGCCGCGGCCGACCCCGCTTCCCGGGGCCGATCGCAGCAAAATGGCGGCTGCCCTCGTCGGCCGCTGGCCGCGCGCTGCGGCGGGGCGGGCGGGCCGCGCGCCGCCGGGAAGATGGCACCTGCCCTCTCAGCCTGCGCAGCCGCCCGCTGAGCCGCCGCCGCCGCAGGAAACCCCTCGGGTGCGCGCTTGACCTCCAGGTAGATAAAAAAACAGTGAGTTATTCGACATTTCAAGCGTTTCTTCGGCTGCCAGGAGAGGATCGCGCTGCAGGTTCATTACACGTCGCCTCCTCGGCGGGAGGTGTAATGTCGTCCTGAGCGCGGTGACTGCCCGTGAGCGGGGAGCGCCTTCGCGCCACCAGCCCGCCAGCGCCTTGCCGCTCAGAGGCCGTTTTTGTCAG
>VZTY01018209.1:145824-159524 GCA_013400935.1 Turnix velox | reverse complement strand
TTTTGTCAGGGGATAATATATCGACGTTAACATGCCGTATCAGCTTGTGTTTTATGTAGGTCGCGTCAGCATTAGACTCCCGCGGCAGCGGCCCGCACTCCGACTGTGGCTGCCGGGGCCTGCGTTTCCCACCCGCCGCTGTGAGGGGCCCGGTCCGCCCCCAGCTCCACCGTGCGGGCGGAGGCTGCGAGGGAGCGGAGCGGGCCCTGCCTGGGGTCTGCGTCGGTAATTAACACTCGGGCACAGGGGGGAGACCTTCGGATGTGGGGAGCAACTGAGCCTGCAGCGGGAGATGTGCTTTATTACAGGGTTTTTTGTTTGTTTGTTTTTTTAAAAATTGTTTCTAGATCCAGAACAGCGACAGAGCGCCCAGTTAAGAGAGACGGGGCTTGACTTGGCTTCCCAAGTGCGCGTAAGCTTGCGCTCAGGGCTGATACAGGAGTTTTAAAGGCTGTTTTGCGTGTGATATTCCATGAAAAACGGTCATAAAAAGTGTAAAGTAAGAAGTAAGAGAACGAGTTAGGGGTGTAATAATAGGAAAGAAGTACAGCGTCCAAAGAATGGTTAATCTGATGGCTTTGAAGATCTGCTAATACGTAATATTCTTGTGCTCCATTTCACCCCCCAGCTGTCTGAATTAAGTTAGTAGAAAAAACAGTGCAAAGCTGAAAAAAATTAAAGTCTGCAATGCTTATGAAGCTATAACAAATAGAAGAAGTAAGATTCAATGTTAATAAGAAAAAAATGCAAACAGCGAGAGTCTGAAAGAGAAAAAAAGAAAACTGCTGGCAGAAATAGCATGTAGCTACGTAGACTAGAGCACTAACCTACATGCCGTTGCAAGCTATTAAGCTTAATTAGACGTCATTAAAACATGCCTTAGGTTATGAGGAGAATGAAAGGATTTTGGTGAAGCAGTCCTGTGCAACTGTAGTTCCCAGATAGCGCTGGTGAAGCGATTCCAGTAAAAAAATGGAGCAACCATTTGCCAAAGTGAGGTTTGGACTGTAGGTTCCCTGATGGTCAAGGATCAAGATAATGGGGAAATATGGGGTGTGTGTACTTGGTTTTGTGGGCTTGTTTGTTCATGATGCCTAGTCCTGTTTCTGCTCTAAAACAAAGTAGTGCTATTTAGGAGAGTTAGATACAGGTGAATGTTCCTCCTGAATTGGAGAAGCAGGCCAGTAAAAGAGCAGAGATAACCTTCATAGAATGTTAATAGAGTGGATTGAAACAGAACAGAATAAAATTATGGAGTAAACATGTTTGCACAGTGTTGTGTTGGTAAGCACCAGAAAATACTGGTTTCTTAAGTCCCAGTGAATATATGTGAAGTAAGAAAACATAGGGATAACTGTTACTGCAGTTTATTAAGTATCTTGCTGGGTTTTATTTTGTCTTGGTCTTCACAGCTGGCTGTAATGTGTTTTTTTTCTGTTGATGCCACTAGCTTGTCTTTCAGATTTAGGCAGAGTGGTTAGAAAAATCTTTTCTCATATGTAACAGAGTACACTTGCCTGGCACAGGATGTCAAAAGTTTAAGGTTAAAACCAATATTCCTAGAGTGCAACAGTCTCTGGTAGTTAAAAGAAACCAAAATAGTATTTGGTATTACACCAGTGAAACTTCTCTTTTTTTTCCTTTAAAGTAAAAATTAGCAGCTTCTCCCCTCTGCGGTGTCCGTGTAGAGCTGGATGCTGTGGTATTTATAATCAACAGTGTTGTCTGTGAGGCATAAGTGGTTTGGATGCATTGATCTGTAATCATTCAATTAGTTTTTTATATGTGTTTTCACTTAGGAGTTAGGACTGTTGTCCTGGGGTGATGGGTTCTGTTGATGTTAGGAAAGGTAACATTGTTTAATGAGCCTACTGGCTGTTATACTTAGGTTTCAGGTGAATGTTTAAATGTTAATCGTCAGCTCTTAATAACAGGTTAATAAAAAATAAATTACAATAATAATACATCTGAAAAGTTTGATCGCTGTGTGTCTTGGCCTCAGTTGAGCTCCCTTGGGAACTGAAAAGCAGGTTTTCCTTTGCAGTCCTAAAATATTCCATTTTATGTGTGTGCTTGGTAGAGCATTCTGGTTTCAGAGAATTTCAGACTAATTTTTCACAAATGCAAGAAGCAAAGCAGACAAAAGGCAGTAGAGCATAATTATACGGATAAATGGGCTGTTTGGGAAATGCAGAGACTGAGATAGAGGAGGAAAAAGTGTTGGCTCTGAAAATCAATCTGCTCTGGAGTTTTTCTCTGTTACTTTTTGATGAGATACACAACAGATGTTTTAGCCCACAGCAAAGGAATTAAACATCCATATAGGGAATGATAGCTTCTAATGCCTTTTTACACAAGGAATCTGGTTTGATGTCTACTGATTGTATCAAAATCTCGAGGACTACAGAATCTGGCCCTCTCTGCACAGGCAAGTATGAATGAAAATGCTTACTTTCCTCCTTAGGAGGAATAAATTTTGAAATAAGTAGTTGAATAATAAGACTTTGGTCTGAAATCATTTGGGTTTGTTGTCCTTGCTTATAAATGCTTCTTAGTATAGAAGTAGCAGTCTGGTATTTTTAGCAAACAGTGCGTCAGATGATGTGTCTTTGAACTAAAGCTGGCTGTCTCCAATAAAGAAACAGGGAAAACACAGGCGGGTTCCTATGGGGCAGTTCACTGGGAGGTAGAGCTGACATCACTTATTTCCTATACTCAGGAAATAACTCTATCAGTGGCTCCTGTTGTGAAATGTTTTTGATGTCTGACAGTTGGTTTCTAATACCACATCACATGAGTGAGTCAGATGTAATCGCAGACATTGTCAATGAGGAAAAAGAATCAATTATGGGATGGTGGCTGCTTCCTTGGAGAGAAACGTTCTTGTCAGTATTTTTTCTGTAGAAGACTCAATATGCTAGAAACTATCTGAATTACATACGGGTTTCCAGATGCTGAACCAAGGCAGATATCCATACCTAGCTACTCTGAATTTCATGTTATCATTCCAAATGAAGAAATACCTCTTGCTTTACACCAAATGAGTGTGATAAATACATTATGAAATCTTAATTTTTAAGATTTAAAGGCACAAAACAAAGCATTTGGATTTACAGCTTCTGTGAGTGACCAGATAATCAAAATATTATACACCAATATTTCTATCACATCCTAACAGATTAATTTCATTACATCCATAGCATATTTAAGCATCAGAGGTATTTTTTGTGAATCACGGTTTTGATTTATCTGAAGACTGTGCATTGGAGTTTCTCAGCCAAGAGACTGCATTAGAGGTTAGATGTGTGGGAGGTGCCCAGATAGAGAGGTGAGAAAACTTCTCAACCCTTGCATTATTATCCATTATTGATTTTTTTCAGGTAGGCAGCATTGAAGTCTCAACAAGAAATCTGAGTTCAATTAAAAGAGTCTGCAGTGCCTTGGAATGACTGGTTAAGGATCAGCAGTACAAGCAGTTTTTTCCTCCATTTGTCCAGTGCAGGGAAGAAATGGGAAGGTCAATACCTGGCTCAGAGTCTGGTGTCAGCAGCGTGACTTTGGGGTTTTTGATCATGGATCAGTTTGCATGACAGAAGGTCTGCGGGTGACAGATGGAATGGGCCTGTTTCAAAGCAGGGAAAAGATTATTGCACAGGAGCTGGCAGGGCTCATTGAGAGAGCTTTAATCTAGATGTGAAGAGGAAAAGGGATGAAACCAGGCTTGCTAGACAGGCCTTGGGATGGTACATCCATGTTTGTGGGACAGCATTCTATAGTGAAGTCCTTCCATCTGCCATCCCAGTGGAGGTGAGAGATGGAGCATGGTGTGATAGCAGAGGTACAAAGGATATTAATGGGCTAGAGATTGTGGCAGCACCTGGGAATAGTCATCCTCCCTGTCCTGCTTTGAGCAACACAGGACTATTTTCTTCTAATGGTTGGGAAAACTGCACTTTTAGAAGACTCTAGTGTCTGAATTTGTGAAAATATTTACTTTATGGCCAACTGTGGTATGTGGGTTTCAAGGTCTCTGTTTTTGAACTTGCCGTATAAATTAGAGAGCTTGTTCTGAAGTTCTTTCTCTTCCTTGATGGCTGCAGTTCTGAGAACTTCTTGCCCTGATTGTTCCCCTTCTGAATGTTTCCCCTCCTCCCAAAGCTGAAATGCTGGCATTATCTGGCCTTTGCTGTCCAGTGCCAGGAGTGCACAGCTTCCTGGCACAGAGAATTAGCTGTGTATAATCCCCGTGTCTTTTGTATTGGTCTTGGGATCGTTACTGGTTGTTCAGTATTACTAATGTTAACTATCTAGTGTTACTGTACTAAATGTTTATATCTCCACCTCGTCTTTGGTTTTTTCCTGGTTTCCCTCCCCAGTTGGTAGAGGTCATCAGGTAAGAGAATAATTGATTACATGACAATAAATTGTTGTGGGTTCCTCAAACCATAACCAGTAGCTAAAAGGGTTGCTCAAGAGATGGTGGAAAAAAGAAGTGTAAAGCTCATTATATGGTATAGTTCTAAATTTGAACAAAATAAAAAATAATCTAATTCAGTCAGATTTTCTCCACATGCATCCATTTTTTCTTTGTGTTTTTCATTCCTTTTATCTCAATTGAATAAAGCAATATATTTATATATATAGCAACAGCCTGGCTAGTCTAAATATTTTTGTCCACATTAAACTTCATTTTATAAATGGTCAATTATTTAGTTACTGCAATTAAATCTTACTATTAGAAATTAAGAACATAATATGGTATTATAAAGTGTGAGCACTATAAATCCAAACTGTAACTGATGAAAAATGACTGTTACTCTCTTTTTTTTACTCACTGGATTTATAAATTCAGTTGCTTATAAATTTTCAGTTATTTTTTAATTGTGAAACTATTCACCTGGCAAAATTTAATCAGTAAAAATACTTTGTTTAGTGTTCTACATAACCTGCTATTGTTCACAAAATTGTGTTGCTTGTGCATTTGTTTGTTTGTAAAGCCTTATTCTGTAACTGATACTTTATTGCATGGGATATCTGATCCCTGTTTTAAATATTAGCTCAATAAAGGGATCAAATGCAGTTGTGCTCTAAAGTCATTGTCTCTCAAAGTTTCAAAAAACCACGTTTTCATTATTCACAGAAGCACAACAGCAACACACCTCACCTGTATGCAGGGGGTTACCATGAGGGTTCATCAGGTCTTTGTGTGTGAAGCTGAGCAGATGAACCAGCTTGCACAGCAGAAAGTGTCTCCATGAAAGGCATTGGTTGGGTGACAGACCAGAGATCTTATGCCTCCTGCTGAGGAGCTACTGATGTTCCTGCGTCTTTGATCTGTACCTAGGTTCATTGGTGTCGAAATTCCAAAGATAATCTAAGATGATTTCAACCTGAAATACTATGATAAAATCTTAGCCATTCTTAAAAAATTTAAGTTAATAAATATATATATAAAATTAATACAGCATTCTAAAATGTAACTGTAACTGAAATGGATGAGAAATGCCTTATAACTATATTTGCATTCTTTTCTCCTTGTAGATGACAGTCATGTCCCATTCAAAGGATTTCAAGGACGACTTTCACAGTGACACTGTACTTTCCATTTTAAATGAACAGCGCATTCGGGGTATTTTATGTGATGTCACCATAATTGTGGAAGATACTAAATTCAAAGCCCATAGCAATGTCCTGGCAGCTTCAAGCCTGTACTTCAAGAACATTTTTTGGAGTCGTACTATCTGTATTTCGGGTCACGTGCTGGAGTTGGATGATCTCAAAGCTGAAGTATTTACAGAAATACTGAATTACATCTACAGTTCCACAGTAGTTGTTAAGAGGCAGGAGACTGTAACGGACCTTGCAGCTGCAGGGAAAAAACTAGGAATATCCTTTCTAGAAGATCTTACTGATGTTAATTTTTCAAGCTCCCCCTGCCCCTACGCATACTGTGTTAATGAAAAACGGCCTGTCAAAGAGGAAAAACATGAGAAGCGACATGAAGACTCTGCTGTGACAAATGGACCACGAATTACAAATGCCTTCTCAATTTTTGAAACAGAAAGCAGCCTGTTTTCTCCACTTGATTTGAGGGCAAGCTTTAAAAAGGTATCCGACACAATACCTGCTCCCAGTATTAGCCTGGACAGAAGTAATGTTTGCAAAGATGCTGAACCAGCCAGTACCCTGGCCGAACACTCCTACGCAGTTTCTTCAGGGGGAGATAATTTTCAAGGAACACCTTTTCTTGAACAGGAAAGTAGCCCTTCATACAATACAGGTGAAGACCACTATGAAAATCTCCAAGCCGTGCCACTCATTAAGGCAGGAAAACAAGCTTCTAGTACTCCTAAATCTGCCTGCAAGCCCCAGGGTACAGCTTCAGCTATAGCCAAAGTACCAGCCCCTACAGTAACCACTACAGAAGCCCATCATGAAGCAGGTACTGATGAGACAAGTACTTCCTTTCCAAAACCTCAAAATCAAGCAGATTTACCTTCACCCAGAGAAGAGGAAAACAATTCTGCGACTGTCTCTGGATCTGTGGTGACTGTTGTTCCGCCTGTGTACAATTGTAACTGCTGTTCACAATCATTCAGTGACAGGGCCTTGTTCAGTACTCACCTGCAGCTCCATTCAGAGCATCAGGAAACTTTCAAATGCAAATATTGCAGCAAACAATTTGCAAATCGAGATACACTGGAAAGTCATGAACTGGTCTGCATGAGATCGAGCAGCTTATCGGTCCCCAATGGAAATGAACAAGGTTTAGTAGATAACTGCACTGCTACAGATGGAAGGAATGGAAGTTTATATGCAGATGCAGAGCCTCCCCCATTGTCTGAAAACAATGTAGCTGATTATTCCAATGCAAACTGCACTTTACCAGAAACGGATCATTTGGTTAAAGTAGTTGATGGGCAGGTACTATACACTTGTGTGGTTTGCAAGCGTAGTTATGTTACGTTGTCTAGTCTTAGAAGACATGCAAATGTGCACTCGTGGAGAAGAACGTATCCCTGTCACTACTGCAATAAAGTGTTTGCATTAGCTGAGTATCGCACTAGACATGAGATCTGGCACACAGGAGAGAGACGTTATCAGTGTATTTTCTGCCTAGAAACTTTTATGACTTACTACATACTAAAAAACCATCAGAAGTCGTTCCATGCAATCGACCATCGTCTGTCAGTAAATAAGAAGACAGCCAATGGAGGCTTAAAACCAAGCATGTACCCATACAAACTCTATCGACTGCTGCCTATGAAATGCAGGCGACTACCTTACAAGTCCTACCGAAATTCTTCATATGAAAATGTTCAAACAAGTAGCCAGGTTAGTGAAACTGCTTCTACTAACTGTTTTGTCCCCAGTTCTCTTAGCTCTGAGCTACCACCGCTGAATTTTCAGAATAATATAATAGCAAGCAACAGAACTCTCACCTTTGATACAGCTTCATGTAATGATACAGCATCTTCCACAAAAACTCAGAATTCTTCCTCCTGGGGAGCAGGTATATTAAATTCTGACCTGCAAAGGGACTCTCTTTTCACAGCTGAGAAAAGGGCTACCACTGCTGCAGATGACTCTGGTTCTCAGGGCTGTGACTCCTCAGTTGTATCTTTGACCAACGTGAGTGATAATTCAACCTCTGTCATCAGTTACAGCAGTTCTGCACCCTCTGTTATAATGCACAGTAGCAGAGTTTCATCAGTAATAATGCACAGTAAAGCAGTCTCTGCTGTGGAAAACAGTAAGACTGAATCTTCAAATAATCCACCAAGTTGGTCTGCAAGTGATGATCCTAAATGTGGATCAGATAATTATGGAAAGTGCATTACAAAATCAAAGCCTATTAAGGAGAAAAAGAAAACACTGCCGCTGCCATATAATGCAACTGAAGACACGCAGCATGTCACAGGGTTTGGAGGTTCATCCAGCAAAACAACCAGTACTGTCCAAGAGTCAAGTAAAACTGAAACATACATCGCAAAGCCTGCCTTACCTGGAACATCCACTGACAGCAATGTTGCACCCCTCTGTCAGATCACAGTAAAAATTGGTAATGAAGCTATTGTAAAAAGACACATACTGGGATCTAAGCTGTTTTGTAAGAGGGGACGAAAATCTAAACACGAATCCAAACAGGACAGTCTAATTGAGGAATCGGAAATGGAAGTAATGGAAAGAAGCCCATCTAGGCTATGTAGCTCAGAAAGCCTGGAGCTGACAGAAATGTGTGATGACGTAAGTGACCAGGACTCCAATGATAAACCCTGGAGACCATATTATAATTACAAACCAAAAAAGAAATCAAAACAACTAAAAAAACCGAAAAAGACCAAATGGAGGAAGAAGCATGAAAGCAAGAGCACTGTTCTGGAGAGCCACAGCATGTGTGGTCGAGAGTACGCCCTCAGGAATGCTCCCGAGGAGAAGGCCATCAGTCAAGAAGAGAACATGGAAATGCCTGATCTTCATTGTGAGCTCTGTGATCAGTCTTCCACTGCAGAAAGTGAAGAACATGTGCACTGGCATGTAGCTACTTCAAAGCCTTACAATTGTGAGTTTTGCCAAAAACAATTTCAAAGTCCATCCACTTTAAAAATGCACATGAGGAGTCACACCGGGGAAAAGCCCTACACTTGCAAAACTTGTGGTAAGTGTTTCTCGGTTCTTTGGAATCTACAGAATCATGAACGTATTCACCTGGGTGTCAAAGACTTTGTCTGCCAGTACTGTAATAAGGCATTCACTTTAAGTGCGACACTCAAAATTCATGAACGAATTCATACAGAGGAAAAACGCTACCACTGTCAGTTCTGCTTTCGGAGCTTCATGTACCTTACTACCAAAAATAACCATGAGGAGAAACATATACGTGACCATAATGGAAAGGGGTATGCCTGCTTTCAGTGCCCCAAAATTTGCAAGACAGCAGCTGCTCTGGGGATGCACCAGAAGAAGCACCTATTCAGAAGTCCAGGTCCACAAGACAGAAAAGAACAGTTTTGCAGTGAAAGCACTAAACTTCTGGAAAATCCACGTTTCCTTGGCTCAGAAGGAAGTGAAGTAAAAACCACACAAAATACAACTCCAGAAGTTATCCTCTGAGTGACAGTTATGCAAAAGAAGAGAAAAATCCAAAGTATATAGTGGAGAAAATAGAGATGTGTTGAATAGGGAAAACTCTCCACTCTAATTAGTGTAATGTACTGAGATCAGATTCCTTCATCTAAATGTGTCAATATATGCAAAAGAAGGAAAAAATAGAAAAGCTAGTGTTTGCAATAATACAAACCTAATGGGAAAGACTCAAAATACTTTTGCCACAATAGATGTGTAACATATACAGATAGAGAGAGAAAGAAAAAAGAAAAAAAATAATGACCAACCAAAACCCTCCTACTTGGCATTACAGGAAACCAGTCACTGAACTGTTTCACAATACTGCTTTGGAGTAAGAATCATTGTAGGCAAAATAAATCTGAAGATTCACAGTGTACTCTGTAGAGGGATTTTTTGCTGCAGAAACCATATATTGCATTTTTAAACAAAAAAAAATAATGTGTTTATAAAACAAAATAATTGTAATTTAGTGTATTCTAAAGTGAAAGTGGGAAATGTTTCATGAACTTGGGGATGCTGAAGTACAGTTGAGCTCTGGCATGCTTTCCTGTAACTCAACACTTACAAAACATATTCAGGAGTTTTAACCTTTTTTCCTTTCCATATTCAGTTTTGTAGTTACCATAACCATTAAGTCTGAGTGCTTGTGTGAAAAATATTCCAAATTTACTATATCTCTGAGACATTTAATAAAGATTCAGTGAAACTCGTAATAGCCAGTCTTCCAAACTGCATAAATCCCAATGTCAGTGTCCTGGTAGAGCTCTTCAGGTACATTTGCCTAAAGAAAACTGTTCTCATGAAACAGCCTCACTTAAATCCTGGATATAGACATCCACCTCCTCCATTGCTGTCTTTTAGAAATGCCATTGTTCTCAGCAGAAGAAGAGGAGCTTTAGACAGTCTTCTTCCTCATCCTGGAATAATGCCTGGACAACAAACAGCGGCACAACTCCCCATAAATAATTCAATTTTGGGAGGAGTAGGTAAATACTTAGATTCTTGCTTCTCTATATAAATATTTATGAGGCGGTCCCTATGTATAAAAAAAGGGTAAGGCAAGTTTGTAGGGTTCCTTGTCATCCCCCATGCCTTAAATACATGGCATATGTCCCCCTGGAGTGATGCCCCTAACCACTCCAGTGTCTGCCCCAGGCCAGCTTCGTCAGTGACCCTTGGCCCAGCACAGAGGGGCCTGGATGGGACTGCTGGAGCAAGAAGAAGTGGCCTTTCTGCCTTCTCATCCTGCCAGACCAAAATGTGGGGAGCCTTATGGCTTCAGTTTGCTCGCCATTGAGAGAACAGGCTTCTGAAAGATACAGCAAAAATATAACTATTATTTTTTTGCAAGTGTGATTAATTTTAACTGAGATTATGAGATTTTTTTCAAAAGTCCAAGAGGATACATGTGTACAAGTTGCAATGTGGTAGGGCTCTGGTGTACTGTATCTGCATTTCCAGTTAGTCATGTAGG
The DNA here is from genome assembly GCA_013400935.1 of Turnix velox. Lineage (NCBI taxonomy): Eukaryota > Metazoa > Chordata > Aves > Charadriiformes > Turnicidae > Turnix > Turnix velox. Next base: position 148,921 of record VZTY01018209.1, on the reverse strand, counting down.
TTCATCTCTGTGAAGTGATAAACAGTTAAGTCAGGATGAGGATTAGTGAAACTCAGATTCATTGTATGTGCAAATATAGTACACAGTTTGTTTGCTTACTTCATCATCTAGAGTATTTTAAAGGAAACTATAGCTTGGGTACAATAAAACTACAATTGAAATGATAGTACTACAGTATTGATCAAAGTAATAATGTAGTCCACCTATTTATCATTGGTGAATTCTGTGAACCTCTTGAGAAATGCTGGTTTCATGGCAGCTGTGGTTCCACTTAAATAAGGATAGTAGAAGAATAAACACAGGAAAGAATTATGATGTTTATAGAAAGTACACAAAGAAAAGTAACTTCTTAGTGGACTTATATGATGGTAATTACAGACCAAAGCAAATAAGGTAGAATATTTATAAAGATAATTTTACAGATATTTTATATAACTGTATAGTTCATAAGAAAATTATTGGTAGCTTGTGTTAGGTTTGGGAGGGTTTGTATATTTTGATAAAAACACGATGACTTTGTAACTCTGTATATTCTCTACAGTTTACTAGCAAAGCAGTTTTAAGATGGCAATGTCATGTTTATAGTCCAGTTGTGGCACTTTTACTACACATTACAAGTTGCAGTAATGAGTCAAGTATTAATGACCAAATTAGAACCTAAGTAAGTGTAAGAGAAGCTAATACTGTCCATTGTCAAAGACTGTAATTTGCTACATAATTGCATCTGTATTTTTGTTTAGAGGAAAATATTAAATGCAGGTGTTAAGGATTGATAAAGAGTCTAATTTTATTTTTAGAAAGAGTGATTATAACTCTGTTTTTGCTTAATTAAAATAACATCTTCCTATCTTTCTGCCAGTCTCTCAATTTTTTAAGTTAATACCTATATAATCTGTAACATGCAGTGATACGTATCCTCTAGTAGTTATTTCGGTAGAAGATGAAACAACAGTTACCAATTGCTCCCTCCTTTAAGGTCCAAACAGTGAATTGAGAACATGCCAGAGCTGAAGGGAAGCAATGGTATTTCTCAGCATCAAAACATTGAGGGTGAGCAGCATCTTCCTGCCCAGTGTCCAGAAGGACTTGGTGGGCAGGTGATCTGTGTCTAATACTTTGTAACACCTTTAAATGTGTTTTTGTGAGGATTCAAAACTTTGAGGAATTCTTTTCAATTGTGATGGTGTAACTGCTGTACAGATTATGTATTTTACAGAATGGACTTAAAATCTGGGAATCCTGTCAAGAAACATACCAGAGAATGCAAATACCCGATTTCATAAGGAAATGCACGAATAGAAGACTGGGCATATCCAGAGTACTCCCCCCCTTCACTAGGTGTCACTAGTCAGTAACTTCAACTGAAAATTATAGTTAAGCTGAATTCTGTAGGTTATTCTGGGATGGTCACCGGGAGAGATGTATCATTAAACTAAAAACTTTAGACACTTGTTTCATATTAAAAAAATTTTTTTCTTTATTTCAAATGCTAATAAAAAAGATGAGTGAATCATCCCAGTGTTTGTGCATCTAAGCAAAATGTAAGTCTATCTCATGAAATATCCCAAATTAGAACAGACACACCGAGTGAAGGCCGTCTTCTGTGGAATTACATGACACAGTCGAACCACAGGCAGAAGAAGCCTGTGAAGTGAACTGGTGCCATTGTCATTACTGCTGTTTGGTATAAGCTCCTTTAGCACAGCAGTTACTGCTGGTCACTCAGCACTCTGGCTGGCATCATGGTCGGTCGGTGGCTGAGAGCTCTCAGCAGGCCTTGGGCTACCGTCAGCCTGTGTCCTGGTGTCACCAGGCCGGACCCGGTGGCCGGCTGGGTCTCGCCGACCCCTGTGGGAGCGGAGCGTACTCCGGAAGTCAGCGCGAGCCCCGGGAGCCTCACGACACGGTCTGTTTTCAAGTGACGTCGGTATCAACCATGACGCAAAGGCCCTTTGACCCTCAGTGAAGCCGAGGAGCCCTTTCGGTTTGTTTTATGGCATTTCTAAAGCGGCTCAGCGGGAGAACGTGAACAAGCTATAGCCGAGGGATACTCAGCGGAGCCACGAAGCACTTTCCGCAGGGACGACACCCTGCACACCAGAAACCGAAGCAACCGGCTCCGTGGCTCGTTTCGGCAGTTTAACGCGATGAACACAAACATGGCAAATAAAGTGCCTCACAGCTACCTCTCCGCCCCTCACAAAGGCGCCAGCGGATACCCAGGAAGCGAAACTACAAAGCACCGCGGCCGGCTGGAGAGGTCGCCAAAGCGCATGTGCCCCTCCGCCCCCAACTTCGCTCCGGGCTTTGGTGCCCCCCGAAGGCGGTGGCCGGTGGGGGCGGAGCGGTGGTGACTGGTGGGTGTGTGGTGGGGCCGGGTCGTTCCCTCCCTCTCTGCCTTTGCAGCGCGCTACACTGCGCAGGCGGGCGGCGCTGGCGCGATGGCGGCCGGGGACGGCGGCGACGAGGTGCGGGTGCTGCAGAACCTCCGCGGCAAGATTTGTAAGTGCTGGGCTGCGGCGGGACCGGACAGGACAGGGCCGGGCCGTGCTGTGCTAAGCTGAGTTTGGCTGGGCACGGCTCGGCTCCCAGGGCCCGTCGCGCTGAAGTGCTCGCTCCTGTCCCGGCTCTGCGGTGCGGGCCTTCGCCGCTCTTGCTTCTTCCCCGCTGCGGGGCGGTGGCCGCTGAGGCCGCAGAGGACTCTGAGGGGACAGCAGCCCCTTATGGCGGGGCTCTTGGGGCCGGCCGGCGAGGAGAGCCCCGGAGCTGAGACCAAGGAGAGGCAGGCGGGGGCGGGCCGGGGTCTGCGCGGGCCCTGGGCCGGGAGAGGGAAGGAGAGAGGGATGTGGCGGCGCAGTTGGAGCCCAGGGGTGGCTGGGGAAGCATCCGTTGGTCCGAGGTTTCCTTGAGTCAGCGGGCGAGGAGAAATGCCTCCTCCCGCCCCTACCTCGGGCATCGCTGTGTGTTTGTCATGCAGAAATTGCGAAACTATTGATGTGCAGGAAGTTGGTGGCGAAGGGCCGCTGTGGAAGCGGTCATTAAAGCGCCTCTTGTCTTTTGTGTGGAGTGTGTGCGAGGGGGCGGGAAGCGGGCGGGG
>VZTY01018209.1:28537-145789 GCA_013400935.1 Turnix velox | reverse complement strand
GGGGGGGAAGGCTAGTGGCCTTATTGTGATGGTTAGGAAGTGATGACTAAAAATACTTGCGCGTTCGGTAACGTGGGAAAGCGGGGGCCGAGACGGGAGGAGCGGCCGGGGCGGAGAGGAGATGGTGGGGTGCGGGGCCGGAGGACTTCAAAGCCGGGAGGAGAAACAGGATGTGCGACGGCTTCCTGAGGGGTATCAGAATACATTCATACTGCTACCATGCAACCCCTTTATTTCCTTTCTCACGCCGTCGATCGACTTTTTTTTTTTTTTTGAGAATGAAGCAAAACTAGTTGAATCGGGCACGGCGGGATCTGAGCTCTGTGGAAGGGCTGGATGTAGTGGAAGCATGGCAGCCGTGTTTACTGAGATATCTATCGCCGTGTCAACAGATCTGAATGTGTTTTCACGAAATAAAAGATCAGATCATGAAAGCAGGGGAGAGCAGGAGGTGCTCTGGCTCCAGTGCGTGCCTAGGGAGACATTGCTCCTTCATAGGCAAGGCTGAACTCATCCTGACATATGTGTACATTGCCAGCCTTTATCACAGAAATAATGCACACCAGCTTGCCTGTAAAACGAAGAATTTTGTCAGCTTTGAGGGCAAGGCAATAGCTGTTGATTCTGTCTTATTTATTGACACCATTCTACTCTCTAACTTACAAATTTTTTCCTGTCAATTCAAGTTCCAGAGTTCACTGTCTTGTGATACTTGATAAAAGTTTTCCATTTAGTGTTAAACAACAGAACCCAAAATGTCTTGAAACTAATGATGAGACCAGCTTTATTGTCTCATTTCTGTGTCCTGGATTGAGCCCGCAGTTCTGTTGTAACTTTGAATGTTCAATTACCTGGTAAAAGTAATGGTACCTGCTTCCTGGGGAGAACATGAAGAGTTGATGGCAAGAGGTGGGCCTGCAAGAGCCTGTTTGGAATGAGTGGAAAGAATAGCTGGAATCATAGATGGATCTTGAAACCGTGCAAAAATTTGCAAACTCATTTAATCTAACAGAACAGAAACACTGATTAAATAAAAAAAAGAAAAAGATGCAAATTAAATAACACTGTGGAAGCTAGCAAGTCCTCATATCCCTGTGTGCTTCTTCGCACAGCACATACTGTTTTCAGTTCTTACTACTATTTTACCAGTGTGTTTTTTAAGGGAAAACCCTCTGACTGAACAATAATAAACAATCCTCCTTGATCTGGAGGGATTAGCAGTTGCAGACCTCGCTGTAGAAAGTAGTTCCTAGTCTGTAAGAATTCCTTGTAACATGTTTCTTAGAAATGGAGTAAGTTTCAGTGCCTGAAATTTGCTGGCATATAAACAGCTGTGAAACTGGACACTGGCTCATTTTATGTGTTGCACGAGGGAGTGTGATATTTGTAGTGAGGTAATGTCAGTTCTCTGCAACTCTGTATGTACAGGGGACTCTGTCAGCAGCAGGTGTTTTACTCACACTGTCGTTTTACAACACACAGCTAGGTGGTAGAGTTTAAACTTAGTGATACTGCATAAATCCTCACAACAGAACTGAGGCATATTCTTAAAGGTGACTTAAGTGACTGTTAGATACATAGTGGAGAAAAATCAGTAGGAACATGTTTATAACCTCTTGTAATCAGTCTGTTTTGTGGGACACCAGTGCTTGTAGCCACTCACTCTCCTGCCTCCTGTTTGCAAGTAATGGCAAGGTGGACTGGTCTTTATCAATTTAAGACCCCCTTTTTTTTTTTTAATATTATGCTTCACTTTAGTGGATTTACATCAGGAATCCAGAAATCTGTCCTTTTTTTATTACAGATCTTTTGTGTTGGTGGCTGCTTTATGAGTCACGGTAGTAACAAAAGCACTTTACAAAGGTATGTGTGTAGTTTCAGTCATATCTCAGTATGTGTGTAGCTTCAGGCATATCTCATAGTGTAGAGTTTTAAGCTGTTTTGCCCGCTTCTAGTTTCATTTTATAACATACAGTCATAACAAATGACAAAGGAAGAATGCATTCTTTTACAGACTTTTCATGCTGAGCTGTTTGTTAGCTGTATGTGGTTATCTGGCATTATGCTGTGCTCCTGGAGTGGATTTAATTGTTCCTGTATAATATGTTTAGTCCTGTGAAGTAAAGACTTTGTGTGCATAAATATCTTGTAAATCGCTTTGTTCCTAGTGATTGTCAGAGGATGTGCATTAATCATGCACTTTCTCTTGACAGAGGATATTGTGAATAACATTTTCCTACCCCATCTCTTGCTTTTGCTGAGTTTCTGATGTACTGTTAAGGGTGCCCCAACTTTGACCTGTTGTTTTCATGTGGTGTCTACATTTAATAGATGTTGGACAGGTGAAGGATTTTGACAGAGCTGTTGAATTTGGTGGGTTGCTCCATTGCTCTTATTGCTAACTCAGTTATTACTAGCCCCTAACTCACTAAAGTAATGTGTGTGAGGAAATTTGATTTATTAAATGTCAACCTCCTGAATTCTTGTTCCTCTAATACTTGAGGTTTTGTTAGCACTGCAGCTTTTCCCTTTGGTCAGATTTGATCTAATCTTATTTTGAAGGGAGGTTTTACTAGGAATTTATAGAGAGAACCTAAGCAATATTTTCTAAGTATTTTAAAATCCAAGTCAATATGCGTAATTGGTCAAAGTGTGGGTTGTTTTCTTAAAAAGCTACTATTGTTATATTTTGCTGTTTCCCCAAAATAGCTGACTGCCAGTGAAGAAACTTAGTTTGAAAGTCAGGTAACTAGGTGCAGTTGTGAGCTTTTCAAAATTGCCTATAATAATCTATAATCCTGTAATAATAAAATTAGACTACTAGATGTGTCGTGTGAAAATAATTTATGGTTTAAGTTAGTCTAGTGACCAAAAGAGGTGAACTGATACAATAATAACTGTTTTATTGCTGCTGTTTCATCACCTGTGTATTTTATTGTTTGAACTGCAGGTTTAAGTATGGATAATGTAGTTTTAAATGAAAGCCTCTGTGAAGAGGCTTGAAACATAGTTCCACAGTTAGATCTAAAAGTGGTTTAGTTTCTCTCCTCCCCAGTACAACTGCATTTGGTATTTCTGACTAAGCATTCATACTACCTAAACTTTTTAAGCAAACTCTTGGAAAGCTGGTGTACTTTTTCTCAACATGCCTCTCTCACTTTTTCTCAACATGCCTCTCTCACTTTTTCTCAACATGCCTCTCTCACTTTTTCTCAACATGCCTCTCTCACTTTTTCTCAACATGCCTCTCTCACTTTTTCCATTAGTCCCTTAGTTTGTTGTGGAGAAGGTAAACTTACTGTAATTAATTAAATGCTTGGATTTGCTTGGTTTTTTTCTAAGCAAATAAACTTCTTGGGAGAATTGGACCAACGTATGTCTGAAAATCTCCCCACAGTCAATGAAGTGATGGGAAAGATAGGAAATCTCATGGTCTGTTCTTCACCTGATAAATGCTGCGAGGTTGTGTTTAACTCAGAACTGAGAATCGCCCTCCCTGCCTTCCCAAAACTTCAGTGAATTTGTCAGCACCTTAAAAGTAAACACTTGGGCTATGAAGTAAAGGATTTTATCTGGTTAGGAAATCAGAATTTCTATTCCTTCTGTTCCCCTGGATATAAAGTTCCTTTTAATACTGAAAGACTGCAATAAAGTAGACACACAAATTGTTAATTCTGTAGAAATGTTTCTTTTTTTCTCTATTAAGAAAGCACATATCTATAATGATTGTAATTTCAAAATCCACCATACAGTGCATTTAATGTGCAGGTTGAATGATGTTATATCTAAAATATTTTATCTAAAAATAGAATAGATTCTTGTTAGGAGCAACTGACACATGCAGTTCATGCTTGCTAATTGCAAATGACAGTATCGGAGCCTTTTTAGGGATTAATAGCTTAATGAACTTATGTTTGCATTTCCTGTCATATGTTTTATTAAAATAGAAATTTTTTTTCTAAGTTGTTCAACCACTGCTGCTTTTCTTGCTTTTGTAATATCTCACATAAACGTAATCTTGAGTTCAGTCTCTTTTTGGAATCTAAACCCTCTAAAATCCAGTTCAGTTTAATTCTCTGTCAGTGGTAAGTGTGGTATTTAAAAATAACCCTCCCTCTCCCACACTCAAGTTGATGAAAAGCTCATTGATGATTCTGAGAGCACAAGTTTTGACTGTGGAAGTTTAAGTGTCTGTTCATGCTTTCCTTCAGAGCACATGTGCCTGACTTGGAAAGCATCATGCATGGTTCTGTCTCTGCTCCTGGAACTGTCACATTCTCTGCTCAGATACAGTTGTAGTGGCATTTCCAGTGCCAGGCATTACTGACTTAACTTTCAAGCCTGTAATAAGCTATTTAACAAAAATAGTAAGGGGGGGAGATGAAGAGAAGAAGAAAATGCCAATTTTACATTTTAGCAGCACAAAGAGTAATGCTTGCCCCACCATGCTCTGTATCTGCAGTTTTTTAGAAAGAAGTATGACACTTAAGTGTGCTTTCAAGCTGTGGTCTTTGAAACTGGAGGTGTTGTTACTCAGATAGGATAAGGAATTTAAACTTAATACTTCAATTTAGTTTTCATTCTGTTACCTTTTACTACATTGTATAAAGTTCAGATAATGTTAGTTCCACATTTCACTGGGGGAGGCATTGCCAGTATCATCTATGGGTGGATACTGCTGTAAAGGGTCCTGGGAAGACTTCATGCAGAATAGGATTCTGGTTAAGACAGTGGTTCAAGTGGAAAAAGGACAAAGCTGCTTGAGAGTACAGAAAAACTGTTCTTATTTCTTTTAGCAGAATTTAAGGTGAAAATGGTCTGTTTGCTGTCTGCAGGGACATTCAGAGGGGAAGGAAACATCCAGGGGGAAGTAATTGTTTAAGCTGAAGGATGGTTTTACTGTAGATAAATATGTCTGCCTGCAGCGTTCAAATTTTGGAAGAGCTTTCCAGTTTGAGCATTGTGAAGTGGTTTTAGTAGTAACTCTTTAGGAATAACCATTTCTGAAAAGTGCTGCCAGATGTCCACCATGTGTTAGTGCAGTGGCCTGGACTCAGTATCCAGCAAACCGTTGTATTACTCTGCTGATAATCATCTTGTCTGATTAGAAGCTTCCTTTTCCACTTGTTCTTATCCATGTTACATTTAGTCAGTGGGTGATTTTCTCCTTCTGCTAGACCAGGTAGTTGGGAAAAAGATGCAGTATTCACAGTTGAACCTTAGAAGATATATCAGGGAACCAAAAATCATCTCTTCTTTGTGGAAAATGAATTGGAGATTTGATGGGTAACTGTATTAATCAGCTTCCTTGCAGAGAAAATACCAAGTGAACAATAACTCTTCCAGATCATGTCTTGGTCTTATGACTTAATGCTGTATTACCTCGGGCTGCTGCAAGCTTCTGGGATTTAGCGAGTCCTGTGGGGTCGAGCCCTAGATGAGACCTTTGAAGGGAAAGTGCAGGTGCTGGAGGAAGCAATGTTGGTGAGTCAGTGCTCTCCTCCTGACTCTCTGCACACTACCGGGCTTTATGAATTTAAAATAATATGGAAATGCATGCTAGCTAAATGGAAAAGTAAGTTTTGGACACACATCAAAGCTGGAAATTTTTTGTGCCTAGTATTTTGTGGGATTTTCCTCCTCAGTTTTTACACTAATTTCTTATTTTGTTTAATCTTCAGATGATGCCAAACACTTAGCACCCAACAAAGTGAGAGACTTTTTCTGTACCATAAACTTGGACCAAGAAGAGGTTTTTCGTACACAAGTAGTAGAAAAAACTTTAAGGTAAGCTTAATGTTTAAATGAAGAATATAAGCAAGACTGCCTCAGTTCAGAATAAAAACAAGATATGTATTAATGCGAGTGTGCTTTTGAACTTTTTAAAAATGAGAGTGGGCTTGTGGCAGCTGTTCAGATGTTTCACAGCAAGGTGTAAATCAAGAGTAGTTCAAAAAAAGACCAAATTGAGGCCTGTGAGTTGTACAGTGCTTTTAGAATAAGCATGCTGAAACATATTGCACTGTAACCTGCTACTGTTCCATTGGACAGCTTAGGTAGTTTCCAAGGGAAATAAATTGGCTCAATAGTTGCTCTCCATGTAACTTCCTACTTCTGACATACAGTTGATCTGTGTTGGTGGAATTTTGCTTTTAGCATCTGTCTTGTAAAACCTGTTTCTAGAATGAAGGAAGTGGAACTTTTCCATGTATGAAAGCTGTCTGTGTTACAGGATGTCCCCCTGAAGAGGCCTCAGTCACTCCTGAATTTTTGTTTTGGGAACTACGCCCAGCACTCACACGGAGTGACTGACTTTGTCTCTCCAAGCAGTGCTTAGCTGTAGATTCTACTGCTGTCTTACACGTTGGAAACAATCAAATAAAAACATAGCTGCAGTAGTGGGGGTGCCTTTATGTCTCAGAAGTTCAGAAGCTTGCTGCTGACCCCGCTGAAGCATTGCTGTGGCTGCTTTGTTCATCTGAGTGACATTTTTAGTTACCTGGAAGAGACATTAAATCTTCCTCTTAAAGCCCAGAAAGCTTGTTCAAACTCTCAGAAGTTTTCTTAATTCTTGTTGTCTCTAGTGGGTTGTGGTGTTTGCTGATTGAGTAAGGTGAGGAACAGCATGTTGCTCCTATGGCAGTTTTAAACAGGCTGTAATACTTTCCTGGAACATTTTAAGGCTTCATCATACTCCTGAACCACCATGTGCATGCAGTTAGGAACAGGTATTTTGCACATACTTGTAGTCTGTGGCTGCTTTGGTCAGATCTAGAAAATTTTCAAAATTTAACTGTCTGCAATTAAGACTAGTTACCAAAATAAACGCAATTGAGTAAACCTTCAGGGAAGAATGTTCAAGAGACTGTATTGGTAGAGCAGAAACTTAAAATTTCGTCTTCAAATAAACAGTAGTTTGATGGGTAAAAGAGAGCTCAATGTGTCTTTTTAAAAAATTTGCTAAAATAAATTGCCTTAGATCCTTCAAATTTTTTAAAAATAGAACTGAAGTTTTCACTGAAACTCATTTAAATGAAAGTAGTGCTATTGGTAGCTTACACTGGAAAGGAGGAAAAATCTCGCTATAACAAAGCAACAGTTTGCAGGTGAGAGGTCTCAGGTGATACACAACTCCTCCTCGAATTGAGAATGTTCCAGGTGATATGAAATTAGGATTTCTAAGTTGAGAACATTTGTTAGGAGTTAAAAGGCTGTGTTCTGTAATGCTCTTTGCTCATTGGTGCCTTTCTGTCTCAGTGCACTGACTGCACAGGGCACTCCGTCTTCTGGGTCATGGCACTGTTTAGATTCCCATGTGAGTAAGGGTCAGTGAAAACTGATGAAATGTAGTACAATAATTCATCCTCTATTAGCAACAACAACCAGTGCTTACATTTGATTACTAGTGTATATGCAATTATGGAGGCTGACAGTTGTTCCAGAAACTTAATTATACCTTCTTATTTCTTATTACTCTGTTGAACTGGAATACTGTACTAACCTAGAGGTACTGAAAAGGAAGATGAAAGCACTGATGTCTTACTAGTCTGTAAACTTCATAAACTGCTTTTCAGTAAGGTGTAGTTTAATTCTAGCCATAAATACAACTTTGAATTTAATTGCTTTGGTTTATGTTAGTTGTTTTTTCTTACAATTCAGTCTTTTTTCTCACCATATTTTGGATTACAGATGTATCCAAACTGGAATCTAAGTTGTGTTTCACAAGTATCTTCTAGTTAAATGTCTGTGGAAATAATTATCACAATGAAAAAAACACAAACTTTTGACTACAGTCACTGTAAAATAGTGAGGAATTGCACTTTCAAATGTGCAGATAGGTTTTAGCTTCTGCCACCGCAGGGAATATTGTTACAGTGCAGATATGAAGCAAATGATTTTTCAAAGTTAGAAAATCATTAATTAATACCAAAGTGAAAGGAGGATATTTTGACTAATAACCCAGGAAATATTTCCTGAAGCTATATGGGATTTCTGTGAGTTCTGAAGAAAGAAAACTTTTTTCCCTTAGAAAGTGTGAAGAACATCTGTGCACTGTCTCGGATATCTGTGGTGAAATGTGAGGAACTGAGAAGGAGTTATATTATGTTTGTATTGCACTTTTAAAAATTTAAACTAAATTCAGTTTCTTTTTTTGCAAGCTAAACTTTATTTGAATGCAGTACAGGAAAAAAGAATTCTCTTGTTGATATAACTGCTGCATATAACAAATTAAAGATCATGGGGCATTGGTCAGTTCCTATCATAAAACCTCCAGTTTAAAGAACAAGGAAGGGGAAGGGCAAAGGAGTATGTCACGTATTTAAATTTAATCTGCTATATTACTGTAACCCAGTTATTCCTGTATGACAGTCTGCTCTTCCTTTGAATTAGTACTATCTTCAAATTTTATATCTGTCACAGTCTTTAAAGTTCTTGCATCAAAGTCAGAAATGGAAGTAATAAACTGACTGAATCCCCAAGGAACAGGTTGAGTAAGTTCTCTATGTTAATTATTCCTCATTGGTGTAACCTATTGTACCCCTTCAGCCAGTTCTGTGTGCAGCTAAGAATGTCTTTACTAATCCTTTGTGTTCTCTACCTTGAATTTTCTCTCTGTGTCTCATACTTTGCTGAAGTGTTATCACCAACCAGTTTGTAAGACAGTGGTGTTAATCTGGATGAGGAAAAATGTAGCAGCAGATCTTCCTTTTATGCTCATCCTATCGACCTGCTCTTTCTTGACAAATCAGATCTCATGCAATGTTGAGGTCAAACTAATGATTGTTAGTGGTTGAACATTCTTCGTGGAGGATATGGCTGCTAAATAGGCTTTTGCTAGTCTCTGCTAGTACTCTCTGCCTCTGATTAATTGCTTGATTGTAATTGAATGCATGGAGCCATATAGATCCAGCAAGAATTAGGACTTAACAATTAAGGACAGGAAGTTGTACTTTGCAGTGGAGTGTTCCTTTTAAGATGTCTGGCTGAAGTTCAGCTTGCCTTCATGCTACTGCCACCTGGTTCACCCATGGTTCACTCTTTCTGCTGTAACTTCTCTTTGATTGTGGTGTTATCTGTGTAGCTGTTAGAGGATCAATCACCCAATTGAGCCGAGTTTAAAATAAGCCTTTGTTTAATTTTTTTTTTTTTTAGCTTGAGTTATCGTGTCATACAATTAAAATGAGTAGCAAAGGCAATAAGGAAATTGAGGCTGCTTAGAGCTGCACTACTACTAAACATAATGCACATTAATTTATACCTTTAGTGTTGGTGCTGACAAGAAGAGCCCAGCCCTTAAAATCAAAGCTGAATTTGTCAGCTTTGAAATTTAGAGGGGAAAAAAAAAGGGAAAAACTACAAGCAGATTTTTCACTTGAGAGCTCTGAAATAATTTCTTCAGTGTAGTGCAAAGGCTAGTACTGCTTTGATTGCCTTAAAGCTAGTGGTGAAAGGTCTGTGTTTGAACAAAGTGAACTTTTTGACTTGTGAAATTCCTCATAATGCATTCCTGCAGTTAAAGCTCTTGTTCCTAAAAAGCAGTTATAGAAATTTGGAATGCTAGGGTGTTTTTTGCCCATGTTCTTCCCCACATCTTAAATTAATTTTCAACTCTTTCCCTATTTGCAACTTACTTAATGAACCACCGATCCTAAAGCATTTAGTGTTTGGTTGGTTTTTTTTCCCGTAATTACTTTGTAAGGATGACAGTAGCGGTGATACACGGTTCTTCCTGGTATCCATTTGGATAGGTAATAGTATGAAATAATTGTTCCAAACATAAGCATATTTGTATTACTTTATTTAAGTATTGTAACAATACAGTGTCAGAAAGGAACTTTACTAGGAGGAAACAAAAAAACCCTTTGTTTCTGCATTTAGTATAACTGTAATCACATCTTTCTTTACAAAAAAAAGGTAGAGTCTAAAATTAGTTTAATGAAGCTGAAGTTTCATGTAGTTAAATTAGTTTCATTCCCTGGTTAATACATTGTCATTGAAAGTATTTTCAGAATCCACAACTTGCAGTGACACCAATAGCTTTGTGGTTTAGTTCAGTCTTTTGAAATACAGCATTTTGTCTGCTGCCTGTGACTGCATCCATAAGTACTCCTTCAGTTTAATGGAAGTATGGATTCCTTGAGTGAAGATACTTCATGCAATGTGTTGGTATCTCTGATGCAGAGGAAGTCTTTTCACAAACAGCAATTAAGTAGCATGACCTGTAAACAGTCTGCTGGACTTCATTAGCTGGGGAAATGTGACCATTTCAGCATATGGGAGAACATGTGTACTTGAGATTGCTTCTTTTTTTCACTTTCTGTTTTCTGGTTGCTCATGTTTATGGTTATTTGACATGGAAATTGGAGCTAAAGAAATGTCAGTTAGTGAAGTAATTAGGGAATTGTGCTTTAATGGAATTTAATTGCATACTGAATGAAAAGAGAGAAACTGAAGCTTGAGTGTCTCAGGAAGTGACTGGGGGTGGACAGCCAAAAAAGAATAGAATTGAAATTGCAGAAGTGACAACACTTTCTTTGTTGCCCTCTTGATTGTTTTTTTTCTTTGACATGCATAAGGCATTCTCATCAGTTTTGAACTTGTGGTGGTGGTGTATGTGTTTGTAAAGAAATGGTTATGGCTGGCTTTGATGGTATTAGGTAAGTACAGTGCTAAAGATCAAAGCCTGGAACTGCAGCAAAAGGCAATATTTTGATGTCTGTCTTCTGTAGAAATTCCATAAGCTGTCTTTATATTTTAACTTCTAGTCTTTCTTTTCAGCCCCTATTTTGGGGAAGAATTTTACTTTGAGATTCCAAGAACATTCCAGTGGCTGTCCTTCTACATTTATGATAAAAGTGTTTTGCAAAAAGACCTGCGTATAGGTAAGTTCTGGGATACTGTCTACATCTTGCCTAATGTTTGGTTGTTTTCAATATCATCTGTAATATAAAATTACTGAAGTGATGGATTTGTCAAAACACGGCGTATAGTGTTCCTTTAAAGATTGAATAGCAGGATTTTGTTTTCTAGCATTATTCTATTTTGTGAAAATGTTTATTTTTTAGGCTAATAGAACATTTATAGTCCTGTAGTTTTAGTGCAGTAAGTTTTTACATGCTGTTTGGTTTTCCTTCACTTCTGTTTCATCGGTGTATTTGAGTACATGTCGATACCTCTAGATCTTTAAAGAATTATTTGTGGAATAATTGTAATTGTGAAATAATTTTTAAAGATATGTATAGTTTTATGGCTTTTTTCCCTCTGTCCTTGCAACCTGTAACTTAGTAACTTACAAAGCATTCTGTAGCAACTGAAGTATTTCTGGTGAAAAATTACTGGAAGTGAAATTGCAGGGGTTTTTCCCCTGCTGTATAGTAGTTCCATGGCAGCTGCTGTGGATACGGTTGATATAAAGCTGAGTCTGCTGCGGAAGAATCCCTCACATTACCTGAATTGAGGAAGGAAATAATTTGCACCAGGATGCCAGATAATTTGGTGTAATAACAGCTTGCCAAATAGCAATCAGAAGAGTAAAAGGCATCAATCTTTAGTTTCCCAAACAGTCTTCAGCACTGTTAGTGTTCTGTCAAATCCTTATGATTATTAATTCCAGACACTAGTGTGTGTTTTATTTCACCTAATCATGTTCTTAGTGATATACAAGATAACACATGGTAATAAATTTAATTTGGCTTTATAGAAACTTTTTTCTGCTTTATTTATATTTGATGTTCCTTGCTTCCATAAGCTTTTCATGTAAGATAGTTAGTTGTTTTTCTTTTTTTTTTTTTTCTAAAAGGAAAACCAAACCAACAAACTAGAAGAAAAAGACTTTAAACAAGAATCAAACTTCAAATCTGTTTATTTGTCAATTATTTGTCTATTCAGATGCAAGTGATATTTATGCTTGTCTCTCCCTGGTCCCCTCCCCCAGGAAAGGTGTCAATCAAAAAAGAAGATTTATGCAATTACACAGGAAAAGAGAACTGGTTTATGCTTCAACCGGTTGATTCCAATTCAGAGGTTCAGGTAACTATAAAATTGCACATTTACATGCAATTACATGCATTACATACATGTAATGGTGAAAGTCTCATGAGACAGGTGCTTTTCAGCTTGCTTAAAGCATAGTGCATATACAACACTTCTAAGCTGGCTGTATTGTTCCTCTTCATATGTAAAACTGGCAAAAGACTTGAAACAACTGTACAATGTCTTAATGGTATTTTGATGTCTAAAATCTTTGCAGTTGGAGCTGAGACAGATGAATAAGATACTACCTCATAATTTTTTTAGTCCATTTTGGTGTTATCTGAAGTGATGATTAATTATGTGACACAAAATGTTTCCAGTATCCAAAGTCAGAGATATTTGTCTTTTCTCCTTTATCTAATTTTGATACACTTTCTCCATTCAGTATAAAATAGCTTGTACTTCAGAATTGCATTTTGGTCTGTGGCTCAGGTTCTTCTGACAGATTTATTCTGGAAATAAGTAAAAATGAGCTGATTCTAGAAGCTGTAGCAATTATCGTTTTGGTTTGAGGAAGAAAAACTAATGGCATTCTTGAGAATGTCTTTCTTAGCCCTTTTGCTGTGATAAATAATTTATTAGATTTCCATAGCATTTTCAGATCTGCCTAAGAGCAAAAGTCTTGAACTTGTCAGTGTTTGTATTTCTCTTTAAACTTGAAAGTACCACTGGGTGGGGAGAATCCTGTCTGCTTTTACAAGAAGTGAAAGCATACCAATGTTATTTTCCACATTTAATTATCTCAGCACTTTAAGTTTAGCATGCAGTCCTTGAGCATGTAGGAGGGCATGCGATTGCTTTACATGAAGACTGATTTCTCAAAACCTCTGAATACCACTTCCTCTTATCTGTTTAAAACCAGACTCATTCAACTTGCATAAAATAGAATATTTCATTTGGAAGATGCCTACAAATCACCTAGTGATCTCACTATTCCTCCATTTTTTCCATCTAATCTCTCTGTATGTTCTAGAAATGCTTTTCAGTTATAAGCTTAAATGCAGTTGCTGCTTTGTTTTAAATAGTTATGCTTGATGTGTTTTTTTTCTCATATAAATATATTGAGTGAAGGATTACTTTTTGTCATAATGAATAAGATTAAAATGGTGCCTGCCTGGCTTTCAGCACCCCTGAGATGTACAGCTGATAAGTGCATTAGCATAAAGTGGGCCGCTTATTTGTTGTGTAGGAATGGCTTTTTCTCTTTGTGTTTTGAACTAAAACCAGCACAACCACATTTTAGACCCGGTTGCACATGACGTCAAAAGTTGTGATACAGATCTGTACATCAGCCACCTTAGGAAACCACTGTGCTGCTCTCAACAAACAAACAACAAAAACATACCCAAACTCTCCATAGATGTCAGGGAAATGCTTACTGAATGCCATGTTACTGTAGCCATCATGGTGTCGAGTCTATACCAAACTTCATCCGCAAATAGTTCTCAAGAGCAGTAAAGTTTCTATCTTATCCTTGTCAATTGGTGTAGAGCACAAGTTGTTTGTGTTGGTGGTGATTTTGTTTTTAAGGCAAAAAGAAGACATTTATTTAGGCCATTCACAAAGTCTGGCTACTAAATCTAGTTAGCTATTGCAGTATATACTATTCATGTTGTCTTTTCATTTGTCATTGAAAAACTTTGCCTTGTAAGGCTATTGGCATCCTTCTCAGTATCCTGTTTTTATCCGGTAAATCTATTTTTGCAATTAAGTTTCTCTGCTTGACAAATATTTCCTTAATGTACCTGTTTTCTGTACCACGTAGTAACAGTTTGCAAAACACTTGGCAGGTGTCCTAAACCAGTTACGTTTAACACTTCCTTGTAAAAGAGACTTCACTTCTCCACCTATGTGACATACAGGGAAGAGCAAAGCCTTTTCCCCAGAGGATTTACAAATAAAAGCATTTCAGTTTTACGTCAAAATATAGGTATTACATGTGTGCAAGGTCAGCTAGAGATTTTACTTCTATTTCAATATCCTACAGTACAATCTCCACGCTTCAAAATTACCTCCCAGGTCCTTTCCATAAGACTAATCATCATAGGTCATCTGCTGTTCCTTAGCTAAAAGACAAATTCCAAGAATGCTGGGGAGAGTGTTGAGAGGAAAGACTGTGTCAGTGTATGGCTGTCTGAGAAGTGAAAGCTGCACATGCAGGCAGGCACTGAGAGGAGCAGTGATACTGTCTGGGCAGTAGGTGTTTGGAGCAAGGTTATGGAACCACATTTCGGTCATCCCAAGGAAGTTTCTTGTTATGCTTTGGAGTTTTTGGAGCCTTTTGTTGAGAGGGCAGAGTGGGTGGCTGAGCCTTACTGAGTTCTGAAGTTAGTCCATGCTGTGCCATCATTTATGGCTTTTTGGTTTTTTGTAAGGTGTCCTGCTATATCAGAAGGAGCAAAGGAGGAAGCCAAGTTTAGCAATTATCACCACCTTTTAATCTCCTTTCGTTGTTTCTTGTTCCAAGAGTACATCATCAGATTTGATGAGGTAGTTGAAAGCTGCACAGGAATGCATAAGTTTCTAAGTAATCCTCAGTCTGGTGAAATGGACAGGATTTCACAGCTTGATATTAAGTATTGTTGGTTTTGGCTGCTGCATACTATTGGACTTCTCCAAGTGCATCTAACTGCCTTCAGAATTCAAACTAATCTTTGACCTTTCTCCTAAAATGCTCATAAATTGACTGTTCAAGGGTTTGCCTTGTGCTTAGGAGGAAAAAGCTGAGAGGAGCTTTTGCGTTTGGTACTTCCTCATGCTGGAAGAAATATTTTTTTGTGTGTGCCCTAAATCTGTGGAGACTTGAGCAACTCAAGTGTGTCTGCCATACATGTATGAAGTTGGTATACTGGAATTACCTTAAATAGCTTGTAACTGTAAACTATATTATTGTTCTGATTACTTTTAAAAGTAAAGCTATTAAAATTACTTGTGTTTCTCTCTTGCTTTTCCAGGGAAAAGTTCACCTTGGATTAAAACTGAATGAACTGATAACGGATAATGGATCTGTGTGCCAGCAATTAGTTGTACAGTAAGAAAATACATTATTTTAAAAATATTTATAACACTGTGATTTGTCTTGATTAAAGACATTGCAGCATGTGAATGAGCCTCAGGGAAACACTGATTTTTTTTTTTGGGCATATGTCATTTCAAAAGGGACACATTTCAACAGTATTAAAGAAAAAGTACAATGAGATGTACTGGAAAATACTAACCAGTCAGCATTCTAGCATTGTTACTCTTAGAGCTGTTTGATAATGGTCTTATGTGATGGCTTTGGTGTGATAGACATCAGTCACCAAAAATTCTGTGTGTTAATTATATACTGAAGGCCAGAAATTAGTGAGAAGCTAATGCAAATACAACTATACAGAATTGTTTTGACAGTCTCATAAAAATTTTGTTTGATAAGGGTGTACCAGAACATACTGGCCTTTAGAAACTAACCCTGTCCTTCACTTTGTAAGAAGTGCAACAGCCTCTGTGTTACTTGCTTTTAGGAGATTGCTTTCATTGAAGAGACCAGTAGAAATGACTGGCAGAGACTCAGTGAGATTGGCAGTGTTCTGCTGTGACTCATCATGATCTCACCGTGAGTCAGGTGCAGGAGAAAAGGCTGGTCTTATTGCAGATTTTTACTTTTAACATTTCAGGAAGAGAGAAAGGCAGGCTTTTCTGCACTTGTCTCTGAACAGGCTGTGAGATAGCATGAAGAAAAGAGTACTGACAGAGGGATTAAAGACTAAGGGAAAATTAAGATTAAAAAATCAAAAGGTAGTAAAATTTGTTAATTTTGCTTTCCAGCAATATTCAGTAACTTAAGTTTTTTCAGAGTGTAAATTTTTTCTCTTTGTTTTAAGTCTTCTCGGAGTTTAGTATGAAATAATGGTTTGCATTGCGAAACTGCAAGGCGAGGAAATGGTGCATGGTCTTCTGTTTGTCTCAGTGACTTCATGTTCCAGACCAGCTCCAGGGAACAGGGAGAGACACTGACAATGTTGCTAATGTCATGTTCATTATGAAGTTTAAATTACATTCTCTCTTACTCAACTGTTTATACCAAGACTGATAGTTTAGTTGGAGCAAGACCTAACAATATATTCTGTTTGCTCTATGAAATGGGAAGCCAGTTGTGTGATAGAAGTAAGCCCGTGAAACTGGTAGTGCTTTAGTGATTGTTTGTGGGCTGATAATTCAGGTAAGATGTGGAAACTTGCTGTACCTTGTGTGTAATTATAGCTTAAATTTTGAATGTGTTCTGTTTGGATTTTTCATACAGTGAAGAAAAGTTTCTTCAAATAGTTACTGTTGCAGACTGAAGTTTTGAGTAGGAGGTGGGTTACTGTGCCCTGTCTCAGGATCTCTTTATGATTGAGATAATGATCAAAAGGAAGAAGAGGTTCTCTCGTGGTTGCTGTATTCACCCACTAACTGACATGTGGGAGAGGATTGTGCATTAAATGCTGCAGTATTACATCAGTACTTTTGTTTTTTCTGAGTTTATGAAATGTGCTGGAGTTCCCTAAATTGGAAATGTTTAGTAGTATTTTATCACATGTGCTGGTAGCCTGGAAATAATTGACAGTATAATTAATACAATGTACATAAATATAATTTTTAATTTACATGTTGAGAACATGAGACATATGTCCATCTCTTGCTGGATATAGTAGTATAGATATAGTGATGCCCTTATTGCTAGGTTTTGTTAGTCACCAGGCCCTGAGAAGTCGTTACATTTCTAACTCCTTTAAAAAAGCTGAAATACAAGAAGTAGCAGAGATTTGGTTGAGTGAAACCACGTGTATAGTGTGATTCTGTCCCTTCATCTTTTCAATCTATCCGAAAATGAAAAGTCATTGACCACAGGAAAAAATAATTCTTAAAATTCAGACAATTATGCTTGCCTTCACTGGCTGTTTTTTTTTTTGTTTGTTTTGTTCAAATTAGTGGTCTCCCAGTATAATCAGATGGAGAAGCTTTTAAACCTACACTGGTTATGCTTTTCTGTAGGATAAGAGATTTCTAGATACTGTGCTGGCTTGTGTGCATCACTAAGTTTCTGATGAATTTCCACTGTGTTTTCCCTGAGAGTCCACAAGGTCTACAAAAATGGAAAGTAGTAGCTATGGCTCTCACAAGACAAGATTAAAGACAGTATTAAGCAGGCAGACAATAGGAGGTAATTTGAGGGCTGTGATTGTGAGCATTATCTGGAGCCCCCTCACAGCTTTCTGTTTGTGGATGAGCCCAAAGCAATAGGATCAGACCTGACTAGGAGATGGAATCATATTATTTTGTTGGAAGCATTTTTTTTGCTTGTCTAGATGAGTTTTATTATGAGAATTGACTTAAAAACTGAGGATAATTACAACAAAAAGTAGTTTTTTAAAGCTCAGGATTTGAACAAGAGAGCTGCTGCTGACATTAGACTCTTATATCTCGTGTGGTAGGGAGGAATGCTTCATTTCCCATGCTAATATGTATAGTAAAAACAACATTTCCAAAAGTTCCAGAAGAACATTTTAGCATGTTAAGTGTTACAGAATCACAGAATGTCAGGGATTGTAAGGGACCTTGAAAAATCATCTAGTCGAATCCCTCTGCTGGAGCAGGAGGAAGGTGTCCAGGCAGGTTTTGAATGTCTTGAGAAGGAAACTACACAATCTTTCTTGCTGCATTTAACAAAACCGGGAATGTGTTTCCTGGTGTTTCTTTTCTTGTTGTACTCTATTCCACCACTTGCCCCCTTCTCATTTTGTTTTTAATTTGGATCTTTATTAGGGCTCTGTTCCTCAGCCTGAAGTAGTAGGAATAGATATTAGTAAATCCCTAGCTGTATTAGTACGAGCAAAGCTGTGGATGACAGTCAAAATAAACCCAACCCTCACTTAAAAACTGGAAGTTTCCTTCTATGGCACAAGTTAATGAAAAGTGGTCACGTACTAGGTTCACCACAACAGACTGTTCAGGTCTTACTAAGTGCTGAGTGGTGAGGAAATGGTGGCCAATTTTCTTAAGGTGGGACTTTCTGTAGCCAGCTGAGGCTTTCATGTTCTATAACCATTCTAAATACTTTATATTGAAAACACATTTGTCCCTGGAGAAAGTGAAATTAAGACTTGCAGTTGCTTATCTTGTATCAATGAAGCACTTAGACATTTTTGAAAGTACAAATAAAGTTAAACTTACTTAGGTGAAAGGTTATTTTAGAGGCTATTTCTAGGGGTCAAAGCCCTAATCTTACCCATAGCTTTTGTATTAATTGAAAACTTGCAGTTAAATTTCATGCAGATACACCCACAGACCATTTCTGAATTAAAATTTTGTTTTGTCTCCGATACAAATTGTTTCCTTTTCTAATGTGTGAATGAGGAGAGGAAAAAGATAACGCAATAGATTACCTGCTGACTCAGTGTGGGCTCTTTTTTTCAAAACCACATTGGCATATGTAGTACCTCATTTCAAAAATACATGTTTGCTGCTCTCCTTTCCGGGAGTCTGTAAAAACAGACCATCCTTTGTGTATTTGCTGCTGCTGAGGTGGTATTTGAACAGTTTCTTGCCAATGTAGGTTACTGGGTGGCAGTACTTTCCTTGTGTTCAGTATGACATCAGCTCTGAAAGAAACACTTCTGTGTGTTCTCAATGTGAATGCTTGAAAGTCCAGAAAAGATTTTATTATAGCTAGATTTTGCTTTTTTTGGCACTTTCCAAAATAAATTATATGCTATACTATCTTAAATTAACCTGTTGATTTGTTACTGTCCTGCTCACACTTGATCTGCTCAGGTGAAGAAGGGAGCGTGAACATTTTTATCAAGTGTACAGATCTTGATGACTACAGTTCCTCTGTTTCTGCACTTGCAGAACTTATGTTTATTTTGGGCTGTGGTAAAGTCCCTCAGGTATTGTCATTGTAAGGACTTATTTCTATTTTATGAGCTGAATATATGCCACTTGCATCCAAAAGACTCTTATTTCCTGTATGAAACTCCTCTTGAGGAACGGACTGCTGGGACTTGAAGCAAAAATGCATGTGAACTGAAACGTCTTTTACACTGTGGTGTAAATTGGTAGTTTGAGAAACGAATGTGTCCTCCTTTTAGTTATTGCTTAGACTTCACTTATTTAAATATAAAGTAAAATGCATTGAAGTTCCTGTCTACTTCTTTAAACTCTCTGCATTTATGCCTGTGGAATGAAAATTGATTGTGCCAGTCTAGGTAGAAGAAACCATCTATCAAAGCAGAAATACTTGCCATGTAGTGGAAATACATGTATTGTGATTGTCAGAATAGGGATGTATATATTTAGTGGTGTTTTCTTTTTTGATTGGCCTCAGTGTTTGGACATTTTTGTTTCTTCTGTTATTTTTTTGTGGTTTGTTTTTTTACCTGTTGTAGAAGACTGCTGTTCTAGCACTTTGCCTCAGTTGGGGAGGACAGTATTCCTGAGAGTTTTACTAGCTGGTAAACTTGCTGAGGTTGCACTTTTCCATTTCTGTTAACTCTACTGTGATTGACTTATTTCAGAGACCTTAATTTTTTTTTTTTAATGTGTTTACTGGAGTCTGTTCGTGTAGTAGCCTACAAGTCTCTGCAATAATTCATTCTCTGGGGAATAGCAGCCCAGTTTGATCATGCTAAGTTCATTTAATGGCTTCCTACCCTTAATGGCTACTTGCCTTGTCTTGCACTGCCAGTGGAGCTGCTGTATGACTAGGTTAATTCGGGATTCCAAATCACCAAAAGCAATGGAGGGAAGCCAGGAGCGCAAGAGGAGGAAGAGAATCTACCATACCAGTGCAGTTTAGCTGAATGAGGCATGGTGTCACAGAATTGCTCCAAAGTGGGTTCTAGGTGGTGACTGAAGAGCTATGGGATAGACAGCTTAGAGTGAGAAACAGAAGGGAAGGAGATGAGATATAATTGGAACAAAATTTTTGAGCCTGGTAGGACTGAAAAGGAAAGATTTGGGATTATTGAGAGTTTATGGTTAGGAGGGCTGGTGTATTGTTTGTTTTCTGAGGTGTCATAATAGGGGAGGCAGTCTAAGCTGTGTAGACCTTACTTACTGTCAGCAGAGCAGGGATTTGGGCAGGAGATGAAAAGGAAATGGAGGAACTGCCTACACAGGGAGACTGACTGGAGCATGAAATCCGCCTGAGGTGACAGATCTGTATGATGAATCTGGAGATTCTAGTTCTGCTGCAAGGCTAGGTGGTTGTCAGTAAAATGTTTCTCAGCCTGCAGGAAATTGTAAACAAGCCTTCCTTTGGTTTGTGGATGTTGCAGTCAAGCTAGAAGAAAACATGGGAGGTCAGAACAAACCAAAAGAAGGAGACTGATCAGTTTTTATTGTTATGAAACACAGTTTCCTACTTTGTGTCAGACATCATTCATACAGTGACCAGGGAAGGAGTCAGGAGCTTCATGCATATAGAGAGAAACTGCTTTCTGTAGCAACTTCATATCTCTTTGCTAGAGAAATCAGTGAGCTTGGTGAACATGACACAGGCTGTAGGAAGACAAATCTTGTTGTTCTTGTTAAAATAGTTGAGCTCTATCCAGAGAAGTTGTTCTTGGTCCATCTGCTATGAATTTCCTATGATTCAAGTTGAGGTTAACTTACAGGTATGCTCACCACCCTCACCTGCAGCTGAAAATCTCTGGGAGCTGCGTAAAGTGTTTGGTGCAATGAAATGTCCAACTGTATGAAAGAATCAAGTCCAGGCTGCTGCAAATTAGATATCCAAAAAAGTCTAGAAAGCTTAATTTTGTTGCCACTCTCCTATGTCACGTGTGTGTTGGGGGAGGAATCAATTAATGCTTATAAAACAACTGGATGTTTCAAGAACCCATTTAAATAGGGGGTTTGAAATCACTATAGGGATCATTGTGGTTCAAAAATTATTGAAATGCTTGAAAACTGGAAGTTAAATAACAAATGATTGTGCAGTGCTTCAGCACTAAATGTTCCCTCAACTGAGACAAAGGGACTTTTGGGGGAGGAAAATACCATCTGGTTTATAATTCTGCTCACTCCAAAGAGGGTGGAGTTTTGTGGCAGCGCAGGAGTGTTAGAAGCTGTTGTTTCCCACTAGCCGAGTGTTTGAGTTTGCAACTTCTGTTATTCTTCTATACTTTCTGCTGTACAGGGAGCATTTACTTGCCAATGGCGTGTAGCTACTGTTACTGATCTGCAGAATTTAATATTGCACACAGTAGTGTGTAAAACATTTACCCAATTATTTATATGAGCTTGGAGCAGAAGAGTTTATTTTCCTTCTTAAGTTATGTAGGTTTTGGGTTTTATTCAGACTGACTGATATTGGCAACTAAAACTTATTAGCATTAATTTAGTTAAATTCCTGAAATACATTATTTAAAAGTAGATTATTTTCAAAAGAGAAAACAGGAATGTAAAATTCAGATCCCATTTGTCTTGTTTATAAAACTGTCATCTGATGAATGTTTCTGAGCTTAGTAGATATTACAGTGTACATGGCCGTACTGTGGCATCATTTTGCTAGAAAGTCTAGTTTCCGCTGTATATTTGCAATTTCATTTGCTTTACTTCTGTTGTTCCAGCTGTTTCTAGTTTATACGCATATGGGGGCAGCATCTGAAGGTTACTCAGTTTGCTGACCTAGTACTGCTGCTGTGGTGATATGCAAACCTTCAGAAAAGGTCCAAAAAAAGTCTTTGCCCCATGAGCATTGTATTCCAACCATCCTGCATCCTTTGCATCAGAATTGGTGAATGGTGTGCTTATGTACCTGCTAAGCATCAGCTTAAAACTTAGCATACAAATTATGGAAGGAAATAGTATACATGTATTTTTTTTAAAGGGCTATTTATAATTGTTCATATACTAATGTAGAAAAAGTTTGAAAATGAACTTAATATACTATTGTAAAAGTAAACTGGTATTCTCTTTGTGGCTGAATAGCATGGATGGAACCTAAATATTTCAGGATGTGACTTTGTCTCTAAACTTACTCAACGTAGTTTAGCTGAAACAAAGTAATTGAATCCTTTTTAATGTCTTCTGAATGTAATTGCTGCCTCAGATAGCTTTTTGTGGGCCTTGAGAAATCAAATTTAAAACCTAATGAAGTCTGTAGTTTCCTCTAACAACAGTTTGTTTTACTTAGGGTTTTGCCATGCTTGTGCGATGCTGGAATGTCTTTTCTCAAAGTAGTTCCAAGGATATTGTCCTTAACTGTATTACCATCCAGTAGTTACAGTCTACTTCATGTTCACGTGTTGCATTGGTTTAACGTATATATCAATGTGTAATGCAGCACATTTTAAAAAGGAAGTATTATTTGGGTTTTTATTTGTTTTTGAGCCACAGAGATTGCTTCACTGATCTATTGATTGTCTTTTCCTTGTAGCATAAAGGAGTGCCATGGGTTGCCTCTCATAAATGGACAGAATTGTGACCCTTACGCAACAATCTCTCTTGTGGGTCCTTCCAGGTAACATTTTAGGATAAAACTGAATAATCTTAAATGCTGTGATCTTTAACTGGAAAAGAAAGTCATAGATTTCAGGCAGAATCTTAAAAAATATAGGAAAATCTTAAATTGCTTTCTATCATATCTTCCGTTGTTGCTGTGCCGTACTGCTGAGATTCTCAAGGTGTTTGGCATATCACTAGTCAAGAACCACTTGTTACTCAATTTGTGCTTGCTTCTCAGGTTTTGTTCTGTGCTTTTAATATCAGCACTTGTACCTCCTACTAATTTTTTTCAAATTCACGTGTGGATTGATGTGGTCAATTGCTCGCTTGCTTTCCTCTGTTCCCTCTTTTTCTTAATGTGTGAGCTTCTTGATGGTTGGAAAGATGCAAGAGAGCAGAGGTTCTTTTAAATTACGCATGATGCATCTGCATGATGCTACTCAATGTCCAGTTCAAATCTCTCCTTTTTTTCGTGTGGTAGTCTTCAACAATTCTTGGATTTTGTCATTCAAGAAATGCTCCATTTCCCTGCCCAATAGCATCTTAAGTAAGCTAGTTTTTGTTGTTTTATGTTTTTGATGTCAAACCTAGGTCCATTTGCTTTCTCCAATACTGAAGAATTGCCACCATGAACACAGTAACAGAATGCCTTGTAGCAAATGTATTTTTTTTCAGACTAGAAGAATTGCCACTGAATAAACTCTGAATGAATGGGGCATTTTTTCCTCCTTGGTCATACACGATCACATTTTATTAAGTTTAGGTTCAGTTTTGTGGGTTGATTGGTTGGTCTTTTTTGAAAAGGACTATGGGCATTCAACCATGATATTGGTTGCCAGAGTAGGTAGATTGATCTGTAATTCCTGTTTGAACCCTTGGATATAGCAAAGCTGTGGGAATGTTGGTTCCGTGCAATATTTATCCTGTTGGCATAGGAATTTATGTGTAAATGTGGAAAATGTTAATCAGGAACTTCAGCCAATCTCATGCATGTGTGACTCACATATCGTGATTGCAGTATTTATATGGCTATGTTTTATATTTCTTTTAGAAAGCACTTTTATACCATCACAGCCCATTACTAGGACTGTATTCTTTTATAGAACATGTAGGATGAAAAAAATTACTATTCAAAACACAAGAGAGTGGTGAGCAATGGTATTTGAGCCTGTGCCATTCAACTTTTAGCATTAGCTAATAGCTATTAGCTAATAGCCACCAAAGGAAGCATTCGGTGGCTTGATCTAAACCTTTGTGAAGAAGTAGTGGCTATTTCCCAAAACAAAACAAGGTGGGAAAAAGAGAAACTGGCAGTTGAACAAGCTGAGGAAAACTGTGCTTGTAATGTGTGTAAGCAGTGGTTAAGAAATTATTTGCAGGCTTAAATTTGAAGTCCTTTAGAAAGTGTTGATTTATTTTACTTATGTAAGTTATGCTTCTGAAGCCTTGGGCTGGACAGTTGTATAATTCATAGAAGTAGTACTTGAAATTTCATCTTGTGAGGATGAATTAATATTAAGATTTTCTTGATTTATCAAAGTGATCTCTAAAATGACAAAAAAGTATGAACTTAATTGCATGGGTTGTTCTTGACGATCGAATGTCTTTAAAATTGTGTGTTTAAGTTGTCTATGGTAAAAATTTTACCACATTGGAACAGGAATGACCAAAAGAAGACCAAAGTAAAGAAGAAAACAAGCAATCCGCAGTTTAATGAAACATTTTATTTTGAGGTAACTTTTTATGTAGTATTGTTTGTGTTTTATGCAAACCTTTAAATATTTTTAAGCAAGCTGTATAGCAGTGCCTAATGCAGAAAGCCCTCTGCTTTTAACAGTGTTTCAAACCTAACTGAACACTGAAATTCCTGGGGCCTTGCAGACATTAACGTTCCCCTTCAGTAACTGTGTAAAAAGTTACATGCTTACAGGCACATGTGAGAAGGATTACTTTATATAACATCTGTTGCTGTCAGGAGTTATGAGAGGACTTTACTTATCCTGTGGAATTGTATTTATGTTTTTTATTAATCTGAACTAAAGAGAAACCCAACTTATTTCTTCAATAGAACAAAGTGGCTAACTTGCTGCCTTATATAAAAGAAAGAAAAACCTTAACTTTTCTGTTACTTAAGATTTTCTTTCTGTTTTTAAAGTTACACATGCCTTAAATGTATTGTAATTTACTGTTTTTACATAGAACCCAGTCCTACTGTGGGGCTTCAGTGAGAAATTGTTCTACAGTTGTGCATAGGGTATCATTGCATGGTGTGTGGTTCAGCTGACCCGCTCTAGATACTGAGTGTGATTTCACAGAATCACAGAATATAAGGGATTGGAATGATTAGTCCGATCCCTCTGCTGGAGCAGGAGCACCTAGACCTCTTGAGAAGTAAGATATTAGGATAAACCTTATGTTCAAACAACTCTGATAACATCATTACTTACAATTTATTGGAGTTAAACTCAGAATGTAAGCAGTCAAAAAATGAGGGCAATTAAAATGAGAGGTTATAATTGTGGTGTAAGTAGGGCACTTATTGCTTCCTTAGACATCTCAGAACAAACTTTAATGTTGTCTTTGGGCTCATACTAAAACTAATGAAATCCTTGCCATTTTTATATCATGCTCTTGGGAATGTTTTTTTCTGGTAGATCTATGCTATAATTCGTTTAGATATCAGAAAGCTCTGACCAGGTTTTACTGTGAACCCCTCTTGACCCATTTTTCACCTTCTTTTTGTCAAGGGATATTGCGTTTGGTGAACTGAGCTTTTTTAAAAGAACAGTTACAATTCATTGATGCTAGTTTTTCTTAGTTTTTTGGTATTTGTAATGCAGCATTAAAAAGTGTGTTGATAGGGGTAATTTACTTCCAGGTAACAAGGTCCAGTAGTTACACCAAAAAGTCCCAGTTTCAGGTGGAAGAAGAAGATATTGAGAAACTAGAAGTCAGGTAAGTTACACAGATTAGAAAGTGATTTATCATTAATAAATATTTTATCATCAAGATAGAAATTTTTAGTGTAACTCCAGAGGATTACTAATTAGACTTGTAGAAAAGATCATTCTAACATACAGAATCACTCAAATTTTCATCATGTTTCTTAGTAAAATGAGATGTTTTTAACTAAGTGGTAGTTAAGTATATGTAGCAGCCTAAACTTGTTTGTTGTGTGCTGTAAGTAGAGAGATGTGAGGAAGTCCTGTCAATATACATTAGTCTAGGCAGAATATTGGTAATAGAACTTGTACTGAAGGATAACAGCATTCCTGATGCCAGTTTGTGGTTTCAGGTGTGGTTGGCTGTTTCAATAAAAGCAATAAAAGGGAGAGCCTCTCTTACGATATTCTTACAGTTTCACGTTGCTTCTTAGAGGATCATTTGTGTTGCATCTTTTCTTTGCAAGTGCAAAGGAAACTTCTAAGTATATTCCCTTTTTCTGATCCTTTTATGCTTAAGCAGTTCTGTCTGTATTTCAGGTAATTAGTTAGGACAGCTGAGAGCTCCTGTACTCAGTTTCATTTCTTTATTGTGCTCATGCATATACATACATCAGGTCTGCTCACTGACAAAGTCTCCTGGGCTGGCACAGGTTTCCTGATGGGTGACAGAAGAATGTAGTGGTTACTTGAAATAGCCATTATAGAATTAACTTGGTCTATGCATTTTTAACTATTAGCCATATGGTTATCTTCATTAAAATGGTATATTTTATTATAAATGCAAATATATTTTTTAAAGTAGTCATGCCCCAACAAATCTAGGTGTTTTTTTTGTTTGTTTTTTTTTGTTCTTCTTAACAACTGCTGTCTGTCAGAAATGTCAGAGAGGTAAGAAGTATTAGACAAAACCCAAGGTGCATGGCTGGAGTCTGATTCCTTTGTGAGGTTGCCATAAGCATATGAGCTGCTGTTTGGAAAATGAGTGCATGTGTTGGTGTGACATTGCAGTGTACCACGTTTCAGTGATGAGATAGGGATGTGTAAATATATTAGTTTAAAATTTCACTTGAATTACCTGAGAGGAACTGTGCACAGTTTTTGGGATGGCAACTGCTCAGACTACATGTGTCGATAGTATCACATATATTTACTGATGCAGGGTCTGAGTCTAACTCTTACTGTTTGTTTCTTTATGGCTTAATTCTTCTTGATTTAACTAGAAAGGATTGGTATTTCTAACATTTCCTGCCTGCATGCATGGGAATTGGTGCTGTACGGCCACTCAAAGATTTTTATTTCTCTGGGAAAAAAAAAATAATATGTTCTTATTTTCAGGGTTGACCTATGGAATAATGGGAATTTGGTACAAGACATCTTTCTAGGAGAAATTAAAGTTCCTGTGAAGGTGTTAAGAAATGATTCCTTTCAAGCATGGTGAGAAATGGCAGCTCAGAAATTAATTTGCTTCTATCTTGCCTATCTTCCCTCACAAAGGATATATTTTCATTTAACTATCAATTAAAAATGTGTCTTCCTATTCTAGTCGAGGTTAGAAGTCTTTCTGGAGTTTCCTTGCTTATTTAGTCCATCCACTCACAAAGTTGTTGATGTGTTTGATGGCAAAGTGCAGAGAGTGAAGGGTCAGATTGTTGGATTTTTGTAATGTTTGTGCTTTTCAGCTGAACCAGTGAACATGGAACTTCTCTGAACTGCATCACTTATAGTTTAAAATTAATCATTAAGAATTGCACCCTCTTTTTATTCCTTGGGAAAGTTCAGAAAGTGTCTTCTGAAACCAATCCAACGTCATTGCAGGGTAGCTGGCACAGAAGTTTAAAACCTGAAAGTGTAAGATACCTCTGCTTGTATCATAGCAGCAGTCCCACTTCTGGAGCTCTTGCAAGGAACCAGTCTCTAGTCCCTTTGCTGTCCCAAGTGCTTAATGGCAGGAAGTGATAAGTACAACTGATTTTAATTCCTAGAAGTGTGCAGAATATTGTGCTTTTAGTGCATCTTTCAATATTGAGGGAAGAGAGGAGGAGCCCTCGCATAGCCTTGCAGAAAATGCTTGAGAAGAAAATGGATAAATGGAAACCAAGGGAATTCAGGTCTTGGCCAGGAACTCTGCTTTACCTACTCACTTCAGGCTCCAAGTATCTCAGACATATCAAAGTTGAACTCTGATTCTTAATGTTTGAGTGTGGTCCTAAACGTAATAAATGTTTGTGTCAGTGATTTTGTTTTTCACATGTATTGCAGATGCAGACGTGTTCTGCCAATCAACTGATCAGAAGCTGTATGCCCATATTAATGTAATGACTTGCTTAAGTTAACAGCCTGCTAAGAGAGGTTATGTGAGAATAGCCTCATTAGTGGTGGATTGTGTTCCTACAGCATTTCAAATTGACCTGACTCACATCCAGTTCATTTGAAGCACTGGTAGAGAGATTTCTGTCTGCCGATATACTTTGCAGGCATATTTTGTATGCCTCAGATCCAGCTGTGATCTGCTTCTGTGATCTAAGCAGCCCTATGATTAAAAATAACTAGTTATTTTATACTATTACTGATTTGCTTAATGTTTTGAATAAAACTGAAGTACTGTGGATAAAACTGTGTCACAGGTACTATATATTGTGAAAATAAGCTTCAACTAGAAGTCCTTGTAAATTGGTTTGATATCAGCATGCCTTCCAGTGCAGTGCAACTGACTACTAAAAATATGTCTGATCTCCTGATTATAGAAGTACAAATACAAATTACTTGAAAGAATGTTTGTAGGTGTGATTTCAGTTTATTGGGCTGAATGTAAAACAATGCTGTGACGCTACTAAGAGTTGTTAAAATTTGTGTAGGGCTGCTCCTCCTGTTGGAATACAATTGAACTACAGCAAAAGCCAATGAAGAATTGTTTAGTAAGTTCCATGATGAAATTAGGAAAAAAACACAGGGTTTTTTTCCCTTTAATATAACTTGGTTTTCAAGAATTTAGCCTGTTGTTAATAGATATTTTTACTGTTTTCAGCTTAGACCATTTAAATTCTTGACACTGTTCCATCTGCAACGTCCCACACCCTAAATACCCTAGATGTAAAGTGAGAAGGTCCAGTATAATTTCTGACTATTACTGCTATCCCAGTTGAGCTACAAGAAGTACCTCCTATTTCACTGATAGAAAAGATAACAAGAAAATAAAAATATGTTTCATTATAACCTTCCAGGTACTTACTTCAGCCAAGAGAAAATGGAAACAAGTCTTCTAAAACTGATGACTTGGGATCTCTTAGATTAAATATCTGTTATACTGAAGACTGTGTACTTCCATCTGAATACTACACTTCTCTAAGAAATTTGCTGCTAAAATCATCAGATGTTCAGGTATTTTTGATGAAAATTTCTTTTAAGACAGAAACTTGGAATTAATTACACAGTCCTGTATGAGACAATGTGAGATATTTTGATGTTTTGGCTGAATTATTTC
The DNA here is from genome assembly GCA_013400935.1 of Turnix velox. NCBI lineage: Eukaryota > Metazoa > Chordata > Aves > Charadriiformes > Turnicidae > Turnix > Turnix velox. Next base: position 116,857 of record VZTY01018209.1, on the reverse strand, counting down.
TGTATTAACCCTGTGAGCAGCTTGTAAGGAGCGTTTAGTTCTGCTCCAAACTAACAAGATTTTCATCTTGTTTAAAAAGAACCAGTAGAGTTAGCAAAATATCCTGTTCTATGTGATAGGAACTTTATAGTTCGCTACTCTTTTCAACGTTGTCTTTTCCCTCGGGGCACTATTGGATTTAGCATTTTTCCAGGGTCCCTGATTCATTGCTGGTACTGAAGGAACACATAATCACTTTTACCAAAACTGGTCTGCTTCAGAATTTATTTTTAATTCTACTTTTTCCAAGCTGATCCTGTCTTCCCCAGTTTTTGATAATCAGCATGACTGGATTTCTCCAGTGGACATGGTGGCAGAGAGGGAACTGTGGCAAATGGTTAGCATAGTTTCCCAGAGAGGTTGTGGATGCCCCCTCTCTGGAGATGTTCAAGGCCAGGCTGGACAAGGCACTGAGCAGCCTGATGTAGTGGGAGGTGTCCCTGCAGGGGAGTTGGAACTCGATGATCTTTAAGGACCCTTCCAACCCAGACTATTCTATGATTCTATAACATTGAAATGACAATCAAATATAGTAACCAGGCTTTTTTACATTCCTAGGTTTCTTATAGCTTTTCTTCACTTGAAGGTTGGTGAAGTGTGGCAGAGAAGCACAGTAAGGGGGAAGCAGGTTGTGTATGACTAAAATTTTTGCTAGGCTATATTAAAATACTCCTGGAGTTCAGGAAGGGTATGTGTCTACTAGCAGCCAGCGGCTGTCTATTTTACTGAAACAAAAATTGATCAAGTTATTCCATATTGAAATTCCCAACTGTAGAATGGTGACAGACACTTCAGAAGTGTGAGAACTGTATTTTAGTGTGCTCTGATTATAATTTTAAAGTCCTATAAAAAAGGTTGCCTACTGCCTCTTGTGTTAGTGACAAAACCATATTCTAACCTCTTAGGGAGACTAAGAAGGATGAGCAAATGGTGAATTTTATTCTTGAATTTTAAGTACACAGTAGATAATATCAATTTTCAATTGAGTATTTCTGTAGAGTGGAAACTTAATTACCATGATATACAGCAAATGTTGAAACTATCTGTTAAGAAGCCATGCCTATAGTTTGTCAGGTTTGAACTGTGCTTTGCCAACTACCTGAAGAGCATTAAACTACTTCACTCACAGTTTCATACTCTGCTTTCTCACAGCCCATTTCTGCATCTGCTGGCTACATACTGACTGAAGTTTGTCGAGACAAGTATGATGCTGTTCTGCCTCTTGTGCGATTATTGCTGCACCACCATAAGCTAGTTCCATTTGTTGCTGCTGTGGCAGAACTAGATCTGAAGGACACACAGTATGTATTTAATGTTTAGTGAAATTATGCTTTGTTAAATTCCTCTCAGGGTGTCAAAGGGCTTCATGATACAACATTGATAAGTAAGCACATCAGATTTCTTTCATTCTGTAAAACTAACAATACATCTTTTAGTGCTAGTTTATAAAAATGTCCATTAAAATCACATTCAAGATGGCAGAGTTAGTGATTGATGTGGTAAAACTTTGTAAAATTTACTTGGAGATAGTATACTGTTAAACAAACATGACTAGCTAAAAGCCTAGAGTTGTGTCTAGGAGTGCATAGTTTTTATTTTAAAATGTCACAATTTGGCCAATCTTAAAATTTTACCAGTCATTATATTGGTACTTAGCATTTTTTAAATTGCTGAGAATCTTACCCTGTTTCCTTTCATATGTGACTTAAATGAGGGTGATGCTTTTTCTGCAGAGATTCTTTTTAAATTTGTATGTGTTCTCCCGCATGCCTTGAAAGTAGCAAGTTCAGGAGTTTTCCCCAGTAGCTGTGTATATGTGGCCTGTGATCTTGAAGCTCTGTGGTTAGGAGAGTAATTATGTAGACCCGAGTAGTGGCCGCTGAGGTGCCAAGTCACATCCTGTGGAGATTTGGAACGGATTTTGTCTCCACAGGATGGTTCATTTCAGAGCTGATTTACTCCAGATTTAAATAAGGTGAGACAATTTTTCTGTGTAAAAAAGTGGTGACTCATGGAAAATAATTTTCTGAATTGCATTTTTGTACACAAATTCCTTTCCTTTATAATTGAACTGTAACAAAGAAGGATTAAACTAGATCTCTCAGACTGGATGGATTTACTTTGTACAACTGGCTCTGTTTTCCTCAACAGCTATAATGAATCAAAAGCCTAACCCTAGATTAATTAGGTTTTAGTTTAAGTGCCTGAGTATGTAGGTTCTGGAATTCCTGACTGAAATAAATGAAAAGGCGCTTTTTAAAAAATAGTTATCTAATAGCAAGATTAAGTATTGTATTTTCTAATGGAGCTTCTTATTTTTTTGCCTATTCATATCAATTACTTTCTTGCAGAGAAGCAAACACAATCTTCAGAGGCAACTCATTAGCAACTCGGTGTGTAGATGAAATGATGAAAATAGTGGGGAAGCACTACCTAAAGGTTACTTTGAAAGGTGTTATTGATGAGGTAGGTTGTCCTGCTGAAGCTTTGTGATTCTTAGCCCCCTGGGGTATCCTGTGTCTTTGATACACATTCTTCTGAGCTCTCTGTGTGGTTAATAATTTATAGGAGAATTGTGGAGGAAAGTTAAATTGAGCAATAATTAGTTTAATGGGAGGAGCTGCTTTCTGGTGTTTGTGTTCTGAATGTTTGAAATAAGCAGTCAATGACAGTTGCTCCAGTCTCTAAATCATTGCAGAATTTACCCACGTAATGCTTTATGTGATTGACCCATGTAAAAAGACACGTGCAAAACTGGGGATGATTATTGCATGGTGTTATGGGTAGTTAAAACTGATTTGGAGTTTTCCCTCTTAGTTTAGGATAGAATCTGCTTTTAAATAGGTGTATTTCCACGTTTTCTACCTAAAAAATTGAAGTTCTGAGATTTGTTTGTTTCAGATCTGTGAGTCTCCCAAACCCTGTGAAATAGATCCCATCAAATTAAGAGAAGGGGATAATGTAGAAACTAATATGGTGAGTTTCTTGATGTGTTTTTCCTTATTTAAACTTTCTCAAAATGTGATGGAAAGACATTTTGTAAAGCAGCTTTATGTAATGGCGAATGACTAAGTTAATGGTAACAGTACAATCTTACGATTTTAGTGAAAACAAAGGAAAAGTTGTTTTCTTATCACTGTTTCTGAAAACAGCAAAGGAAAAGTCCGAACGAAAATTGGATGGGGAGGAGAAATTAAGGATTACAGTCTTCCTTGTCTGTTTGTTGGGTGTTGTAATTCCTGATGTTCTTTACAACTCTTCTCATAAAGTTTTGTGTGAGACTTGCCTGTTACTTGAGGATGACATTTAAGGCAATATTTGCAGCAACAAAGTAACTGAACATTACGTAGGCATGTATGGAAACTGATCCTTTCTTGTGACATGCTGTCAAATTAAAACACCTTGTTTTATTATGGTTGCATATTGCCAGGCACTGCTTATGTACTTCCTTGTAAGTGAATAACATTAATCTGTCTTCTAACACTGGTAATCCCTATAGCTCTTACGAGCAATTTTCAAGTATGCACTGTACTAAAATACATAATTGAAAAGTGCAGCAGTTTTTTTAAAATAGGAGTTGTCGTGTTGTCTGTAGTGTTATGTTTGTTTTCAGGGAAAAAACCCATACAAATGCAATTACAAATGGTCTGAAAAAAACCCTTTTTTCATAATTGCAGGAAAATCTACGCTATTATGTAGACAAAGTATTCTGTGAAATTGTGCAGTCAGGTATAAGTTGCCCTACCCTAATGTGTGATGTTTTTTATTCTTTGAGACATCTGGCTGCCAAAAGATTTCCAAGTAAGTGTTCTCTAAAGAATTTTAAAAGTAATATTCACAGTGAAATATTTAATATTATATATAATATTGATATTAATATACTGCCATGGTTTTATGATGCAACTCAGAATTTGATTTGAAGTTGTTCATGTGCATTTTCTGCATTTACTGTGCAGCATTAATGTATTGGAGTTGATCAGAGATCAGCTTTGCAGGTTAAGAAACCAAACAGCCTCAGTGTTCACCTCTCCTTTGGTTCAAGGTCCATACAGCTGTACCTAATCACTAGGTACAGTGATTATGTTTGCAATAATCTCATCATTCCTAGTAGTGGAGTTGATGAACCAGTTTAATGTGGACAGAACTTTACAGAGAAATAAATACTCCATTACAAGTAGCACATTTCTTACCATGATCACCTATCTCATTTCATGCACTTCATTGAATTTTCTATTCTGTTTTTGAGTATGAACATCTCTGATGTTATCTTAAGGGTTTTTGTTGAATGTCTTCATTATTTCTTGTTAAGTTTAGTGCATGTTACATTTCATGGTTTTTTTCTGCAGATGACCCTCATGTACAGTATTCTGCAGTGAGCAGCTTTGTGTTTCTTCGTTTCTTTGCTGTAGCCGTAGTCTCACCTCATACTTTTCATTTACGACCTCACCATCCAGTAAGTTCTGTGAAGATTTGTTCTGTTTTATTTGTAACTGTAAGATCTGTTTATCTGCAAAGGCCTAAGTTACTTTTGGAGGGTCTGTAACTGGGAAATGAGATTATGAAGTGTCTGTAAGGGGAGCTTTCAGTTCACTGAAGGAATTGAGACATTCTTTAAGCATCAGATTTCTCAGCCATTATCAGGTGTTCTCAAGTGAGTAAAGAGCTATTAAACATTCTGTGCCTTTTGGGGAATATGCTGCTTTGCTAGAACAGCAGCATGCCTGGAGAGATCTTTAAGACATATGCCTAAACTGCATCATTTACCTCCGTGTGGAAGTTAAATATTCAGATGTTGCTTTTACTTACAAAAACATTTCTGTTTGTGTATTAAACAGGGTTGTATAGTTATCCAATAAGTGGCTTGTGTATTTATTCTGGACTCCATGAGTTGCAGTGGGTTGCCAGATCTCCCAGTTTTGGTGTTCAGATAGTTGAGTTAGATGTCCAGTTTGGAGATGAGAAAGTTACATTGAGATTTTACAGAGGCCTTTTAGTGCCTAAAAGAGACCTAAAAAAAACTGGTGAGGGACTTTTTTACAAAGACATGTAGTGATAGGATGAGGAGTAATCGTTTTAAGCTGAAAGAGGAAATATTTAGATTATTTAGATGTAAGGAGGAAATTCTTTACAGTGAGGGTGGTGAGGCACTGGCCCGGGTTGCCCAGAGAGATAGTGAATGCCCCAACCTTGGAGGTGTTTGAGGCCAGACTGGACAGGGCTTTGAGTAACTTGATCTAGTTAGAGGTGTCACAGCCTGTGGAAGAGGGTTTGTAACTAGATGATCTCAAACCAAAACCACATGATCTTCCAACCACAAACATTTTATGTTATGCATGAAAAAGTGATCTTGAAAGTCAGGAATATAGAGTTAAGGAAAAAACCCCTGTATTTTCAAATAAAATGCTGAATGCATATGAAATTATCTGCTCTAGAGGTTATCTACATTAGCTTATTTTAAAATCATAAAATAGTTTGGATTGGAAGGGACCTTAAAGATTGTATAGTTCCACCCCCCCTGCCATGGGCGGGGACACCTCCAACTGACCAGGTTGCTGTGTCTTGTCCAGCCTGGCCTTAAACACCCCAGAGAGGGGGCATCCACAACCTCTCTGGGCAACCTGTTCCAGTGTTTCACCACCCTCACTGTAAAGAATTTCTTTCTTATATCTAGCCTGAATCTACCCGCTTCCAATTTACATCTGTTATTCCTAGTCCTTCCATCACATATCCTACTAAAAAGTCCTACCCCTGACTTTCTGTAGGCCCCCTTCAGGTATTGATAAGCTACTATGAGTCCCCCCTGAGCAGTCTCTTCTCCTGTATGAAGAACCCCAGCTCCTCATAAGGGAAGTGCTCCAGCCCTTTGATAATCTTCATGGGCCCTCCTCTGGACCTGCTCCAACAGATCAATGTCTCTTCTTATCTATATGTGTTGTCCTTTCAAAAGGCAAACAAATGCTTTCTCAAATTTGTTCTTGTCATGTTACCCAGCTTATTGAGTAAAATGATTACAGGATTTTATCGTTTGATGGTTAAACCTTTTAGTGGGAACAGCAAGACCACTTTTCTCTGGCTGTGTTTAATCTTGTACTAAAATGCAGACTGGGAGATAGGAAACAAATTGGACAAAAGCCTTAAAGACAAAGTTTTAAGTTGAATGTGTATTATGACAACTTCTACCATTCATGGAGCAATAGTTCCTTTTGTTTAGTGCTAAGTTTTGAATCATTTGGAAGCATTAGATATTTAGCAAAAACTACAGGTTTTGAGATGTTTTATAGGTAAAAATATTTTTCCAAGCACTAGTATTGTAATAGTAGTGAGTAAAGTATTAAATAGTACTCATTAGCTTATAAAATATGCATACATAAAAATCTTTATTCTCAAAGCACAAATAATATTAATGGGACAACACTGCGTATGTAGTTGGTTTTCGGCTAAGAAGAAAAGGAGTGAAGATGTCAGATTTATTGTATTTGCTAATGGTTTTTGTGTCATTTAAAGTACAATTTTATCTGGAATTGAATAAAAAATGTGACTTCTGAATTTTGTTTATTTTAGGATGCACAGACTTCTAGAACATTAACTCTTATATCAAAAGCCATCCAGACTTTGGGGAGTTGGGGAAGTTTGACCAAAAGCAAACTTGTAAGGCTGTTAAAATTCTTTCTCTTTCTTTATAGACAATATACTTTGAAAGCTTATTTATGTTGATATACCTTTTCTTTCAGTCAAGTTTCAAGGAGACATTTATGTGTGAGTTTTTCAAAACATTTCAAGAGGAAAAATTTACCGAATCTGTTAAAAAGGTACTTTGCAACTAGATATTTTATTAATGGTTGATATATTTGCTCAGTGTTAATTATTAGAAGGTTGTGTTATTGTTCAATTTTCTGATAGAGAGAAAAAGAAAAATGGTGGTGCACTTCAGAGATTTAAAAAATAGGACCTAAGCAAAATACAGAGCAAATGCACAAGAGGTTTTTGGTCTAAGCTAATTTTAGGGTGTTTTTAAAAAAATGATGTAACTTTTTTGAAATGGACTTGATTACATCTGCTGATAATTAAAGAAATCTTGTGACCTTATTGGCATGCCATTTGACATTGTCCCAAGTCCCGGCAATGTATTTTAACTTACTTTATTGCATAAAATAATTTCTCAGTTCCAGGAGAAATTGCAAATATGTATTTTTCAAATTAGTTCCTGATTGTTCTTTGTTTTGGAATAGTATGTATTTCCTATGTGTTTTTCCTTAAGTTTCTAGATGATGTTTCCTCTACTGAAAGTAAAGAGCCCAGTGGCCTAAGTGAGCCAGTACATCTAAAAGAAGGGTAAATATATCTTGAATCTATATCATGCAACACAGATTTGAATTTACTATTTCTCCATTAATGTCAACATCAGATTAATGCTCATTAGTTAGAATATTTGACACACTGTAGAAATTACAGTATTTGTAATTTGTTATAATTCTTTGTTAGAATTAGTTTATACCAAAAGCTGTAAACTTTAACTTGTCTTTTAAATACTCTGAAATTTTATAATACTCTATATAAATACTCTGAAATTTATAATCGGCTTAAAACCCATTACAAGCCTGTCTGTGTTTCCATTGCAATTCAGTGATGTGTGCTTTCTTATGGCTTGTTCAGGACTGTAAATGTGTATTTAAAATAAACTTAATTCAGAATTACTTTGCATGTTGTTTAATCCCAGTCAGCCAAATATTCTGCCTTGAAGTTGAGGTGGAAATCACCCTGTAATAAATGGGTTTGCAAGCTTTCCAGAAGACTGGTGCTTGCATTTCATTTGATTCTGTCTTTACAGAGAAATGTACAAAAGAGCTCAGGGAAGGACTCGAATTGGTAAAAAGAATTTTAAGAAGCGGTGGTTCTGTCTAACAAGTAGAGAATTCACTTATCACAAACAGCAAGGTAAATTACGTTTATTTTATGACGGTTTTTATAGTCTTGGCATTTTCTAAGTGATTGCATGTTTGCATCCGATTTCTGCTTTTTAAAATGCATTAAGTTCTTAAAATATGTATTAGACATTTTAGTTATGTTTGTCCTGGTTGAAGAATGTCCCTGATTCATTTGTTTTCTCAATAATACAGACTCATTTTGAGAACGTCCCCCTCTGTGCCTAAGATTATAAGCCACTTTTTTAAAAACTGCTTTGCTAATTTTCTTTTTTATAGATAAAGAACCAATTTTCACTATTCCTATCAAAAACATCCTTGCAGTGGAGAAACTTGATGAGAGTTCCTTCAACAAGAAAAATGTGAGTCAGAAGTTATTTGTATGGAACTCCTGTTGTGTTCACTAAATAAAAGATTTTAAGTTACTGAAACCCAGTTATTGAACACTTCAGCAAAAAACCTTTGTTAGATCAGGAATAAAAACTTGAATACAGCTTTTCCAAGTATTTTGGACATGAGAGTTAACCTGGAGACTTGTATCTCTGCACCAGTTTTTATGACTGATCTGATAACTTCTGCTCCCTTTTCCAAATTTCCAATCTGAAGGTTGAAACTATTGTGAACTTATTACAAAGCACTTTCACATAAGGTATTAATAGTATATAATATAATCTACTAGAAATGTAATGTTACCGAACTCCTATTTATTTCTTTTCATGGGAACTTGCTGTGATAGCTTCCTCAGCTGAGAGAGCTGTCCCTGTTCAGTGCCTCATTCTGGGCCTGTTAAACATCAGCATTTCTGTATTATTTTGATCAAAACTTCTTAGACAGCAATAGAAGTACAGCTGTTATTGAGGCTGAGGGTGGCTAAGGAGAGACTTCTTGGAATATTGGGCAGGAAGTCTGAGTCACTTTCAAAGATGTGTGAGTACAGGGGACAGAAAATTGATCATGTTCTGATTTTTAAGGAATTCTTCTTGGGATAAGGAAGTGTTGCAGACAAAATACAGGGAGCTGGTTTGTTTGTTGGTTTGCTGGGTTTATTTCTGAACAGGGCTGTGCAGTAAACCAGAAGAGGTAGAAAGTGTTCTTTTCACCCATGTATCACGTTTTGTCTTCAGTTTTGTTGAATTGCCTGAGTTTTGGAAACAATTTTGACATACTCAAATTTAGTCAATAGCTGTTTTTTGGGGTTTTTTACTGAGCAGAATAATGTTTGTCCTGTTCCTTCTACAGATGTTTCAAATACTACACGGAGAAAAGCCGCTTTATATTCAAGCAAATAACTGTGTAGAATTGAGTGAGTGGATAGAAGCTCTTTGCCGGGTAACGAGATGCAACCAGAAGAGGCTCACTTTTTACCATCCTTCTGCTTTTCTGAATGGAAACTGGCTCTGCTGCAAGGCTACAATAGAGAACACAGTAGGCTGTGCTCGTTGTACTGCGTAAGTTGCTTCTCAAATAAAAATAGTGTATGTTTTGTAGGACAAATAATGTATGAATTACTGTACCTCTTTAAAATCTGAAAAGAAATGCATTAGCAAGTTATGTTACTGAAAATGCACCTTTCTAGTAAGGCCTGAAGTACTGGATTTTACCAAGTCTATTGCTTTGTCAGCCTCCATGTGAAATGAAGGTAACCAATTCAGTGTGGAAATTGGAAATATTGAATGGTTGACTTCTTTCCACACAGAACCATTTTTATATTGCCTATGTGTATCTCTCTTCACCTTTTAGAGATGTTCCTGCTGATACTCAAATTGAAATTGATGGAGACAGAGAGACAGAAAGAATTTACTCGCTTTTCACTGTCAACATGTCTAAATTACAGAAGTTGGAAGGTACTCAAATAATAAAATCATAATTCAGAAGATATTATTTAGCTCCATTTCTCTATGCTCGTAACATCAGTTTTATGTCTCAGCAATTTATTGAAAGCATTAGACAGGAAAGACAGATTATGTCCTCGGTGCTCTGGTGTGATTCTTCAATCATTTCTTTATGGTAGACATCAGGCATGTACATCATTCTGACTGAATTTGCATGTATGAAATATCTTAAGCAGTCTGCACAGAGAAACAGCAGCTCTATCCAGCTGTTCTTTGGTCTTTGCTCTCCTTTCCTGGCTATGAAGTGAATTCTGTTGAATATAGTTTAGCTCCAAGAAATTACTGGTTTCATGTTGATGTGAACAGAGAGAGCTGGATACTCAAGATGTCAATAAGCCATAGAAGTGTAAACAAAGCAAATTGTTACTGCCTCCTGCTTCTGTATTAACCTATTTTATGTGTAAGCTAGCATAACTTTACAGTTCAGAATCACCATTTATGTGAGAGTAGATCTGTTTGTTAATAATTTAAATTCTAATTGCAATAATTGTGGTAATTTTTGTAGAGGCTTGTGGAAGTATAGCAGTCTACCAAGGTCCACAGAAGGAACCAGACGATTATTCTAACTTCACAATTGAAGATTCTGTAGCAACATTTCATACACTTAAACAGATCATAGATGTAGTAGAAAAGCTGAATGAATCACATGAAAAATACCAAAAGAAGAGATCATCTAGTGCTAAATACGGTAGTGAGTAAGTATCTCATGTAATTTTGACATAGATAAATGTGTTCTTTTTCTAAAAAATAAATCACAGAACAAGGCCAAGCTTGTTTAGGTAGAGATAATAAATAAGCTACAGGTTATTATTAAATATTATTAAGTAAGCTACAGATAGAGGCAACGTGAAGAAATGGAGAAAATAAGGTATGTCATTTGTTGTAATACAGCTTTCACCAGTTGTTAGAAGTTCCTCTGGTGTGGGACTAGTTTGTGTCTCTGTTGAGATTCCCATAAGTGGGTGCAATGTCTCTGTGGTTTCCTTGCAAGTTGACATCTGAAGTGTACACAAAATCTATCCTTATCTGCCTACCTCCTGATTTTTTTCTAAATTTCATATCTCAGTGAAGAAATAAGTAAAATACCAAGTAGTATAAAACCATAAAGATAACACTGCAGAAAAGTATTTTGCAGGTATTGTATTTACTGTTCACTTGCTGTGCTCAATGATAAATCCACTCTGGTAAAGTTAAAAATATCTTTCTTTGGAGTACAGTGTTGTTCCAAAGGAAATTCTTTCAGTCCTCCTCTGTCCTAGATGATATGTGTAGAGCACTGCTAGCAAGTTTTTTTATTTCTTATTTGCATTAAAAAGGCTTGATTCAAAGAAAAAAGAATGTTCAAGCCACAATTTGTTTTGTCTATGTTAGTATTTGACCCAAGCTATTTAGGAAAATATTACTTTGCTTTAGAGGTCTCTCATGAGAATGTGTGAGATTTTCTCCAAATCACAAAATTGCACAAGTGGTAGCAGAAATTAGTCAAAAATACAGGTATTCTTAATAAATTAAAAATGTGTGATGAGAACTGGAGAGCAGATGTTAACTGTAAATATTTACATATGGTGATTATTTTTTTTTTTTTTTTACAGAGAAAATCCAATTGTGGGAAAAGTTTCCTAACCAAAACGAAGTGGCACACTTGGATGAAAAAAGAAACTGGAAATGTTCTTGAATGTTTTGATTTTTTTTTTTCATTTTTGTTGTTTTAAAATCATTAAGTGCATCTTTACAAAGTATTTAAGAAAGAACATAAATGCTACTTGTGTTGACAATCTATTTAATATTTAATAGTAAAATATCTACTTGGAAATCTGGTCTAAAGGTTTATTCTCATTTTGCTGAAGAACTTGGAGACCTGGGTTCTTGAAGTAATAGGTGAGAATAAATCTTAATGTTGTTTTGCCATTGTTGTTTCATCAGGATGAACTTCTATACAAATAAGCTTTTAAATGGAAAAAAAATCCACATGCCGTTTGTTGGCTGGATTGCTTCTCTCAATACATACACTGCAAACTTGCATGAGTTTACCATGAGTGTCTGCCCTGCTGATACGGATCTTGAAACCGAAATCTCAAGATACTATGACATGGAAAAGATCTGAAGCTACGCACTCAATTTATTTGACTTTTTCCCTTGTATTAAGTTTTGCCAGGACCTGATCTATGTACAGCTGAAGTCTTACAAAGTCTTGCAGTACACTGCAAATAATCTGTGCAGTAGATACCAGTGTTAGTTATGTTTTTCAATACTAAAGAAGAAATCAGGGAATTTATGTTGTACCTCTTGTTTACATTTGGGGTGAGTAATATATGAAATGACATTAGGCCACTGTCTGCATTTTCTTTAGGATTTTCTAAGGTACATTCTTTTTTTTTCCCTTAATCTAAAAAGAAATGCAGAGTAGCAATATTATTTTTAAATAAATTTGCCTACAGAGAGTAAATTCAAATGTGAATACATTGTGGTTGAATACTGATCAATTTACATCATCCCATATAAGATTTTATTTCTTTTATAAAATGTAATAACTAGGTCCAGCCCACCTTTTGACTACAAATCTAATAAATAATCTCTGTTATAATCACTCAAAGCACTTTAGATATCTGGACTATCCCAGATAATTTTTAGATACTTTGTAGTGTCTGCTTGTTATGATCAGTTGAATGATCAACATTGTTTTGTCTTTAAGCAATGCTTCAGTGAATATTTTTGTATCTTTAGTTATATGGATTCATATTTGCCACTTAACACAATCTTAAACTGGCATTCTTGACTGTAGTGAGGTTAATTTTTGCTCACTTGATCTGAGAAGTTAGATTTATGCTGAAAGAACATATATGTATATAACCAAGAAGAAGCAAAGGTATTACTGTGGCAACTTTGCTTCATCAGTATTAAATTCAGTGGGACTTCTTGGAATACTATTTTTAATAAGGACTTTCTGTGGTACATTTATTTTTGGAGCATTTTTTTATGGTTGGTTTTTGTCTTTTGGATTTTTTTTTTTTTTACAATTATGGTTTGGCCAAATTAACTAGGAATGTAAGTTACAAATGAAATAGAAATCCACAATGCTTGAAGCAGTAAGCTGGTTAAATTCCTATGTGTTTATTATACTGTTGTAGGGAGGCCTTCTGTAATAGCAGCAAGTTCACAAGACAGTAGTGAAATATTTTGGAATGAATGTAACTTTTTACAACTGTTGTTTTAATACCAGACAAACTACTTCAGAATATCTAGGATTTGGTACTAGTGTTGTCAAAGTCTCAATCGTTTTATTGCCTCGGCTGGTTTTGCCTTTTCCTTTTTCACACATTTGATGTATTCTAAGGGACTTTTATTTAACAAGTTGAAATTGTTGGGGGCTGTAGTAATGCCAAGAGATGTCTTTTGCCAAGGTAAAACCAGTTTAATTGCCATTAATAAAAAGGTGCCTTTAAGCGAAGTTGAATGTGGTCAAGTGTCAAAGTTAGGGTGTATGGATTGTCCCTGTGGCGAAGTCTGTTCCTTGGAGCCATTTTCTGTTGTTTTCAAAGTCAAATTTATGAAAAATTCTATACTTTTACAACATTTTTAAAAATTTGCACTTTTTTTTTTTTTTTGCTTTGGTACTGGAATACCTAGGGGAAAAAAAAAGGACAACTAATATTTGTGGACAAAAAGATTTGATTTCTCATTTTATAATGTTTTAAACTGCCGTAGATGTTCTAGAATTTAATTAGGTACAAGTAGGATTAATAATAAAATTTGCCTTAATTTTGATTACTCTAGAAAGATTATGTTGTTCAGTAATTAGTTCTGTTAGGATTGTAAATTGTCATTAGTTTTAATTTGTATTATGGTGTATTGTTGAATGTATTTTTATTTAAATTTTATTTTCTTAAGTCATTAAAATGTTTTGTAACATTGCTTGAGAGTAACTCACAAATAAATTACAACAAACTTGAGATTCTCTGTGTGGTTATTGAGAGGCCTGCCTTCTTAAAACATGAGCATTTATCCGAAAACTGCATAAATATGGTTTTAGTTACAGGAGTTGTGTATAAAGAGATAAATCTAGGTGTCAGGAAGAAACTAAAATTAAACTGAAGGGTCTTGCATGCTTGTAGGCATTTTTTTATAGGATAATTTTGTACATGCGTGTTTAAACATCTTGAGATACTTTGCTTCCCTGTAGAAAGCATTGTCCTTCATCACTGGTGTGAAAGCTGCTGTTAGGAGTTGCAGTGCAAACCTTCCAGCCATTTTGGAATTAATTTTTATTTATTCTGAGGTAGGGTCTAGTAAGGCCCAGTCTGAGTGATCCTTGCATTCATCTATGGAGATCAGAAAGCAGAGAAAGTTAAAGATGAAAGTCCAGGAGAAATTGTTTGCTGGGAATACTTAAAAAAATCATAGGATTCTGTGACAATTACAGCAGAGTAATCTGTTCTTCTCACTGCTCTTATGCTACTGTCTGTAATGCTTTCATTGAACTGAGTTTTCTCTTAACCATGACCTGAAGAATACATACCCATTCAAGATTTGTAGCTTCTGTGCTGATCATACTTTGGTGTTTTGGACCAGGCTTGCAATCACAGATGCCCAAGGCACCTGTAGTTGCAAAGTTCTTCTTAGAACTATAGATTCCTTGAAAATCAATGTGCTTATTTATCAGACACTGTTTTATAAATCTTTGTCCTGCACTTTACCAACAGGTGACTATAGTGAGGAAGTGCATACCTACAGCCTATGCACAGGTAAGCATATGTATTTATAAAGTCTACCTATAGACTATATATATAGAAACAAATTTTAAAATGTGTGGAGAATTAACTGCCAAAAAGATATCTGTAGTTTCTGCTCATTTGTATGTATTTACATGCACAAAATATGCAACATGAACTCACCTAAGGACTAATTCAGCTTGTCATTTAAAAGCACATGCATGTGGAATAAAAATGAGGCCAATAGCTCCCAGTAAAAAAAAAGAGCAGCTTCTAGCAGAATTGATAAATGCATACAATTTACTGAAGGTTAACGAATAGTTACAGAAGCATATTTAACTAAGGATTTTATGGTTTATGCAGATTAAACCAGCAGAAATGCTGAATGACAGTAAAGAGGTTGTATCAGTGTTACTGTGCTCAGCTGTGATGAGGCTGCTGTTGCAGTACTTTGTCTTTTTCTAAGATTCAGCAATATCAGCAGCTCTTTAAAAAAAGAAAGTAAATTCAGATTTTGTGAGTAGAACTGTAAGAACTGAGAATATAGATGTAATTTAACTAAATTACTTTGTTTTAAAAGTCACTATGTGCCTGGAATGGGGATAGAAATTTCATAATCGGTCAGTCTACAATCAGAATAAGGTTTAAAATTATTTAGAAGCTGTGGTGTTCAAGAAATGCATGTGCTTTGTAGTAATGCTATTTTAAAAGAAAAAAATACATACGTTAGACAACCTTGCTGAATTGCCTTTAAAATGTTCTTTGCATCAATAAATTTCTGGGAAATAACAAAATACATCCATATATGAAACTTAATGCAACATTTCATAGAATTTTATTATTAAGCTTTTAAAATTGAGGTCATAATTACTATTGCAAATGCTGTGGCAGATTTGTATAGTTTTTAATGCATTTTTTAGATCATTCTTCCTATACAAGGGCAAAAAAGGAGAGAATAATAGAACAGCCAAAGTAAATCTATTCTGTGACTTGAATTCAAAATTCAAAGGTAGAAAACTCTTACCTGGACCCTCTTAAATAGTAATATACCAGATTTTGGCTCTGATTTCTTAAGGAATGCAAGATGTTCCCTGCTTTGCTCCAGGTTGGTGTTACAGTGACACACTCCCCTGTATCAGGGAGCAGAGTGAGAAGACAGTGTTTAAGGTATGTGTGTGTACATGCAACAGAAGGCTTCAAAGCCCACCAGACTGGTGTTCCTGCAGTGTTTTCTCCTGAATCAGCATGTGGACGCTGGGAGTTTAACACTGTCTGCTCAGCATTTGCTTTTCCCAAACACCATGACATGGTTGCTAGGTGATACAGAAAAAAGGGCTTCATCAGATTTCAAAAAGCAAGCAATAGAGATAAAATTAGTAAGAGGGGAAACTCCAATATGGAAAGTGAATCCCAGTAACGCTCAGACCTGATATTTGTGTTACATCTTTCATCCCTAGACCTTTAAAATACTTCATGAAAGAAGGGTAAGTATATACAATTTGTCTCCACAGTGGAGGGGTGGTGAAGTGCTGTTTATTGTGTAGCAAAGGAAATGTCCAAGTGGGGAGAATACTTACGTCCCCGTTTTTTGTAGTCAAAAATTATGTAAATGATGACAGAAGTAGGAAAAATGTTTGTCAGCCATTTCAATCATGAACTGAAACCCCAGAGGATGACAGTGCATACCGAGAGGGTTGTCTTTTCCATATGGTAATGATATATCTCATCATTTACATCTCATCTTGTAACCAGTCCTATACCTTTCCCTCTCTCACCTTTTCTCCTTATCCTGCTGATTTAACGTGTATACATCAGACCAAATATGTTGCAGATTATCTGATTGATTGTACAGGTATCTTAAAATTGAAACAGAATTAATCCTAGTCGTAGATAGACATTAAATAAAGTATTCATCAGTATAAATGAAACAATATAAGCATGAGTTCCAGTACTGCTGGAAAAAAAATTTTAAAAATCTAATGTTTTAAATTATAGAGCATACAATTATATCTGTAGCAACAAAAATAATTCACCTAGCTTTCTCCTGAGTAGTTGGTTCAGATTCCCGACAATCCATCCTTGTCATACTGGAACATTCATGTGAGTTTGAGCTTTTAAAAATTACTTATGTATATACTTGAATTGTTTGTGCAAACATCTTGTTCCAAATCTAAAAGTAGGAAGTCCAGTCAAAGTGGAAAAATGTATTGGATGATGTGGTCCACAGCACATTGCCTGTGAGTGTGAACAGTGAGCAGATTAACTTCACACTTCACTTTGGTAATACCTTCCAGTACTTAAAGCATGTGAGTTTATGGAGTTTCCATAAAGCAAGTTTCTGTGTGTCTTCCCTTGGTGAGTTTTTGGTTTGTTTCAGGTTTTGTGTAGTTGGTGTGTTTTGCATTGGAGGGCAGTATTTGCTTATGGGATCTATCCGGATACTGGGCAGGTTCCAAGTGTCTCTGGGAGGGTAGAAATACTAAGACACACTGCTGTCTGTGCCTCTCAATAATTTAAAAAAGATATGACCCCTTATAACAGCAAAACAAGGTAAGTTTCAGTTTTCACTTCAGGATGCAGTTTCATTCTCAAACAGCTCTGGTAAAGTGTGCAAGGCTTTATCTTCACATTAATCTTTTAAAATTAATAAATCATAAGACTAGCTTCCAACCTGGAAATCCACACTGTCTAGTGAATAGTTATAGCTGGGGTCTACTTGAGATTAAAACAATTAGCAAACAAGAATCCAGTGTAGAATTTAATGGGGTAATCTGAGGTCGTTGTGTCATTGGCTTTAAATCTCTGCTTCAGAAGGTAAGTTGGATGAGCATGGGTGTTGTGTGAAGAATGGAGGTGTTTCAAAGCTTTAGACTTAATTAAAGCCACTCAGCAAAGTCAGGAGATGTTTAGTCTCTTGTATGCAGGATTTACCCATTAAAGCAGAAAGGTTCCCATATAAAAAAATTAACTTTTTTGTAATGCTTCTTTAAGAATTTCTTTTCTGTCTGTTAGGTGTCATGATGTCCATTTGTTTCATTTATTAATGCATAGTGTATTTAGCAATCTCAATTGCTGGCAATTCTAAGCCTTTGAACTCATTCCTGGATTCTGTGAAGTTCATGCCAAATTGTATATGCTTACAGCATACAGGGAAGATGGTGGAACTCCATTTGCTGCTCCATGTGGAAATATGTTTCTGTGATTTCTTCCCTTTCCAGTGAGATCCAGCATAAAAGCAATATACAATTTATTCTATAAACACACTGTGTTTCCCAAATTTCTGATTTGGTTCCATTTTTATTTCAGGATGCCCACATCATGCTTCTCTTCCACAGAAACTGTATGTCTTATACAATTTATAATCAATTGTATTTCTTCAATAATTTCATGATGAGGTGCAGTGTAATTTATCAAGGACTGGATTCTGATTGTCTCTATGTCAGAAAATACTCATTGGAAGCTCCAAATGTTCAATGTATACATATTTTCATGTCTATTTTCCATTGTGGCAGTTAGGTGACTTCAGTAAATCCTTAAGAGACTCTGGGAGGCAGGTCATGTGCTGGTGCAATGCTGTTTCCTGTGGTGACTTCCCCTATTGTAGCCCCATATCTGCCCTCCCTGAGATCTCAGTTCATAACCACGGCAAGGTTATTAGTGCTGGCCATTAATAGCACTGCTTAGCATATTCCTGTTGGAAGAACAGCACTGAGGCATTGGTGAGCTGGAGTTTAAGAAATAGTTTTGCCACATATCTATGCTGAAGTTATTTTCTTTGGCAGATAAACTGACACAAGGGTTAAGCATTCTGATATATGTTGGTCTGTTGACAGAGCAAACAGTGAGTGTGATGCTGCGATACAGCACGTGCATTAGTTGGCCAAGATACTCAGGTCCTTACATAACTGTCCTTGCATTATCCTGAAACTGACGTTTCCATAACAGTATTGTTGTTAGTAAAAACAGTCTTCCATTCTGTGTTTCAGAGCAAGCAGGCCTTGGAAAAAACAACAAAAAAATCTCAAATTGTAAGAGCTGAGAAGAAACAGAACTCAGGTCATTTCCAGACATCTCCATTCTCTAAAGGTCCATGAAAATCTGTGTAAGGCATTAAACATGACCCCAACTCAAAGCCTATAAATTGGAAATGTTTTAACGAAGTAAAGATGTGTTATCATATTTGAGGTGGGATTAGGAGTGGAAAAAAACACCCCTGTATTATGGCAGTTGTGTAAATTGGGTGTCAGACTGTGAGCTTTGAGTGAGTACCACTTCACATGGAGACAACTGGAATTCACAGCCAGTCCTTGATGCATCTCCACTGTACAATTACTGCAGAAATTTGATTATTAAGTGTGTAATATAAAACAATATTCCAAATTTAGATGCCTAATACTTAGTATGTCCCAAGACAAGTTGGATTTAGCTGTTCTGCAGCTCAGAGCTGTCCAGATGGCTGTGGTTGAGCCATTGCTCCATGGGCTGAGCCCAGCTGAGTTGAGATGTCTGACTGGAGCCCAGAACTTGGTCCTGAGATGAGATGCTTGATTTGGAGCCCTTTCAGAAAGGCCTGAGGGAGATAAGCAAAGGCAGCCTTCCTCTGCCCTGGCTGAGAAGTGAGTGGTTACTTAAGAACAGTGACAAAGTGAAGTAGTGGTAAGCCTCAGGAAAGGGAAAAGATGGCTTTCTCAAAGTCTGAGTGTTTCTGTCTCCTGCTCTTGCAGCTTCTATTAATTTGTTTGTCCCGACTTTAATTAGAACATTGTGTCTTTTGTACATGGATATCAACATTCACAAACTTGCCTTAAGGCCTCTTGCCTTAAGGCAGGCAAGAGAGGTAGAAAAGGCACCTTTACTTCTATTTGGGTGAAGATTAGGACAGGAATCCAAGCTTCTGTTATCTTTGAAAATATTTATATATTGTTTCACTTTGTTCTTATCCACTCTTTGAAGTTCCATTTTTTAACATGTAATTAATATATTGTTGAATACATCCAGCCACTTCAACATTCCCTTTAAGCGTTTTAGTGCTTCACAACCCTTTTACCTTTCTTCTTCTGACTTTTAATGACTTTTATCTCACAATTGAAGCTGATACTGAAGCCTATAAGCTCAGCTTCCTATACCAGCCTCGCACCCAAGTGACGTCTCTCACCGCCCTCCCGCGGCCCTTCGCCCCGGGGCTGCGCCACCACCACCGGGCGGCGCTGGCGTCCCACGCTGCCACCGGCGCGTCCCCGCCCCTCCGCCATGGCCGATGTGGAGGACGGGGAGGAGGCGGGCGCCCCCCACTCGCACCCGGGCTCGGCGGGCTCCAAGGCGGGCGGTCCCGACAAGATGTTCTCGCTGAAGAAGTGGAACGCGGTGGCCATGTGGAGCTGGGACGTGGAATGCGACACCTGCGCCATTTGCCGGGTGCAGGTCATGGGTAAGCGCCGGACGAGGCAGGCCGCGGCTGGGATGGCCGCCGCCGCGGGGTGCCCTGCCCACCCCCTTGTTCTCCCCGCGCACGGCGGGCGGAGGAGCCAGGGGCGGTTTCCGGCAGAAAGGGGGGGCTGTCCTCTCCGCGCCTCCTCTTCCTTCCTCCCGAGGACGCGAGGAGGCCTCTGCGGGCACCTCAGCTCGGGCACGCGGCCCCCACCGGCAGCGGGCGCTCGCTGGGCGGGCTCAGCCTGGGCCCCGGCCCGGGCCCACAGGCAGACGATGGGGCCCGGCTTCAGCGCCTTCTTGGTGAAGCCCGTTTGGTGACCGCTGAGGAGTTCCGCCAACGCTGGGTTACAGCCGGGCTGGCAAAGGGTGTGGTGCCGCTCTTTATGGGGTTTTTTTGAAGAGGCGGTTGTGGACATCGACTTGGACTCGTTTGTTTTCCAAATGCGTTAATCCAGGGCCTCTGCACTTTTCTGCCCAAGCTTCCTGATGTCTAGTGTAGTTTAACACAGGTGATCGCATTGAAAAAACATACTGAAAAATGAGGGGTAGTTTATCTGGTTTGACATCTGGAGCGTCATTTGAAAGCATCCTCGTCGTTCGTTTCTTTACTGTTTACAGAGTCTTTTACAAAGCTACTGTTTGAGTCTTTGAAAATTCTTTAGATTCTTCTACGGAATCTCCATGTAATTTCTCTTATTGTGCCAAGTCATCCCAGTCCCCTCACTTGAGCTTGTTATAGTCTGGCCAGATAAACAACCTGGGATTCTCTCCAGACCACCGTGCTTTCGTAGATCCAGGAAGCATCCTGCAAAAATTGGCCAATTTGGGGCTTAACAAAAATGAGACAGAATATACAATGCTGTTACTTCTCATGTTTTTATTTGGAACGTTCTATGATAGAAAGGTGTGGTAGAGGGAAAAAGTTGCATCCCTAACTGAAGTGGTAGGAGATTGACCTTTTGCATGACTATCTTTTGAAGACTGTCTTCTATATGGTGAATAGAGACCACCCTCCAATAGGAAATTGGCCTCATCTGATATGTGAGCCATAATTCTAAGAATGTATTTCCCTGTTCTAGATAGACTGCTACAGGGCACTATACAAAAGTCTTAAGGACTTGCCAGGGGCTTTTATTAAAGTTTTTTTTTTTAAAGTTAATTTGTATTTTTTCATAAGTAGACCAAGAGAATGCTTTTCAACTAGCAGAAAAATCCGGTAACTATTTTTTGGGAACAAACCACATTGTTGAAATGTGAAACTTGATCATTACTTCCTCCAGTTTAGTAATTTCACATTGACCCTGCCAGACCCAGTCTGGCTCCTGTAGAGCCACTGCGTCTACAGTAACCTTAGGCTGGAGGCAGTGCCAGACTTCAGCTGGCACTTGCTGAAAGTTAGTTTATTTTTTGTAAGAGAGGAAGGTGTTAGCTGCCTTAATTTTCTACTGTTTTAACTCTCTGGACCACGGAAGCACAAGGGAACAAAGCAAAAATGCAGATGTCAGCTGGGAAGGTCAGGACTGCAGCAGTACTGACTTAGATTTGCTTAAGCTTTCTGGCCAACACCCTTGGGATTGTGAAGCAGGAGTGGACACAGAGTTTCTGTTAAAATGTTACCTTATCTTTGGGGGAAGTGAAGTTGTGCTTGCCACCATTACATAAAATGCATGTTTCTGCTGTGCATGGTATGTGGCATCACATGTCAGGATAAAGGATAAGCAAATGCACTTTTCTACTGAATGTGTGTGTGGCATAGTGCAAAAACTGGTAGCTGTCAGGTCTCTATAGAGTCCTGAATCTGTTCTCCAGTTCTACAGCCACCGACTGGATTGTGTAAAGATGATAAATATTTTAAATTAGATACCGCTCCATGTTGATATATTCATTTATATTATCAAATCAACCAATATGTTTGCATGTATACATGACTCTTATGACAATTACATGCAGGTATTTCTTAAGGAAAACTGCTACATAAAAAGTAGGAGGAGGAGGAGTTGTGGTGAGATATGGACAGCCTAAAAAAAGTAAAATTGTGGATGATTTCCTTAAAAGGAGATGCTGACATCTGAAAAACAAAGTTCTGTAATTAGGGTTTGGCTTTGTGCTTGCTGTGGCCTTAATATGCCTGAGCGCCTTGGCACGAACCTGCTAGTTGCTGTATCTACAAAACGGAGAATGCTTTTTTGGAGCAGAAGTTATGAAAATATCAAAGCAGTGGAAAATAAAACTTTCAGACAGTTCATGGCCCTTCAGATCTCTTTCAGATACATTTCATTTTGATATGTGCTGTTTTAAAATTATGGGGGCGTAAAAGGGATGAACAAGACATCAAAACTTGGAATTTTTACCTTTATAAATTGGTTTTAGAGTTTGTATTTTCCTCTGAGAAACCTATTCTTATGATGGAATCCTGAGAATCATATTGAGTCTTGTTCTTGTTTACTTTTAGATGCCTGTCTTAGATGTCAAGCTGAAAACAAACAAGAAGATTGTGTTGGTATGTAGTGATTTCATTTGCTTGTTTTTCAATTGAAGCTTCTCTCAGTAGGGTGCATTTTAAAGTTAAAAGGGAATGGTGATTTTATTAATGCTCAAAAGCAAATTAATGTTTCATTCTGCATTTTTACATTAATTCTTTATGCTTTATTTTTGAGGAGCACTAATAAAATTAGTTTTGACTAGATGCAAGGCATCTTCAAATTTGCAATCCACAGGTGTACCTGAGAGGCTTAAGAGTCTCTATCTGAGCATAACTATGGAGATGACAATGTATCTTTTTCATGTGGTTAAGAAAAGGTTACTTTTTTTTTCTGAGATACACAATAGTAGTACCAATTAAAAGTTCTGAAGTAAATGTGTGTGTGGGTTAGAATGTAGTATATTTCCCAGTCAATTCTGACAAATGCTTGTTTGTTCACTTTTTATTTGAAAAAAGGGAATCGATTGAATTTGCTGCAGTGCTGTTTGAACATAAATATATTTTCAGTTGTACACTGACGTACGCAAAAACAAATCTTAATTCTGATATATTTCTATCAAAAATAATGAAAATTTTCTCCAAAAATCTGCTTTTTGCTTTACATCTTGAAGTCAACTTTTAAACCAGTGGTAAACTTTTCTGTGTACTTGTTCTTTCTGTTTTGAAATACTTTGTCTAAAACTTAATCCACTGTTGGATTTGATGATTCTTTTGATCATTATGAGAGTTTTGATGAGAGCAGTTCCAGATATCTTCACTGGCCTGCTAAGCGTTCTATTTAAGATAGTCATATAGAAAAAAAGAAACTTAATCAGTACACCTGGATTCCAGTAAGCAAAAACGTGAACCAATAAGGTAAAAAAGAAAAAATAATCAATGGTAATCAGAAGCAGATGGACATTAGGACAGCCCTTTTTGATGTGTTGAAACAGTTGCAGCCTGTTTATGTAGATTTGTCTTGAGTCCCTGTGCTGTGTCAGAAAGGCCTCCTTGATTATCACACATTTCAGTTTAAACACTGTGATTCAGATAAGAATTTGGTGATTATGTTCCTGTGTGATAGTTGGTATATTTTGACACTCAGTAAGATAAATTGGATAACTTGTGTAGTTGGACTTATTTCTGGGACAGAACAGATAAGTATGTTTAAGCATTCACCAAACAATGTCACTTTGTACAAGAAGAAAAGAATATATGCATTTATTATTTTTTATTGGAAAGAAGAAAAAGGATTGATGAGAAAGACTACTGTAATCCAGTCTTGGTGGTAACTCATTTTGTCTCTAAGGCTTGCAGTGGTTGTAAACACCCGAGATGATGGTTTGGACCTTGCTTCACATGTTGGTTGGACAGTGAGTGTGACTGGAATATGTTCTCTCTTCTTTTTCAGTGGTTTGGGGAGAATGCAATCATTCCTTCCACAATTGCTGCATGTCCCTGTGGGTGAAACAGAATAATCGCTGTCCCCTCTGCCAGCAGGACTGGGTAGTCCAGCGAATAGGCAAATAAAAACACAGAAGCTTTCTTTCTTTTGAACTTGTTGAAATAGTGTCTTATGCCATATACAAAAGAGTGGAACATGTTGATCCATGATTTGCTTGATTTACCTGCTACCAGAAGAGGTTTTGTTGTATGCTCTGCTGTACAAGGCAGTGGTCAGTCAGTCTTACTGCAGGTATTTACACAATGGGAAAAAAGACAGACACTACATTAACAAATGGTCTAGTACAATTTGAGTGTTCATCATAGCTGAGAACAGAAATATGGTGGTACAGATGATAACCTTAAATACAATCTATTTAATGTGGGGTTTTGCATGGATAAATTAATTCATTTGAATGGGCAGCCTTACCTACAAGTAAGATATGCTGCATAGTTTGCTGTCAGGATAAAGAAATTGTTTTTGAACTATTGTTGTATACAGAAATACAAATTGTGAGTTTTTTAGAAAGTATGCTGTTTATTTAATCTAAAATACTTAGTGTGTGAAGCATTTGCTCTGTGCTTTTGCCATTACACTATACTAAGCATTTCTGATTTAGGTTTTCTTTATTAATTCTGTTTTGTTGTATTTCTGAGGGTGTTACTGAATTGTGTTGATTCCTACATGAATTGTACAACCATAGTGTTAAATTTTTTTTTTATTTATATTTCTGTCAGACATGCATTTTTAACCAAGTATTTAATACTGGTATTTTAGTGGTGTAAACAATCTCACTGGTTATCTGACTAATCTAGAAAGCAAACAAAACTGATAGTTGAAATGTACTAAGGAAAGTGGTTACTAGTTAAACTTAGGGAAAAATGTTAAATTGTGGTTTCATGAGAATTCACTTGAAAGACATTTCTTTATCATATTGGTTATAATGTTTTGGAAGTTGAGAGAGAATATTAACATTATATATGGAAATCCTTTGCCTATCTCCTTTTCATATGAATCATGTAATTTTTGGCAGTTTTGTTTTCCTTACATGTACTTAAGTGCTTGCCCCAACTTTTCCCTAAATATCCAAAGTAAATACTGTTAATCTGGATATGTGCTGTGGGGCTTATTTTAATACATGTAACAGAGAACTTGAATTACTGCTTTAAGTCTGTAACAAATTCAGACTTAATAAAATGTTTAATAAACCTTGGTGAAATTGAAACAATATTTTATGCATATCATTGTTAGCTCAGGATTATCACTGTAAATGTATTTCTTGGTGCATGTATTTCTGTCTAGTTCTGTTCATCTTCACTGCATAAAGGAGTTGCAGTAGCAATCTTCACGTCAATAAGCATGCATGCAGAGTTTTCCGTGGTTTTGCTTAATACATGTAATCTTGTTTTTAAATGTTTTGAACTTATTAAATACAGAAGTTTTTCTCATTACATGCTAACATCAGTTGTTATTATCCCAGATAATGTCTATCTTAAAATTGAAAGCAAGTATAAAATGGGCTAAAATTAGTAATGAAGTGCCTATACCATACACGTTTTATGGAGTATTTCTGTTTGTGTAAAAGGTTCCTCCTAAAACGAGTGCAAAAGAAAATCTGATTGAATATGGAAATAATTTTTGTGTGTTACATTTAAACTCTATCTTATCTAGCGCCAATTTTCTCTGCCCAAATTTGGCCCCTTTGCTGCATCCTCTAGCCTGTCTGTGATTTAGACAAGATCAGCTTATGTCTCTGTCTCTCCGAGCTTTGCGCCGTAGAAATTTCTTGGTTTTGTTACAAATCATGCCATGATATTCTGTTAGTATCATTCTTAATAAGTACCTTTTCATCATGAGTTTTTTCACCTCTTTCACCTTTTTCACCTCTTTATTTCACAAAATAAAGCAGTTTTGCTTCTCACTCAAACATAGTATGAGCTGGTAACACTATCTTAAATAGCCATCATCAATTGATGAAGTAATACTGTTCTACTTTTCTCCAATGTTTAATAAATGCTGGGCAGATCTGGGTAATTCAGCAAATATTTGTAGAAATTTAGGAAGATTCTAATTAACAGAGTAGAATGGTTTTCGGAGCTGGGAACGTGCATTTCTTATGCAGATGCTGTAAGCATTAGATATTTTCTTGATCTGCATACAGATCAATATATCAATAACATGTGTAAGCTTGAACTCACCTTTTGGGTACCCCCAGTGTTACCAACCATTGGTACTGCTACTATTGGAGCTGTGCTGGCATTCTTGCTAAATATGGGTGGGGGAAGGGAAAGACCCTGATAATCTTTAGGACCTGAAATTAAAGCTCTAATTGCTTCCTTTCTTGCCTTTTTGTACTCAGGGTATTACAGGAACGTGTTGCTGTGGGCACTGTTTTCAGGAAAGCCACCAGCAGAATTCCAAATTTATTTCTTTGGGTTTTTTTTGGTTTAGCTTGTGCTGCTGGCTGCATTATTCAGCCTTTTATGTAACCTTCTGCTGCTCCAGGCTTGCCTTCACCTGGCAGAGTTAGTGACTGCTGTACAAGCAAGACTTGCAAATACTCTGCTTTAGAGCACACCCGTGTTCTCCCACACACAGTTTGCCCAGATGGCCCCCACAACACCACCTCCTCCTATGTAATTTTGTGGAGTATAAGCATGAGTTACATGTCAGATGGATTCAGTGCAGATGGGATTAAGCAAGTAAAAACAAAATCCTGCATATTAGTAAAGTGACTAAAAGCAGCCAAGAAGGGCTTAGCACTTACAATAGGGAGTTTGAGAAATGACTGATGTTACTCCTGATGTTTAGCATTTGTGATTCAGCTCTTCAGCTTGCTTTAAGAGTGAAAAAAGAGGAAAGAAAACTTGACCTTGACCTCAGGAGTGCAATTTGACCCTGTTGCTACTGGGAGATTCAAAGAACTGCTTTTCCTGTTCCCATAATACCTTCCTGATATTTAAGGAAAGTTTTAGCAGCCAAATCACGTGACTCTACAGCAGAAGGGGGCTTAGCCTACTAAGTGGCATGCATGATTTTTATACTCATAGGAAAAAAAATGGGGCATAGACTTCCTGGTAGGCAGCCAAGGAGTGAAGTCTGGCAGAATTTGCCTTCACTTGATTATAATCAGCTTTGTCCCTTTATTGATGCCATCTCAGCCATACATTGTTGCCACCTTCTTGTCTTGCAGCTTACTCTTAGAAAGAGTAGGGAAAATAAACTGAGGCCGAAATAGCATATAGAAGTGTCTTGATGAGGTTTGGCTGGTCATTTGAAGTGGGTTTGTTTTTTATGTAGGTCTGCGATGAAGTCAGAACTATGTGTGGTTTTACATATAGGGATCATTATTTTTAGACCAGCAGCAGGTCTTGGCCTCTGCACATAATCCTCTCAGACAGAGCCACATGAGGCATCATGGTTTGCATGAAGTGTCTGTGGAACTCAGTCATTGATGTTGAGTAACTTGAGTTTTGACAGTATGGATTGTTAAAGCACTGAATGATGTGATAATTTAAAGCTCAATGATGTCTTCATCTGTGTCAGCTTCTGTTTTAGCCGCAGAAGATTTCTGCTAAAAGCGTCCTATAAAACCAGATAACACTTGAAATCACTGTAGTAGCAAGGTGTTTTCTATGTCAAGCAAGGGAGATACAAGGCCCTTGCCCTCTGTCACCATTAGCTGTGCCAGAGAGCCATAGAATTTTGAGTTTGCCTGTATTGCAGGCAGAAATCTTTGTTCTCAGCAGCCAGAGACAGTGCATGTAGAGGGAATCTTGGGACATCACAGTTCATGTAGAAGGAATCCTGGTGCGTTTAAAGGACCTGTTCTGAAAAACATCAGGTGAACTGCATGCATTTGGTGCTGCCAGTGAGGTTTGCCTAGGACCTCATCCCTCAGCTATACATAGCAAGCTCAAAGCTCCTTACAGAGAAACCTCTTACCAGACACTTTCCACAAATGGTGCATATACCTAAAGGTACTTAGTGAAAATCCTTGAGAAGTATTTAATGCAATAGCAGTTAGTCTCTCTGGTGTTTTTCAGAGACTACCACACACCACTAGCAGGGAGAAGTGCAGGGTAGCTACAGCACAGCACTTGCGCCAGCTACTCATTTTGTCTCAACCAGGCTCTGCCACCCCAAGAGCTTGCCAAGATGTGTGACATGGGGGGCCTTGACAACCTGATTGCCAATACAGCTTATCTGCAGGCAAGGAAAAGTGGAGATGGAGACACCAAGGAGATGCAAAAGAGACGTAAGAGCCTCTCACTGCCCAAGATTGATCAATGCACTGAGGCTAGACAGTCCATTGTTGCTGATTATGACAGCATCTGTGAGCAGCAGCCCATTGGCAAGAAGTTCTTCAGAGACTTCTTAGAGACAGTGCCAGAATATTTGGTAGCTAGGGACTTCCTGGATGAGGTGTCAAACTGGGAACTGGCGGAGGACAATGTCAAGAGCAGTACAATGGAGAATATTATCACCAATTTTCTTAAGACGGGCTCCAAAAACTATTTGACTTTCTTGAGTTCTGATCTGTCCAGCAAATGCCAAGCAGCTACTGCAAATGACTATGAGAATGTCGTGCAGCTGGCCAAGGAGGAAACCAAACTCTTCCTTAAAGACAAGCCCTTCCAAGACTTCCAGACCAGCCCCCTCTATGACAAGTTCCTCCAATGGAAAGTTTTTGAGAAACAGCCAGTAACTGATAAATACTTCTACGAGTTCCGAGTGCTGGGCAAAGGCGGCTTTGGAGAGGTAAGAGCTGTACTTTTAAGGTCATCCCTTCCCTTTCAAGACCAGCAGGTGGGTTTGTGAACTTGGCAATGGATTAAGAAACTGTCTAAGATGGTGCAAAATTTGCTCCTTCGAATTGGCTGTTACTCATAAATGAGGCTGAATTTGTTATCTTTACTGTGGTAAGCTCCAGAAACCTTTTAGTGAGGGGTTTAAATTTTTTGTTTGTCTATGCTAGTAAAAAAGCAAGCCTCTTTACAAAAGTTTGCATGGCTGTCCACATAGCTAATTATTAGCCTGTTCCTTGGTACCTTTTGAGCCTGTGCTAGATAATGCACTTGTAGATTATTATTGCAGTTTAGGGAGTCGCACAGATCTGTTCCCCAAACACAGTATGAATGAGGCCGTGTTTTTGAGATGGAAGAGAGTTTATGGAGATGCAAGCTGTATGTGCTGCTTATTCTCACAGTCAGAGGATGGGGCCTTGTTCATTTTATTTGCCAATAAATGTCTACTAATGGTGTCTTAGCTTTATATAAAGTCCACCATATACTTGTCTGGAACAGAACAATTTGTTTGCTTGTTTTTTCTTTATTTTCTCTGCTAAAATACTCTGTGATAGAAGTTGGCATCAGAAGCTATGAATCTATGATTCCCTAGTTCCTGCCTACAACTACTACTCTTGATATTTCAGCCTGCATGCATAAAATTCCTTCATTACCTTTCACTGTGCATCTTTTTTCTCTAGGTTTGTGCCATCCAGGTGAAAAACACAGGCAAGATGTATGCCTGCAAGAAATTGGATAAGAAAAGGTTGAAAAAGAAAGGAGGAGAGAAGATGGCGCTGCTTGAGAAAGAGATCCTGGAGAAGGTCAACAGTCCTTTCATAGTCACCCTAGCTTATGCTTATGAGAGCAAAAGCCATCTGTGTCTTGTCATGAGCCTCATGAATGGAGGGGATTTGAAGTATCACATCTACAATGTGGGAGAAAGGGGTCTGGAAATGAACAGGGTCATCTATTACTCAGCTCAAATCACCTGTGGGATTCTGCATCTCCATTCCATCAAGATTGTGTACCGGGACATGAAACCAGAAAATGTCCTCCTGGATGATAATGGTAATTGCAGACTGTCTGATCTTGGACTGGCAGTGCAAGTCAAAGAGGGAAAAAGCATCACTCAGAGGGTGAGTAAGAATTCATTAAATGTGGGCAGTGTGAAGGGAAGCTGTTCTATTTCTGATACATTACGACTCCAAGACTTAATTCCTTGGGATTTGTTCTTTGCTAAAGACCTTACGTGGTCATTTCATTCTAAGAGACAGGTGGTAAGAAGATTTGGGTAATTAACTCTCTAGATGCTATATGTAGGTAGCAAAATAACTTCTTACACAGAAACACAATCAACTTGACCTGTTTTGATTAAGATAAGGAGAAGCTGAGTGCCTGCAAAGATGGCTTATGTAGGCTAACACAGGTGTTTCACAGTCTGGGATTTAACTAGTTACTTGTTTGTTTAATGAGCAACAGTCAAAGGTACAACTTCTGTGTTCAGTTTTTGCCTGCAGAAGAATATAATTTCTTCCAGATTACTCTTAAGTGATGCTATTGGTTGTATTGCAGGTGTTGGTGATGCTGCACAATAAATCATTGCCAACCTTCCTCCCCCTACGAATTAGTTCCTAAAAAAGTTAACAGATTTGATGACATTTGAAAATGTATGTGCTGGGGTGTATGTGTGGGAAGGAAGAGATGGGTGACTGGGTTTTGCTGTATGAATTGGTCCATGCAGCAATTAGTAAGCTGTACCTGGGCTCATCCCAAGCTAACCCAGATTTGTAATGATGCCATGAGGTTTACACAAGGAAGATGTATGAATTAAAGATACACATATATATATATTAAAATTTAGCTAATGTATCTGAAATACACTATGAATATGAAGAAACAGAAGCAACATTTTAATCTGGTTTATCTGCCTTGTGTTAAATACCCCAAGTTTTTTAAGTTAATCTGTAGAAATTCAGTTGAAGAGACAGGACCTCTTAGTAGCTTTTTGCATCATGCTTGAAGTGTATGTCTCCTTGACATTACTTAATAACAGTGATTTATAGTATGAAGGATATTTTTTTCCTGGTAATACAAGAAGTTTGTATTATGAGTGCTTTTGGTAAAAGGAAATTAGATTTTAGATAGGTAATGATTTTTAAATGAGTATGTGTTGTGTTTTAGATTGAAAGAAAGTTCCTGTGAAAGCTAAAGCAGATTCTTAAATAGAACTTTTATGAGATGAGAGTGTTTTATTTGTGAAGATGGCATTTTGATCAGTGGACTTAAGTCTATAAACTTTCCTGTGCTTTGCAAAGTACAGATGCATTTAGTAGATCCGAAAAAATCCTACTTGTAAATATGTGGGGTTTATCAAAGGAAAAAAGCCCAAACAAAATGAAAGAACGTATCTAGAAGGGTCTGTCTGCTTCCATTGCTACCAGGGTAGAATCTCAAAGCAAGGCACTTGATCCTCCTCACTTCCTATGACAATCATCAAGTCATAAGGATTTTTCTTCTGTTGTTGTTCACTGTATTTTGAAGCTCTGGTCACCGTTACGTGGGTGCTTTTATTAGAGCAGAAGCTATGATGAATAATACACTACACAATTGTAGTATATTAAAAGGAATTAAATATAATGTGTTATAGGCATTTTTATTCATACAGGAAATTGAAATAGAAGAAGGAGAAAATTAAGGTGCTTTTTTTCTGTATCATAACTATGAGGGAGTTAAATGAATAGTAATTCCCAGTATTATTTTGAATTTCTGCTAGCCTGTTTGAGTCATTTTATAGCTACTAGTAAAAATAATTATATAAAAGCTAGATATTACTATTATCTATAGTAATGTCATACACAGGAAGAGCTAAAAGCACCTTTACAAAAGTGTTGCATTGAGCTTCGTCATGTACCATTTAATACAGTACGGTGCTGTTAAATTTGTCTTTGCTAATCACAGTTACATTGAGACTTAAAATTGGCAGCAAATTTCTTTTGTGGCATGCTTTTTGAGCATGACTACCAAATTGTTGTCAATTAAAAAAAAAAAATCTCAAAAGAAGATTTTTGCATAGGCTTGGGGTCTTCATGGCTCCAGGACAGATTTATTAATCAGTTGCACCATTTTCTGGACACAGATTTACAAGGCAATATCATAAGCTACCACAGCTTTCAGACCAGATCTGTGTTCTACTGTCTATCTGAGTCAAGGACCTGGGCGTTTTTAGGTTTTGGATGATAATCTGAACTGTCAATTTAAGGCTTACAATTTTCAGTCAGTAATTATAAGGGAAATACTACTGATCTATAATTTCTGATGTATAATGAAAACCTGTGAGCTTTAGTTTGATGTTTCATTTGATTTCTTGTTTTTCATCTTAGGAATATCAGTAGCAGCAGCTGTTGAATTTCTTGCTTGCTGAAGTGCAGTTTTAGAGGAAAACAAAGAGTAATACATGTTTCTGGGTCATGTTTTAAGTTTACTCATACTCGACAGATTCCTACAATGCAAGCTACCCTTGTATTCTGTAAAGCTACTGTTGTTGTGAGACTGGATTTATTCTGAGTATTATTCATTCTGTTTTAATCTCATAGTCTTAAATGAAGAAGCAGAATGGTGCTTTTCCTAAAATAGAGTGTTTCCCTCCAAATAATTTTCTGTAGATGTAAACTAATTGTATCTGAAGTTGAGGTAAAATAATTAAAGATTTTTCAGCAACTGTCTAAAAATATCTCTCATTATTTAGGTTTTTTTCCTGAATGCTAATTATTTCATCATCTCTCTAATTCTTCAGGTGTTGAGTGTAATTCTTCCTTGTGGATAACCAAAATAAAAAAGACAGCTCTTTCACTCTTTCTTACCAGTTATCAGGAGTGGACAAGTTAACAGCTGTGGAATAGACATTTGATCTTGGGCACCTGGGTTTGGCTGTATCTGCTGACAGGAAAATGTCTCTGAGTGCCCTTTACATTGTAAATAGTGAAACACAATTTTTTGACCTTTTTTTCTATCTCTCTTCCGCTATATATCATGAAGTAGAAACATATGATGACTTTCATCATTCTTCCTACAGAGTTGAATAGTATGTAATATATGGGTTTATCCATGTATTTGGTATTGGATATTACAAAAAAAGGACATTCTTTTGATGCATTCTGAAAGTTGTCCACACCTCTTGTGAGTGTCCAAGCCGTTAGAAATAAGTTTGCTCTACTGTCAAAGCATCAGAAATATTCCTGTTCTTTCATACATGAATAAATGCACATCACCCATCCCTCAGCTGGAGGGCCCATAAGTCCCTTCTGTAAATCCTGTTAGGTGATCAGGTTATCACATGCACAAGTGATAAGCTAGTTAACGACTTCCTGGTTTAGATGTTTTCTAAGTTTTTGGTGAAGATTTCCTAGTCTATGTTTATGTACTGCTTACCAGCCAAAGATTACTTGCTTCAAGGGTGAAAAGATTTTTAATTTTAGATGGATGATTTTAACATGACCTTCTTATAAGGTAATGTCTGTTTATGTCATAGAAGAAGCATTATGCAGCTGTGATTTAATGTTTTAATAATAAAAGATACAGTCTTGGTATCCTGTTGGTATTATTACATATGTTTACTATGAGAAATATTTATGTGCTCTGTACCATTTGTCTGTAAATATTATAAATAAAAAACTGTACTTTGAGAAACAATGGTCCTTATGAAGATCTGCAAAAAGTGTATACTCACTGCTAGCTTGCTTTAGAACTGAGGAAGAAGTAAATAAAATACACAAGTTTGAACAATAGCAATGTTGGAAATAAAAGAAGGCAATTGAAACCTACTTAAAATAAGTTTTTTTGTTCATGAAACAAGCATAGATTGTATGGGGTGATCCATGTACCTGTGCAATCTACCTATAACTGTGTGTGTGTACGCACTTAGAATTCTTACTGCAACAGAAATAATGGAAACAGAAATAATCTCTTGGCCAGTGAAAACATAATTATTTGGGACTTAAGGAAGTATCATCCTGACTTCTTGTACAAATAATGCCTGTAGCATCTCTTCAGATGTGTTGATCATGTGTACATAAATTAGATCCTATTTGCAAGTTAAGCCTTTTTAAATGTTGGTGTTCTCTTTGTCTTATAATTGAAATAGACAATAGAGAAACAGAGTGCCTGCAAAGATGGCTTTTGCATAGGCAAAATGTTTTATCTAGTTTATATACTTTACTGATTCTGGAACTATTTCTTTTTGGATGACAGTAATGAGGAGCCTCCATTCCAAGTTTCTTCTTGACATCCTTTTTCTTGTAGTCTCTGAAACTTGTTCTCACACAATTCAAAATTCACTTGCATGTGAGTCAAATGCTCTTATCCAGTGGAGTATTAGTATTTAATTTCCTGAGGATGAATGTAAGAAAAGTGAGCATACTTAGTACCCTTACATCTCTGCATATCAAAATATAGATAATTTAATTTAATTTTTCTAGAAGTCAGTATGTATTTACTGTGTTTGAGTTTGTGTACAGCAACTGCTGCATGTAAATTATGAAATACTTTTGTGCAGATGCATGTGAGACAGAGATTAAATATTGACCTAATAACTGTGAAAAAATAAGACGAACATATTTTGTGGTATTTATGAAAGTACATTCATATCTTCAGAGGCTTCAGGCTGCTTCAGTTTTCCTGTGCTATGCTTTATGTATTTGAAGGACATAATAATATTTTTATAGGAAAAACATGTTTTGGCTAAAATGTCCTTTTGCCCTCCTGTATGTTTGTTTATTATAAGATTCTATTTCTTAGCAAAACAGAAGGAAATCTATTTAGATGTTCCTGAGACTTGCAGTTTAATTTCAAGGCAGTTGAGAAGCGGAAGGAGGGTTCAAACTTGTGAAATAAAAATAATTCAGGGATCTATTGTACAGTTGACCTTTGACCATTATTACAAGGCATTTCTGTTAGACAAGTTTCTGTGTAAATTTATTCTTCCTTTGCGTTTTGAAAAATGACAGTCCTTCATCTGCACAGGATTGGAGTGACTTGCTGCTATTTTAAAGTTTCAAAAACACCATTCTTCAAAAACACCAGTCATCATTCTGTTTGTGTTTTTAAGTATGCCATGTGAAATTGTTTGTTTTACTTAGCAGAACTTTATTCTTAAAAAGTTTTATACTCAATTGTTATGAAGTGCATTGTCATGATAGGTACTTCAGATTTTTTTAATACCTGATACATATACTTTACATTGTCCACTATGAATACCATGATCATGACAGTGAAGAGAGCAAAAAATGAATGAGTTTGATCATTCTGCCTCCTGCAGTTTTGGGGATGGCAGAAGGGATACTTTAGTCATCTAAAATTATGAGAATGCAACATGTCCCTTGAAATGATTTTCCTCCACAGGATGTGCCACCAATACTTTTAGCCTTGTTCTTCATTCAGTTTAATCTGACAGTTAATGAATGCTGTAGCATGTTCTAGGAAAAAAAAAAATATTAGGTTGCTTATCAGGTTCCTGGAGCTGGTAGAAAGCTTGATTTAGTTTTATGAACATGAAAAATGCTGTGCAAGTGCTAAATAATCCTGTTTAATCCCCTTGTTTCTGGAGGGTCGTTATTCATTAAAAATATATACATTCTGGAATTAGATTTTTTGTAAATCATCTATTGGCCCATTTGTTGGTTCAACATTGCCAAAGATGCTTTTATTTTATTGGGTAAGATATGCAACATTTGGCTGACAGTAGTTATTTGAACTGTTGATTTGGCAGCTTTGACCAGAAGCAGTATTGCAGCAATATTGGTCTGGGATGCTCAGGAATGTTGTGCTTCTGTTCTTACTGGACCACATGTGACATTACATTTCCTGAGATGAGTAGTTTCAATTAACAGACACATAACAAATGCTTTATTAAGAAAAAATCCTGGAGTTATAGACACAGGGAAGTGAAAACTAGGCTTCATTTTGCTCACTGTTCAAGTTTAAAATTTGCTACTAAAGACTCAGAATATGTGGGGGCATTTTTGAAGACAACATGTAGTGGAGCTGCAGGGCTCTGTGAAGAGCTTGTAGGGTCTAATAATTTATTTAGGTTTAGAGGGAAAGCTGACAATTGGTGGAAGAGAAGTCTTGTTGAGAGAAACCATTTACAGTTCTTGAATTGCTAATAGTTGGAGCCTAGCAAAGTATTAGAGAACTATCAATGTACACACCAAGTTCTTACAGTCTTCCCTAAGCATCCATTTTTTGACCAATTCATGGAAAGCAAACTGGCCATATGAGCCATTGGTCTGATGCAGCCAGTACCCATCTTCCTGGATTTTCTTGTGGAAGAGTTGTACTTCCAGCATTAGTCATAATCCTGAAATATAATCTGGATGAACTCCTGTGGATTCCAGTGGAAGACAGTAGCAATCCAGGACTCACTGTCAGTTGTGCTACTCAACCTGCAGGGATCAGCACCTTTCTCTAGGCACTTTGCAGTCCTGTCTCCTTGGCTGCACTGACTCTAAACACATAATTTCTCTTGGATGTTCCCTTTTTGAGAAAGCCACCTACAGAATGTGCTGTGATAATGAATACTGTATTTGCCTTCATTATTAAGGGCTTCAGAAAATAGAGATAAATAGATGTAGATTTTTTCCCCTTTATTAATATTCTTTATGGTTATTAAATAATAAAGCCATAAACATTATGGAGTATTATTATTCCCACTTATATATGGGGAATGTCAGGAGAAACTTAAAGGGAAGTTAAACAGGAAGACTAGTTCCCTGAGTTCTAATTGTGTGGTTATTAGTTTGTACCAAGTGTTGGGCTTGTCCTGCATACTCCATCCCTGTAATGTCTGATTGCTTGGCTGTGAATGCAGGTTTCTTCTAATGGTGCTCACTGAGGCAGGGATGTGGGCCAGTTCTGTCTCCAACTGGTATTTGAGGCAAAGATAGTGATTTACATGTTGTTGGTCACACAAGGAGAAAGTGGGAATATGCTCTTGATTTCAATGACTACTACTGATGGCCAAGCTTAAAAGAGTAAAAAACCTTGGTGGCTTTGTTTACTACTCTGATTAGTGACTTTGAACCCAGAGGCAATTTTGTTTTCTTTTTTCTTAATATAGCAGAAATATGGTTTATTCCTTTTTTGTGTTAAACTGTTCTTTAAGGCAAACAGCTTTCCTCTATATGAAAATGAAGAACACTTTGGTCTTGAATTTTGTGTAAGCAAATGGGATTTAGTAGCCACTAAGCTCCTATATTGTCTTGCTCCTTATCTCTTCCTGGTACTCTGAACAGACCTCCTTTGTCAATTTATGGTGGGCCACCCCATGTAAAGTCCTTCCCTTTGCGAAGCCTTCGCAGTATGCCAGAGTCTGTGCTCTGCGAGACTTCTCAAGGGTGCCTTTTGTCCAAATGAGATTTATTTTATCTTCTCTTGAAATACAGTTGTGTATTCATTTGATCAACTGGCTTCTTGTTACTGGATGAAGGTCTGTAGAGGAACTGCAGCTCTGTGTCATTCATTTAAATTACACTCTGTTCCTCCTCAGGGTGGCTCTGAGGAGAAAACTAAAGATCGTAAAGTGAGAGACAGTTCTTCTCCACACCTAGGACTTGTTTGCTGGTGTGAGAAGAGTGTTTCATGGTCTGTTCTGCATTCCTTCAGGGTCTGCTAAGGCCATTGCTGAAGGAGTGGAGGAACAGCTGGACAAGAGAACAAAGCAGGCAGTGGCACCCCTTGGAGGAAGGAAGGACCGAGCCCCAGGAAAGGGCTGATGGAGCTAAACTCAGCTTGTTTTTTTTCCTCTCTTCAACAGTTCTTGTGCCATGGCAAACAAAAGATAGTCTGATTTGCTTTACTGTTTGGTTTGTGGTATCAATTGAGGTTTGTTTTGCAGGGATCTGTGGGGAAAGGTAGAGAGATCTAAATCCCGTTTCTCCCCATTTGCCTGTTTCTGTGCTGATGAAAGTTCCAGAGAAT
The DNA here is from genome assembly GCA_013400935.1 of Turnix velox. Classification (NCBI taxonomy): domain Eukaryota; kingdom Metazoa; phylum Chordata; class Aves; order Charadriiformes; family Turnicidae; genus Turnix; species Turnix velox. Next base: position 79,197 of record VZTY01018209.1, on the reverse strand, counting down.
CTTTCTTTCTTCCTTGCATCTGCTAGAAGCTGGGAGAATGGCGGCATGGAAGGAACCTTCCCTTCTTGGGAGAGCAGTGAGGATGGGATGTGTAAGCATACTTGCACTATGGGCCATGCTTTGCTCTGAGTAGCTGTGTGCCAAGTACCCCTTAACTGTACTGGGAACTGAGTGCACTTAGTGCTTCTCAGGATCACATCTTGTATTATTAAAATATTGTAATTATGTGGCCTTTTAAAAATTTATGTGGGATCACATTTCACAAAAGAAACACTTGTAGACTTTCAGATGAGTCATTTCTACTGTGCCCTGTCAAACCACACTCAAAGCAGCAATTCCACTTAGCAGAACTTCTTCACTGATGTTGCCAATGACAGCATTTCAGAGGATTATTACAAAATTAAATTTGGGGTTGTTCTCAAGACAGAGAAATAAAGGGAGAAGTAGATCCGGTAACCATTTTCAAAAGCAAGTCAAAATTTACCTGACTGAAATGTAATGTCTATTTTTATATTACAAACAGCATATGCAAGTAAGGCTCATCACAAAAAAGACAGTGTTAGATGGAGAACAAGCCAAAAAATATCTAATGTTGGATTGACTACACTTCAGAAAGTTGTGTGTCCCTGCATTTCTACCTTCTGTAAAAAAAAAAAAAATTGTGAAAATAAAACATTCTATGTGATTTCTTAATAATTGTATACCATTAGATACTTCCAAGTCAGCAAAAGGGTAATCCTGTGCAGTTTTGTGCCTCTCTAAGATCACTTGAGCAGTTGTCGTGAGTTCAAATGGTTCCTGAGTTTATTAGAAATCCTACAGAAAAGGAAAAAATCAATGTGCATGGTGTTAGTCAAAATGCAGTGCATCTCCCAGTAGTGTAGAGCTGACTACAAAGGAATTAAACTTCCTGAGTGGGGGATTTTATTTTTACTTTTTCCCTGTTTCCATTAAAAGAGTAAAATTTATCCATAAAATATGCTCTATAAAGAAAAAGTGGTTTTCAGTTAAGATACAGCTTCTGGATTTCATTTTTTGTGTGAAAACAACTACAAAATCATACAAAGCTAATGACTCTGTGTGTGTGACAGACATACCAGTAATCCATGCTAAAAACTACCCATTCTAATAATTGTGGTTCAAACAAATGTCCAATACCAGTCTGTGGAGAAAAGACTCCTTCTCAAAAATATGACATTATCTTATTTTATGATATCTTTTATTTCCTTTGCATTCTGCCTTTTTTTTTCCCCTTTTCACATTTGAGTATAATTTACTGTACATTTTTTTACTCCTAACTCATTGCTCCAAATCATGTTTGCTTTGGAACCAGAGGATGCATTTTTCACCTAATGCACTGTATTTTTCTGCTCAATCTCAGTACTGCCACTGAGAGTTGTACAGTTAGAAATTCTCTTCGCTGAGCTTCTGTTTCACCTGCTTAAATAAACTTCTCCTGAGGCACTAAGGCTGCCTTTCATGTTGCCAGAGGATTTATTTTCCTTGAAATACGATTTGCTTTCTGGCATCTTGTTCTCCATAATAATTAGTAAAAACTGTCAAATTACAGCTTCCCACTAATGCTATTTACTCCCCAAAGACAGAATTAAATCTTCATTTAAGATATGTACAGTTTTCCAGTTCCAGGGGTTGAATAATTCCTTTTTCTTTTGGTGTTCCCTCATAGAGCAAATACTTTTATCTTTTTCATCTTTTTTCCAGATACTTTGCGAAAGCTTCACACATATAGAAGCATATGGAAAAGACTAAAATTTAAGCCCACTTCTTCTTCACTTCAAAGTCCAGTTTTGATAAATATTGCAAAGATTCATACATTCCTTCTCCCCTTAAACATCACTGCTGACTACTTGCAAAATGTGCTTGTTTCTGCTATAAAATGGTAATGTTTAAGTGGATTTTGAGTCTCGAGGGTTTTAAGATTAGGTTCAGACTCCTACTTCTCAGCCTGTTCCTTCATAATGAATCATAGGAAAGCTTCAGGATTAAGATTTGTTTTAGGATGATCAGGTTCAGCTTTTGATGAAATTCCATGGGAAAAACAGCTCTCAAAATTGTCAGTTGGAATGGTTTGACATATCAGGAAAAATATGTGTTCCTAGACTTCTCTGAGATTGAGCTGGATTGGCTCCATAATAGCTCAAAATATTTTACAGTTTTGAAGTTTAATTCTTGTTCATCAGTAAGTCCATTCACAATGTTTCACTTAAGTCTGAAAGAAAGCTATTGTTGGTCCATCTCTATTTTCTATTAAATTGTGGTTATGCTGTTTTACTGGTGTGTTGCTCTCTCTGTTCTTGGGAAATGTGAGTATCATGTCAGAGCATGGTCTTCTGCATGGTTGGACTTCTCTATTGTGAGTTACTGAAGGCTATGTGGAAAATGCACATCATGTCACCACAGTCGCTCCCCAACTTTTTCTTTTGAAAAAGTAACTATGGAAGAGGGAACACCAGGGGAAGAAAAGCTAGGCTGTCTGAAAGGAGCTGTCTTGAGAGACATTTCTGATTGCAGAATTTTGACTTTTCCAGGTCAGACTTACCCAGTTCCCATATGATGATGCTAGGTTGTGGTAAAGCAACATCTTATCAGAAGGACCATACTGTGCTATCAGAGTACATTTTGATGATGATGTGACTCATCATTTCTTCAAGGCAATAGTGCCCTGGCTTCATCTCAGTAAAAATAAGAACGTTTATTGCTTCCCAGAAAGGAGGAAAAAAAGGTAAAAAAGTGTTCCAGAAGCCCATTTAGTGTCTGTGTTCACTGGCCTGCAGTGAGCTCTGTGTTCATCCCTTGGTACCAAACTATATGGCTTTCTGCCCCTTTTCTACCTTTCAGTTTTCATGATCTGGGTTCTGTGGTCCATATTTGAGCGAGCACTTTCTGAGAGCCTTTCTGAGTGGAGCACTAATTGTACATAAAAATGCAATACTATCAGGGGGCTCCCAGTATTAACTTTTACTTAAAGAAATTCTATGCATGTGGCCCATACAGTTTCTCTGTGCTTTTGTGCTCTTAGTGTGGGAAGCAACCCTTTCTTTTGCTTTCAACCTGGCTGATAGTTTTGTTCTTCTGATCTCATTTCTGTTTTTCAACCAAGAAATAAAAAAAGAAAAGGGGGAAAACAAATTGGATTTAATTTTCTGTCTGTTAGGCTTATGTTGTATTTGATGCTCAGATGCTCCCTCTCGCACACGTTGTTTACAGTAGAGTATATGCCATTATGTGGGAGATCTTGATTTGGATACACTGTGCCTAACATTGCAAAAATTGAGGAGTTACCCAAATTCCTTAAAATAAAATTCATCTGTTGAGCCACGCTTCTAACGAACTCAAGAGACATCTAGTTTAATTACCTTTTTCTAACTATTTTGCTTTGGAATGAATCTTTGTCACAGCTTGTGTGGTAGCAGTAACAATGATCATCTTGAATAAGCTTTAGTTAGATTTTGCACAAACACAATTTTCCTTCCTGAAACCAACAGGGAATGCAGCTCAGCTACTAGTTTGGTTATAATTTTCTTACTGGCAGTAAATTCTTATATTGGACTAGTTACAGACACTGAATGGAGATGGAATTGATGATTGCCTGCCTGATATTTTTCTTTTATTAATCTATTCCAGTTGACCACTTGTTATGTTTGCAGGGCAAAGCTAACAACACTATCTTCAACAGGAAATCAATCAATAAAGAAGAAGCAAGCAAGCTAAGCATTAATTTTCAAAGAAACCACTTTTAGGTAGAAATTGCACAGATATTTTACCTTTGAGGAGCATATTCAAGACAATTTTCAATATGCTAAGATGCTTAAGGACAGGTGTAGTCCAGCTGCTAAAACGGAGTTATACTTCAGAGTTTCTTGATTAAAAATGTAGTTTCTAGACACAAATATATTGCATTACTAATATTTTGGGAGAATTGTAGTCTATTTAATTGTATGCATTTCATTACTGACACTGAATAGTGAATCTGTCTGTATGTTTGCAACAGGCTGGGACAAATGGTTACATGGCTCCGGAGATCCTGAAGGAAGAAGATTACAGCTATCCTGTGGACTGGTTTGCTATGGGATGTAGTATTTATGAGATGATTGCTGGGCGAACGCCATTTAAGGATTTCAAAGAAAAGGTCGGTAAGGATGAGGTTAAAAGAAGAACTCTGGAAGATGAGGTGAAATTTGAACATGCCAAGTTTACAGAGGAGGCGAAAGATATTTGCCGACTGTTCTTGGCTAAGAAAAGAGAGAATCGTCTAGGAAGCAGGTATGCCTTCTCTAAATTCAGTAAAAGCCCAGTTAAAGCTGCAGACAATGCTACTGTTTTCCGTGGATTTTCTATGAAACATTGAATTTTCATTTCTAGGAAGAGAGAGATGGGAAGTTATATAATACAGAGCTAAGGGATTTTGTTCCAGTACTGTGATTGTCCATCCTCACCCAAGACTACTTACTCATAGGAGTTCCCTTCTTGATGTTTTGGGGTATTAGACCCTATATAGTTTAGGGAGAATGGAGCAGCCTACATCTCCTGAATTTTCTTTCCTAAAACTAAAGACTATTTACTTGATTACAGACCTGCATCTATGCTAATTCAGACTGAGTGCATGTCAGGCTGTATCACTTACTGGAATGAAGTGGGCAAAATTCCAAACCTGCAATGTGGATTCTCTTCCCTGCAGATATCTGACTTGCAAGGCTGCGTTGTTGGCTTCATACTAAAGAACTTAAACCCTCTGCTTTACTCGATTCAAAAATCTGGTTCAGATTTTTGTCTTCCTGACTCATCCAAGGGAGATAAAGAGGAAAAAGAATATTGGACAGAAATTCCTAGAAGCAAAATTTTTTTGGGGACTTCAGAGGTGGCTTTGTGTTGCTGAAGACTAATGGATGTGTTCCTGCCTTAGCAATTTCCAGTATTTTTTTAACAAAAAGAAAATTAGAAAGCTAAGCATTGTAATATTTAACTTGTAATATCTCTGATCCCTTGGTGTGTATATATAGAAATCAGTTAGTGCATTTTTAATGAGACAAATTGGGGATCTACATTTGCATTATAGACTAATTTAAAGAAATATAGATACATGAAAAAAACAGGAAACTGATAATACCTATCTTCACAATACATGATTTGAACCAGCTATAGATACAGAAATGTTAAGTGCTCTTCTTATGTAAGGGTGGAAGAGATGCAGGGACCTAATGAAAATGCACAGATAATTTTCTAAGTTTATATTTCATAACAATGTGGAGCAGATTTGCAAATGCTAGTCACAGATTTGCCTAAGGCAGTTAACTTCGGTGAAAGGTAATGTATTATTAACATGCATATTATTTCAGTGCTAAATGAAACCAGCAAATCTTTGTGCCTGATAAGTTTTCAGGGTAACTGCAACGCTGCAGAAAAAAGTATTTTCAACAATACATATACTCTATTATAAAAAATTTATTACTATTTAAAATAGGTTTTTAAAGGTTCTTTAAATTTAGTACAAAGGCACTTGGAGATTTCTAACTTAGAATTCAACATGCTTTGTAGACATTTAATCTTAGCATTTTGTGAAGTAAACAGATTTCAGACCAGGAGAGGGTTAAATTGAGAGCTTCAGAGTGACTTGGTCATGTTCGTTCAGCAAGTCTGAAGGAAAACCAGCAACACACTGCTCACTTGCTGTAACCACATACTCTTTGCCAAAGGAATCATTTACAGTAGGTCTATCTGTTCACTGTTACATTATTTCTCTACAATGGAAGAAATGTACACAGAAAGATAATTGCACAAATTAATTTTCTTCTATTTAAGATATTCTTTCTTTTATGTGTTGTACTTGGAGATGGAAAATAGGATGTATACCACGGGCAAGATACAGAGTTAAAAGCATCCACACACCTCTTAAACAGGGCAATACTAATGAGACAGCTCATCCTTATGTAAAGATTAGCACTGTAATTCTGCTAAGGACAACAAGACCTTGAGTTATCTACATTAAGTGCCTGTTGCATAAGTTAAATCTGCTCAAGGACAGCTTTACTTTGTACACCTGACCTTTTAAAATACTCCATTCTCTTATTGAAGACTCAGTGTCACTGCCAAGTTCAGGAAAGGTGTAAACCTTCTTCTTCACTCAGGCTCTTTGTGACTGACATCTCAAATCCCAAATCTATAAAGTGATGGGGGCTTTTTGGATTTTTTTGTCTTATTTTTTTGTTTTTTGAGGAATACAAAATTGACAGAGTTTAGATAAGTGCATTTGCTGTTTCTATTTAAGTTGCACAAACATGCAGTTCACAGTGGAAAGAGCTCAGGTTTACCTCCAGCTAGTTGGAAGATGCATTGGTTGGTTCCAGTAGATGGCGTTCCTGTAGCTTTATGTTTTTAAACTTCCTATAGTTTTGGTGGTGTCAGAAAATACATCAGGAGCAGAAACACTGCAGCAATCCATTCTGGAGCCTTCACCAGCTTATAGAGCTTTTTGCTTCATGTTACAGAAAGGAAAAGCGAAGAAAAGCAGAACTTTGTGAGTCCAGTGAGACTGTTGGCACTGCTAGACCACCAGTATCCCAGGATACTAATTAATGTGAAGAGCAACTCTAATGTATTTCAAGCTAGCAGTGAATGTAAATAAGTCACATCAGGTTTGAGGGTTGCTCAAGTACTTGGTTATCATTAGCTACCTAAGTTAGGAGACAATTTTGTAAGACTGTATGCACAGAGGTCATGATTCTTGTTGACCTAGTTTATACATTCATATGGTTCTTTTTCATTGGAAACATCGTTGTTTCATTGCCCAGGGTCCCTGGATGTCAGCATCTATTGCTCTTCAAGCTGTGATTTAGTGTCCTGGGCATAGTGATATGCAGTGGTTAGTGGCTGGGGGTTCAGAAGAACCAGGCAGCAGAGTCACCAAGAGAGCTGAAAAAGGCAACTGGTGGTTCCATCTCTGCCTGGATGGCACAAAGGCAGGCTTGAAGCATGGCAGGACAGCATAAGAACTGGCAGTAGTGGCAGGCTGTAGGAGCTATTCTGCATACATCCTATAAGGTCTTAAAAAAGGAAGATTTCTCACATCTGCTACTTCTACATTTTGCTTCTACACATTTGCAAATACAAATATTTGATAAAGGTTTGCATTGCATTTCATTCATAGAACATTGTCTAGAAATACTTCAGACTTAAATTTTTCTTACAAATTATTTTGTAATGAAATGGGAAAAGAAAAAAGCAACAAGTCTGCCGCTACCATTTTGTGTGGCCAAAAGTTGTTTTCAAGACAAATGTATCCATACTTACATTTGAAAAAAAAAAAAAAAGAATGCATAGATGCAGAAAACGCAGTGATCCTTTCTGCTCCTCCTTTCACTAGTATTCTAAAGTCAGGCTTTGCTAGACACACAGTTCAAAAGCTGTGGTCCTTGGTCATGCTTTAAGGAACACACATTTGAGGGTGAGCGTATTTTCACAATCAGACAATCACAACCTCCCTCTGGGTCTTCAGTGGAAAAATTCATTGTTTCTTTTACGGCAGAAATTCTCCTTGTTTGAACAGATTCACTTAAACTGGGATTGTATTAGAGCAGCATACCTGAGATTTCTCATGCAAATGCATTGCTGCTTTGACTGAAGTTAAAGCTAGAACTATCTTTTTTCACCAGTTTCCTATCCAAACTGATCCTCACAGTCAACCCCTAGATGTGTAAATTCAATGTAACTCTGTCTAGAGACTAATAGATAATTCCTGTCCTAGTTAATATAGAGCCAACCATTGGACTTCCATTGTCAGACAGTGAATTCAATACCTGCCCCCCCATCCCACAGTATCTTCAGTTCTGATTAAGGTGTGTCTTTGGATACAAGTGTGTCTTGGGGCACTGCCAGAAGCAGCACTACAACTCTTGCCTGGCAGCTTGCCCAGACTAATTTACCCTGAGAGGTAGAGCAATGAGTAATGGGATCAGGGTGTTTTCTGCTCTCAACTTTGCTTATATTGTGCAAAACAGAAGTTTTTTGGTTGTAAAAAAAGGAATTGCATTGCATTGTGTACCTCTCTCTACTTCAGAATATTCTCATGTATGGAACACAAAGACAAGCCTGAGAGCAAAATATCATGCTGATTAACAAACTTTTGCTTTGTTGCAGAAATGACAATGATGACCCAAGAAAACACAGTTTCTTCAAAACAATCAATTTCCACAGGCTAGAAGCAAACCTTATTGACCCTCCGTTTGTGCCAGATCCATCTGTTGTCTATGCCAAAGATCTTGCAGACATTGCTGACTTCTCTGAAGTACGAGGAATTGAGTTTGATGACAAAGATAAGAAGTTCTTCAAAAAGTTTGCGACGGGTGCTGTCCCCATACCCTGGCAGGAAGAAATTATTGAAACTGGACTGTTTGAAGAACTGAATGATCCAAACAGAGTAGATTCTGGAGGATATGCCAATGGAGGTGAAGCTAAGTCAGGAGTTTGCTTATTGCTGTAAATATCACATCATTAACAAAAAGAGTAGAAACAACCTCAGAACTTTATTCTGACACTGTTTCAGAAACTCAGTCTGTCTGCTTAAGAAGAATGAATGACTGTAATATGACTATGACAAGCTATGTAGGACCACCAGCTGTGTAGACTCTTTATTATTTTCCTTTGCTTTAGCAAAGGAGATAATATTTTTGTTTTATTGGAGATTTATCAAGATGAAAAAACATATTTCTCTAAGAAACTTAGAATGGTAGAAATTCTGAAATACAGAGAGCAGTAATAGAGTTAAGAGGCAACACCTTTTGAAAAAGACTGACCACCATTTTGAATATGTTCATTTGTTGGGTTTCTTTCTATTTTCTAGTTATTTCTACTAACATTTCCTCTTTCTTCTGCAGTTTCCAGGAAAGACTTTTTAATTTTCAAGTAGTATTCTCAAACAGCAGACCTCATATACCATGTCAAACTTGGAATCTTATTGGTTATCCAGTCTCTCTTGTTTTCTTAACTTCTCTTAGTTTTTGAATTATTTGATTGTAATATGTTCAAATTGTCATAAACTGTAAAAGGCTTTACATATCAATAGGAAATAGAACTCACAGGATCAAACTCTTTTCAAAGTTGATGTTAACAAAGTAAAGATTGCACCAAGTTAATTGAATAAAGTATTTATTTATTGTTAACTAGTGTATTCTTCTAAGTGTTAGTACCATGTATGAAGAAATCTATTTCTATGTTCTTTTTGACAATCAGTGTCAAACTATTATCTAGTTTCCTTATTATTTTTCTGTATTCCTGTGATAACAGCAATTTGTAACTGTTTTTTTAAAACATTCATTTCTATGCAATATAAATTTTAATTAAGTAGTTAAAAATACATTAGGAAAATCTAGGAGTGCAAGTTGACACCATCTTCAAATATTCATTGATTCTCATGCATATTATGATGTGTTTTATTTTTCAATTTTATAACAGCCTAAATTTAATTAATTGGAAAAATATCTGTGAATGCTTGCTACTGCAGAAATACATTACTCATGAGATGCATCCTACTAACTTTTTCTGGTAAGAAAATGGGTAGTGATTGTTTACATCAACTTTTCAAAGTGATTTTGTGTGCTGTTTGCTGTCATCTGTCATAATGATAATTTCCACTGACTGAAGTGGAAGTTGGGACTGCTCCATTCCTTGGAGTCCTGGAGGCTGCTAATACCCGACTTCCTATTTTCTGTAGAGTTCTCTTCTGAACTCAAGGAGCCCTTTTATACAGACACTGGGATTGAACTCACACATCTGTTTTAAAAGAGATATTTTCTATACTGGGTCTGTCATGCAACACATAACATTAGTGTTTCCTTATAATCTAATAGCTGTGATTTAGTCACAGCTAAACTGGTAATAAGCTGTGTTGTTCTGAGTAGAAGAAGGATTGTTTCTTTTTTTGCTTTAAAATGTGCTTATCTGGTGCTTCATGTACTTAATTTTCAAGTGAAAATAATGAAGAAATGTGTTACTTAGGATTAGTGGATATTCTGTTAATGAATTATGACATACCATTGTCTACCTTTTGAGGGTAGACTTCTTGTCAAATGGTTTAAAACAATAGAAGTCCAAGTCAGAATTCGGCTTCTGAGTTACAAGGGTGATCCTGAGAGACTGTGAAAAGCAAAGGAGGACGAGAGGAGAGAATCATGTGTTTCTGTCACAAGTTTAGGAGAATACTTCCACTGCTGACATATAGGGATTTTATTTCTCAGTTCTCCCATCTGAAGAAAACTGGTTTTAGGACAACGTATTTAGGAAACTCAGGTCCTGAATTGGTACAGCTCAAATCCATAGAAATGCAGTTTCACAAATCCTCCAGAGCCACGTTCCCATATGGAAGGAGGTTCTGTGTGGACAGAACTAGAATTTAATGGCATGTTGGAATCATGTAGCCCATAGGATAGCAGGTATTCCAAGCCTGAGTTTTTTCAAAATGTAATGCAGTGCTGAGATCTGTGAATTCAGGGCATCGTATGCTTATAACATTGGTTTATTTAAATTTGGAAATGTTGTGGTGCCAATAAATTGCAGCAGGATGTAATCAATAAGATTCTGTAATGATAAGTGTTCCATGAATCATTCAAAGAAACACATCAGTAGGCTGGTAATGCACAGTTTGGCAAAGTGCATGACTAAGCAAAATGTGTTAGTTTGAAATAATTAATTTTCTCTGTTTCAGAACAAGGACAATTGTATTTGTGCTATGAAGAGACAGAGCAGAGCAAAGATTATTTCTGTCTCTCTGTCATCATTTTCAGCACATCTTTTAAAAAATAATTTCAAATTCTTTTAAGGAATTTTTTTCCACTTCCTGACACTAAAGTTCCTTGTTAAACTTTCAGGAACAAAGTTATTTTAACATCCACAACACTTCAACAAAACAAAGCCAGCAATCCTGAAAGATTGACATGTCTTATTGCAGCCAGTAGTGCTACTTGTGAGTCAACTTAAAATATATATGGCAGTATGGAAAAGCAGAGCCCAAGTCAAAAGTATTGGCTGAGTCATTGGATGTTTATGATAGAAAATTAGGGATGAGGGAGGAAAATAACCTTGTAATTGTGGGCATCTTGGGTTCTTGTGGCTAAAGAAATGGTGTCATTCCAGCTGTCTCTCTTTTTCTGCTTTTGTCAGCTTCATGGCATTTCACTTGCCTGCCTCTTCTTCAAGCAAGGGAGATGCATTCAAGGATTAATCTGATGTGAAATACTGAATTCTGAACTCTATTGCTTAATTGCCATTTTGTGAAAGATTACTGAGTGCCCTGGCCACTCTGCAGTTATTGTACTGATGGGGCTGGCCTTCCCACACCCTGTTATTTAATGCTGCTATTAGAACTGCTGGTAACTTTGACTGAAGAAAGCTAAAAGGAGAGATTCCTCATGGCTTGAAATCTGTTCTTATAAGAACATCATTTAAAGTACCCTGGATAAGACTGAAGAAAGGCTGATAGCACTGAGAGGATAAGAAAAGAACAGCTTTTCCATGTATCTTAAGTCATTTACCTTACAAATTGCTTCTTTTATGCTGTGATAATAATTTGTAACATTTTGTCACTAGGTTTTTAATAACAAAAGTTTTAAATTCTTCTATTTATGCAATAATTAACTATCAAAAAAGCTATTTTAATAATGTATGGTGTTTTTACCTCTCTATTTAAATTAAGAATTAAAATCTTAGCAACTATGTCTCATAGCACCACAGAAGTACTGTAAGTCCTACTAGTTTGGATGGTTTTGCTAAAAGTATACATTTTCCTGACAAGCCCATCAATTTTGAAATCTGTGGATAGCAGTAATTAGCCTTTTATAGTATGAGTTTGATCACTTCTAATATAACAAATGGGTAAAAGGCCACCTATGATGATTGTGACTTAAGAAGTCCATTTGAAACACTGCATTGTGATAGCCTTAGGGAGCTTCGTAGCCTTATTAAGGAATGCAAGGGCAGAAAGGGAAAACAAATTAAACTAAGCATATGATTTTTTGTAATTAAGCATTGTAAGTAGCTAAATCTAGTATTTCATTCTAAAAATACATAAAAAGATTAATGTTTCTTCAGAAGTAATTGTTTGATATTTATCTTTCTTTTATATAACTGTCTGAATCGGAGCAGAGATATAAAATATTAAATTCTTGCCAGTTAGCCCTCTGCATTTGCAAAAGTGTGAAACAATACTCCGTGTTCGTAAGGGACTGGAAATCTTTTAGGTACCTCTAAAGAGAGGAAGAGCAAGAACTCAGTGGGTATCACTGTGTCTCTCACAATGCAAGTACCTACGTCCGTGGGAAAACAGAGCAGCTGACAGCTACAGGTAGCACCATTTACACTGTTCTCTTGAGTTTATTTCCCTTATATGTCATGGTGAATAGTTCTTAGTTGTCCCACATCTGTCCCCACTTCTCTCAGCTCCAGAAGTCTGGCACAATTCTAAATAAATCCACCTAAACTTTCAGGGAAACCTAATGTTATTCTGCCTGCCATGAAGGATAACTGTCAGCACCATGTCAGTCAGCATTGCTTCAAGTGATAAAATGCTGGGAGGAGGTGGGACACCATGTAAATAACCCTCTTTGAAAGGGCTTCTGGATATCTTTGATCTATTCCTTTTCCTCTGACCACTTTGGTGCAGCTGCAGTGGTTAATTCCCCCCTTTCCTGTTGACTAAGTGTAAGACAGTCTGACTTAGTAGTTTTTTTATCCTGTTTCTGCTCTTTAACATCTCAGCTTTGTTAGCAGGCCAGTTTCTTCCAAGTGTTTTGTCTTCTGATGAATGTGCACCAGAACTCTGCTATTGCAATGCTTGATAGAATGAGTTATGAAGAAAGAAAACCTTTTTTCTTCTGAACACAAGCATTACTCAAAGCTAAACATAACTAATTATTTTGACATGTGTTTTATCAGAGCTCTTCTTACCAAACCTACATGTTGGCCTGTATGATTCACTCGAGTTGTTCTGACAGTTACATTTTACAGAGTGGAAAGATACAGCACGGCTGAATGACACGCTGTATACATGTCCTTATGATGGTAGTTCCTCACAATGAATGTTTCTGTGATTCATGTTTTCATAAAGAATGCCAAAGGGATGACTATGGATATATCAGTTGTCATAACTTGCAGTTCAGTTAACAATAGTGGAGTAACTGTTTAAAAAAACAGCTATTGTACAGGAATGTTCAGTTATGTTTACAAGACTTCATGCAAGCATGACATGGGATGTGCTAGACATGTCCTGTGACTTTTGAATTACTGGAGTAGGAAGTCTGCTACAAGTAAGAACAGATTTGTTGTTAATCAGTCCTGTCTGCAAGAATTCCTATAGCCATATATACCACCTTTGTAACAGTGAAAACTTTATTTTAATGATGTTGCCAGCCTGCAGTGCTTTGTTCCATGTCACTCTGTGGAAACAGATTAATGGAACTACAAAGAAATAGACTGTCCTCATATCCTGATCTTATAACGAGGACATAAGAATGAGCATATCACTGTAGTGATGTTCCTGAGGGCTTAAGCTTGCTTCTGACTTCAGCAGCACATAAGTCAGAAGTGGCTTTGGTAATACAAAAGCAGGGAAAAAGAAGTCCCAAGGCACGATGAATTGAGACGGTTCAATCAAACTGCTGGGAACTGCTTCTCTAGAGCAAGTGACTGTTGAGCTGTTTCTTGATAGAAAGGGATGATCCGAATGGAATCAGTGAGATGATGCCTGAGGCAAGAGCAAACAGGGAGGCTCCTAAAGCATTCATGTTTGTGCATTCCTTGTACGAAGTAAATTTCATAGTAAGAAGTATGGATAATTTTTGTCTTTATCAGTAATAACATCGTGAACATAAAGAACTGCTATGGCCAATTATCAGTTTAGCCTGTTCCTCTCTAGTTAACTGGAGAAAGATGTCTGATTTACAAACAAACCTCAAAGAATTTTGCTTCTATTCCCTAAACATAATACCAACAGGAGATCACAAACAACAGAAGGAAACTGTTGAATGTGTACTGGAGGACTGTTGACATAATACTAATTTCAAATATGGTATCTGGGTTGTAGAGCTATTTAATTCTATCCTGATTATGCAAGAATTATGAGTCTGGTTTGAAAAGTCATTAGGCAAAGGCTGTTGTTTTGATGAATACAGGATTTTTTTCTTTTTGTTCTTTTCAATGTATGTTTCCTCACTTCCTCCAGACTGACTTCTATACTGTCCCCCACAAAGACCTGATATATTTAATGCATTTCTGTGAACAGAGAAGAGACAATTTTTGACCACAAAACTGTGATGAAGCTGGTAAAAACAGACCTACTTTGAAAAAGTAATGAAGGATCAGCAGGTAGCTGGTAGAGCTGGTGTCCAAAAACATGAAAAACACTGAATCAACACATATTGAGAATATATGTTGCAAAGAGAGGCTGATTTTAACTCACCTCAATTCCTTAGTACTGTGCATGTCTGTAAATACACTGTATCACCAGAGCAAGCTATTTTAATCAGCATCCACATAGAAATAAATATTCTAATACAAGGTTTGAGGGAGACCATTTTGAATATCTGGCTGCCCAGAGTGAAGACAAAGACTTAATCCTGGGTATTTGATTGAAAGAGCTAAGCTGCCAATGCTATCTACAACTATGTAAACTTTTGGCTTTCCACGCTAAGAAAGTGAAAGTGAGAAATGACAGTGTTGAAATCTGGAGCCTACCATCAAGCTAATGAAATGCAGCTTGCATAAAAAGGAAATTTCAGTTTACAGTACTGCATTAAAAAGGATGAGCTCTGAGAGGCTGCGAATAGGCTGTGTAATGAGTAGACAATTGTATCTGTTGATACTCAGATGTGTTTTTATTTAATAAATAGTAAAAGTGGAAATATTCACAGTACTTTTTTAAGAAACAGCTCTTCTCTATAGCTTTGTTGCACAGTTGTATCTCATCCTCCTATATGGAGGAAGAAATTAGAAAATGTGCTCTGTACTAAGTGACAAGGATATTTTGATATGTTGCTTGAAATTGTCTGGGAATGACACTTGTCATAGTTTCTCACACATCTGAGTATAAGATGAGAATTCTTCTTTATTAAATCAAGCAATGGATCAATATTCAGACACTGTTTTTCCTCCCCCAAGGTGTTTTTTCTTATTTCTGCAGCTCTGTGGTGAATGTTTTTTTGCTTTTCTCCAACTTTCTGTGTCAATAATTGAATCAAAGCATTAGATTCTTTTTGATGTGACTGTAAATATGGTGCGAGATGGTGGATGAAAAGTCCTGTAATTCACCAACTAATACTCCTAATCCATGATCTACTACCCATGAGAACTAAAATTAAGTATGATTCTTCTATTCAGACTTTCTCATGACTCTTAGGTTGTGCCAGTTCCAGACAGGGAAAGAAATAAAGAAATTGATAATCTCTTCGTAATTTTCCATAAGCCTTGTACAGAGAATAGTGGATTGAGTGTTTTAAACAAAGGAAGGAAGGAAACTTTGACTTCTTTCCAAGAGATTGAAACCTCCTGATCTCTTACCAAACAAATTTATTTTGCTGCTAACAGTTTCCTCACCAAAAACAGCTCCTTTTCATCTGTGAAACTATGAGCAGTGAGGGAGATTGGCTCTGCAGAATGGCAGTGCTGTAGGAATCGAGTTAATGTAGGGGCTGATTCACATCCAAACCTAGAAATGGACCAACAAACACATCTGGTTTCAGGCATGGGGTGTCCTCATATACTCCACAGCAAAGTTTTATTCTTTTTCTCTTTGTACATGCAAGTTGCTTGCTTTGTGCATCTACTGCACAAAAATTACTGAACTGCTTTTGTCACTGATTAAAATTACTCTAATTTTCAAAATTCTATATATTATGGGGTTTTTTTTTAATATTGAGATTTACTAACTTTAAGGAACAGCTCCTTTGAAATTACCTGTATCAGTTCTGAAACTTGATCTCCCTCTGAATTGGTGAGTCAGTTCTGAAGCAGTTCACACACTATCCTTAGTGTTAATGCTGCTGATTTCAGAGCAGTCTCTAAGCAGATGTAAAGCACAAGTTCTTTTTTTAGTGAAGGAGAAGGTGAAGATCTCTGGTAAAGTCTGAAGCCAAAGGCTGGCCACAGATACTGTACAACAAGGTCTTTAGTTTTATTATGCTAACAAACCCAAGGGCAGATGTGTGATGAAATTATCTTCTGTGTAGCAATACAGCATAAATCTTGCACTCCCCTTCAGCCTTTAATCCTAATCCTATTTGTGTTAGGCTAATTAATTGAGGGATTAATCTGCTACAAGTATCTGCTTGGTCCTTAGTGGGGAAGTTTTTAATTTGATAATTATAAACTGAAATAATAATGGAAATTATTATTTGTGAGGGGAGGAAGTTACCATTAGTACACTACATTAGCAAACATCTCCCAGTTTTTGCCTGCGTGGACACAGGGATATTTTGCTATTGTGAGATCCATGAACAACCATCACTCAAAACTGTATATTACCATGATCTTGACAGTATATGAAAAATAAACTTTTTAGAATTAGTTTAACACAGGATATAAAGGGGTTTAAATCTTCATTTTAATCAGGAACAGCAGCAAATGCACTAATTGTGTTTTGTTCCTGCAATTTTCCTGTAAGGAAAAAATAGATTCATTCTGTAAAAGCTATTATTTTAAATGAACAATGATTTAAATTATTTTTCTTTTTACAATAGCAAGAGAGGAAATGCTTTTTTTTCTTTGCAAATACATTCTAATTTACAGTAAACCAAATGAACAATCCTCTATTAATCTGTTTATTACCTTTGTATAGCTTGCAGGCTGCAATTAATGATTTTACCAGCAGAAATGGTAGAGGATAAGGAAATAATGCTTCAGACTTTGACAAATATGTTTGTGTCATATAGATGATATGAAAATATGTGGGCTGTTCAGAAAGAAATAGTTTATTTTTCAACAATAAATGAAAAATATGTCAATTATAAGCATCAAGGTAGAAGCACAGCATTTCAGGTAACTGTATGCTGAGCTAAATGCAGTGCAGTTTTGAGTATTCATCTCTAGATGAATAGATGCACAAATCTATACAGGTGGACTTTATTATAAATTCTGTAAGCAAACAAATTAGCAAATAAATTTAAAAAATAAAATTGATGGTATTACAGCAACAAAATACCCATTACAATTACAGCAACTGAGAACTGCAATAAAAGAATTTAGAACACTTTGACCTGGTTTTTAATATTCAGGAGTTTTTTGTAGTTTAAGATCTTACTTTCTCATAGGCTTTGTGATTGTAAAAGACCACATTTTGACAGGGTTTCCTTTCAGTTTTTCAGCACACTAAATCCTGCTCCTCTTACCCAAATACTTTCAATCCTGAATGGGAAGCATCCCCTTCCTGTATGGGTACTATCTCCCCATGCACAGGGGAACAGCATGGGAACAAGACACAGGAGGCTTCTCATTACAGGAATGTGGATTTTTGATGGTATTTTTTCTGCAAAATGAATTTGAAAAAAAAAATCCTTTCCCCAGGCACTGTGTATTTAAAAATCTGTATTTTGCTGTCACTGTTGCCCTTAAAGTACATAGAACTCCGTTAAATGTACTGGTCTAAGTACAGTTTCCTTTCAAAAGATTTATCTGGCAGTAGGAGGTAGAATGAATAGTTTTAGATTGTATTATTATTAGAGAGGAATGGAAAGGGAAGCCTGTCATATGACCTTGTTCAAATATGAAAAAAATTGGAAAATAGTTTTGGGAAAATCCAGTAGCATTTACTGGTAATGAAACCTGCAGGAGCCTGTGGAATCAAAAGAAATGGGAATATGGATCCTATCTGATTCTTTTTTTATATTTTTTCTAGAGTATTTGTTTATATAACTATATGATAGACTACAAAGTATATCTACTGCTCTTTCAAAACCACAGATAGTTAAAAATCAACAAAAATCAGTTGTAAAGAAGTTAAAATTTTGTTTAAGTTTATTCAATAATTTGCCATCAGGGTAGTATAAACTTAAGAAAAATGTTGTAAAAAAGTCAGACCAAAAATAGATCAATGGTGGAATTCCCACACATTGAGGCAAGAAAAAAATGCTGACTGAAATTTTCCATTTTCAAACTTTCTCTTTTATTTCCAGCTTCCTCTTTCAAATTCGTATCAACGAATTGACTGCAAAACATAAAAAGTTGATATAATCTTACTTTGTAATCCCTTTGACTTTGTATGGCCATTCCACAACAGCAGAGTATTCACTGTAGGGTTGTTCCCAATGAAGGAATCTGTCAAGAATAGGCAGATCTAGGACTTCACTGGAAAAATCCTGAACATCATCAGTATCATTTGTGATTAATGAGATGAAACTCTGAGTTTTCTAAGAAATCTGGCTGGAGTAGTAGAAATATTCACAAAAAGTCAGTAATTAACCTCACGTGACAATATTAGGGGAGAGCTGTTCCTGTGTGCCAGCTGGTTAAATATTTTTATAACTAGTTTAATGTCACTGTCACTAAGGTGCATGTTTGTAACACATGCTATTTTGATTAGGAAGTGAACTGAAACATACCCCAAAAGGTAGGTTACAATATATTGTTTACCAGTTAAATGAGAACTACACAGCAATGGTTTATATAATACGGATAGTTTTCTGCTAAATGGTATATAAAAGCTGGCTTGCTGTAAATTTTTTAGCCTAATGTATGCTGAGAAGGGCTAATAATAGGCCTTATGAGTCACAAGCATTCATTAAGCAAGCCCCTAGAGTTTTAAAAACGTAACAGCTGAGAACTAGTCTGTTTGAAGCGAATAAGTAAATCAGTATGTTTTAGAAAACTGTGATTCTTTTCAAAACACTATGATAATAGGTTTCTAAATACTGAAGACCCTTTATTTTCTGAAAAGCCAGCATGATAATTACTAGATTAGCAAAAATGTCTTTCAAGGCCAAACTTGAACCCGGTCTTCTAGGTTTTGAAATGCATTTGGAACATTTGACTCCCCTGTGGTGGTCCCAAGGGAACCTCTGTCTGTCTCACCCACGTTTGTTTACACAAGAAGGCACAGCTTAGGCACAGCATTTGGTTTTCAACGAAGAGCTGACTTTCACTTTGGTAGTCCAGCTGGCTTGATACAGGTACAATTAAATAAAATTATTTGTTCGAAACCACTAAGGGATTCATCTGGGAAAAGAAAGTTGGTCTGGGAAAATTGAAAATTCTAGTTCCCACCGTGGAACAATTTCTCAGTAACATTTAAGTAAATTAGAGGAGCAACTGATTGGATTTCACAATCATTTGCACAAACTGCCTACGGTGTATAAATTAGATTGACATCAGTAGGGAAATGTAGGTGCTAAAGGAAAACTGAATGAAAACAAACAAAAAATACTTTCACGTGATAGGTAGCTAAACAGAAACACCAGATAAAGAACCATGAAGTTTACATCAAAATTTGTCTTCCAAAGTTATCTGGGTTTGTAGGTATATCTTTTATGGGAAAAATTTGGCTTTGAGTCTTTCTTGCTTGTCTTTAGTCGTTTATTATACAACCTGTGTGAAGTGGGTTCTTTCTAATTTAAAGGTATTCTCACAAATTCCTTTGTGGTTTTGAGTTTTTTTTGGGGGGGAGGGTTGTGCTTAAGTATATTTTCCTTTTCCCAGTTTTGTAACAACCAAGAGACATGTCATGTTGGTATGATATCACTGATTTTATCAGTAATATTAGATTACTTCTAGAGACTTTTGCCTATTACAGGCATTGATTACTGGTAAGAGTTGTAAGTTGTCATTTTCAGTGATAACAGAACACAGACAGATATGCATATTGGTCCATAATGTGCATTAAAAAAATTTGTTGATAAAAGAATAGGGAAATTAATAATTGTCTAATTTTGTTTAATGAGTAGGACATGGTGCTCTAGCAAGGAGTCTCCTTCAATTGCTTTCTACTCTCACCTTCCTTCCAAAACCCTACTTCACTTCCCCACGCCTTTCAATCCTTCCAACATCAATTTTTAAACAGTTTGCTTTCTTCATAGACTCTTCATTTCAGCTTTGGGCTCCTGGCTTAGCCAGTGCTGCCTTTCTCCTTGGCTTCTTGCCTAAGTCCCCTGCTGAACTCAGGATGTGGTTCTGCCAGTCTAATTGTGGGCTGCTACTGAAAGGGGTAGTCCCATTCCTCCTACTGTCTGCCCTCATCTCCCATGTGAAGGACAACTGAAGTTGTAAGGGTCATTTTCTCTAGGTTCACTCTGAATCTTGCTGTAAAATGAAAACCAAAGCTAAAAATCCCAACCACGTTTGGAAGGGACCATGGAATAGGGAGAGGAGGGACCACCTCTTTCAACAGCACTTCATCATTAAACCTCATTTTCATCCCCAAAATCTTCACCTTCCCTTTTTATTTCATCTTCCCTCTTTTGCTTCTCTTTCAAGGCCTTCCTGTTTCAAGGTAGTGATCAAAATGGGAGAAAAATGCTTTAGCAAGGACGACAGAGATATCTTTATAAGCTTCTTTCAGACCAGCTTTAAAGAAGAAGCTCTTAACTTGTCCATTAAAAAAATCTGAAACCTAACTCTGACAGCATGATTTACTCACTTTATGTGGGTAAAAACCTTAGTAGTTATGAAGTAAAATTCCTAAAAATTGATCTTTCCTCACTTCAAGCCCTTTATATTAAAAATAGGCAGTGAAATAGTTTTCAGCAACTTTTAGAGGCTCTTTTTCATACTGTAAAGAAATGCTGAATATTTGGGTAAAAGTCTCCTCTGCAATGCAAGTCGATTCCTGTTGCCTTAACAGGAGTTGTCATGCTATATACAAGAGAAGAATCTTGTCTCTGTGAATAAAAGTGTTTTTTCAAGAGTGAGGGGGCTCTACACAATGAATGCATTTTTACCAGCCCTTTCTGATTCATTGGCAAACTACCAAATGCAAGAACTGATTCTGTAGTCTTTCTACTCTCACAATGACAAACACTTTCTTTTTCATTTTTAGTGGGAAGTCTTGTATTATTTTTCCCCTAGTGAAAATGTGTGTCTTACATTTCTTGGTATTTTGTGTAGTGAAGCACAAAGTATTTCTCAGTCATAATATTTTTGAAGCTGGTCCTTCCTGAGGTTATATTTCCTAATTCCAGTTTAAAACACAGCTGAGGACAAAGAAGCAGATTTGGTTCTAGCTAACACATACGCCTCTTGCAATTCAAAAGCTGCTTTGAAACTAGACTGGGCAGACCCCTGTGGCAGTTGTAGCAGCAGCCCCAGGGAGCCAGCCAAGCCCTGCCAAAATTGTGTCTTGGTCTGGCCCACCCTACACCCAAACTAGAAAATAAGGGGATGGTTTTATAGTCTTCAGGAGTCTTCCAATGGGCCAAAGTGAAATTCCCTTTAGCAACTCAAAAGAAATTCAGCTCCTGATAAAGAACTGCCTTCTGTAGAGTTTCTGTACTGCAAACTAAAATAATTTTACTTCCTGTCAATTTTTTTTCAGCAATATTGCTTCCTGTCATATTTGTTATTTTCCCCAGAGTTCTGTGTTTTTTAATTTTTAAAAATAACAGCTATCTGTATACAATTAATATTTTAACCGTTTGGAATTTTTTTTGTTGTACAGTTTACTTTTTCACCATGATCATACATTATTTTCTTGATAGTGAGTCAAGGTGGTTTTCTTCCTGTTTTGCTTTGGAAAACACATATTATGAATTACATCTTTACAAAGATCAGCTGTGCAGATAAAGCTGTTTTTCCAAAGAAACAGGAAATTGTAAACTGAGGCTTCCCATTTGTAGTGCTGAATGGTCTGGGTGATGAGGAAACCAAACCTGACAATGAGTGGATATCCAAGTACAGAACCACCAGCATCACTCATTCATTTCTCTCTGTGGAATCAACTCAAATATTTTAGTAACAGTTGGTCTTGCTTTTGGGACAGTGTCTGCAAGCAGAGGACAGAGCTTCTGGCCTAGCACGTTGCATTACAATGTTATTTGACGTTAAGCAAAGTCTTGCTGCCTATCCACACACTATCTTCCAAAGCGGAATTAAAATCTGTCTTTAAAATGTGTATCTAATCTCATGTTTAAATCTCAAGCAAAGGCATACTTACTATCTTTTCTGACATAAACTATTTAAATATTTAATTACCCTCACAGACAGAATGTCAACATTACATTTGTCTGGCTATGGTTTCCAGCAAATGAATGTCACTGCCTCTATCAGAGAGGCTGAAAAGGCCAAACTATCAAGATTTCTGCATTTAAGCATCTATTCAAAGTAATCAATCTAATACCTCTCAGGTTTTTTCTTTCAGAAGCTGAATAAGCTGAAATGTGAAATTTTCACATGGTAAGTTAACTTGTTTTCTCCTCCCTGGATCATTTTTTAGTACTCTTTGAATTACCACTAATATTTCTGTTTTCCTGATAGTGTAAATATCAACAGTGACTACAGGTTTTCTTTTAGTGTTTCTTCACTAATGTGTGCACAGAGATCTTTCTAGAAGATGAGTTTTTATATGCACTAGATGCCTGTGCCCTGCTCAGCAAATCTTTCCACCCTTTCTAAACATTATCATCAAAGACTTCATACAGCCACCCAGACACAAAACACCTCCAGCTTAGGAACCAGCCTGAAGGATGCTGCTAGAAACACATTGATACCTTGCCACATTTTGAAATGCCAGCGAGGCAATTTTCAGTCCAGTTATTTCTCTATAAATCAAGTGTTTTGAATCAAAATGCCTTGTGGCGCTAAATCGATAACTCAGAGAAAGCCAAGTTTAATGTGGAAGTGCAATGAGTTTTATCAGCTGGACATTTAATTATTTAGAAAACTGAAGATGTTCCTACTTATAAGATCCCTGAGTGCACTAATAGGCCCTAATTGCTCTGATCAGTCCAACTGGACAATCATCCCTTGGAGCCCCATTTCACTTGGACCAGTGCTACCAGAGGTGTGCTGGTCTTCAGCCACCAAAGGGCCATGGGCCCTGCTGCACCCTGACTCCAGGGCTGATGACCTGGCCTGGCCTCAGGTCTGGGCTCCCCTCTTCCCAGTCCTGCCCCACTACTTCCTGGGCACAATGGAATAGGCAGTGGCTGTGAGGCCATGTCCTGCTGCACCCATCCTGTGGGATCCCCTCTGGGAGCTGCTGGCTCACACTTCATCCCAGGGTTGGCTCGCAGAGGATATTGTAGATTGGAAAGGGATGTGTGCTGTCAGGCACAGTAGTGTGACAACAGCTAATTGCACAACAGATCATGCTGTCACCATTAATTATTATTAACAAAGAATGGAATACTGACGGTCCTTTCCATTGTTTTACCTGGGATCTGTGTCTAGCTTGTGGGTTTGCATGCCTCTGAGTGGAAACATTTGCCCTTTTGCAACTCAGTGGGGATAGGAACCACCCCTCTATCCTCATCCAGGCTGGGCTGCATGACACTGCTGATTTTGAAAACCAGTATAATAGTTGTTACAGTCAAACTGAGCCTCTGCACTCATTGGAGCAGAACACAAAAGGATTCCTGTATTTTATGATGAGGAGAGTGGAGAGTTTCAGTGGTTGCATTTTCTCAAATGTTTGAATGTTGAAATTTTATTGTCTAATGTAGGGCACAGACATTCCTTAGAGGCTATCTGTTTTTTTTCTAACCTGCATTAACTCCCCCAGTCTCTGCACCCTAGTAAATATTGAGGTTGCTGAACTGATATAGTGCTCTGTCCAAAAAGATGGCTTAAGCCACCTTTTACTGATATATGATTCTTTTAAAGTGTCAGATGCTTGTTTGAATAAAATAGGAAAAATAATTCATCAAGGCAGTTGCTGGAATGAAATGACATTCAGCCTTTTGCTTGGTGACATTTAGAAAAAAAGAAAAATGGAGATGGCTTATTTTTGGCCTGAAATGAAATATATTAGCTGATCAGTGTGACACACAGTGAGTGATGTGTTATTTTATGTACTTGTTTTACAGCAAATAGAGTAATTTAGATGATGTACTGTAACAGAAGAAAAGAGACTATTGGTATCAAACATTGAGGAGGCAAATGAGTTTTGGTATTTTATGCTTTGTTTCTGGCCTCAATAATACTGCAACCATCATAAAGATTTAAACTAAACCTGCTAATAAATACTTAATTCTCTGATACTGTTACCCTTACGTTTTTAGGATGTAGTCTGTTGCAGATTGTTCACTGAAGTTTGATTGCTGCCTTCTTGACTGAATACTGCTTTGATGGATCACCCTCCTGTTGCACTGGAGTTTTGCAGAGTCCCTAATTAGGGGTGAGCTGGCTGAGCAATGCCCAAGGGAGGGGAGGGCAGAGCTGACCCCGGGAGGGAGTGAGCGGCTGATGGTAGGCAGGGGCCGGCAGGACGGGGCAGAGGGAACTACAGGGGCCGAGCTCCCGATCCCCGGCCCAGCAAACGGAGCCTGTTCTGCCAGGAGAGAAGGAGGTGGCTTTGCGTGCTCTTCTTACTTTGACCTTTAGCCAATGAGATTCTTAAGTTTTATACTCAAAAAGTCGTATTATGTATAGCCCTCCTGCAGCATTTTTACATACGTCAGTTCATTTACCAACGGTGTGGTGGCACAATTAAAGGAAGTGTCAAGGCGGGCATTATACTTGCGAAACCTTCTCTCTTCTGACGTTTTTCTATCGAGATTGTATAACATTTGGTATTTTTCTATCATCCCATGCTTTTCTGACCCAGCAGCGCAGCTCTCCCCAGCTTCTCACACAGCCCGGTGTCCATTCCGCGGGTGCCGCCCGCCCAAATGACTCTGCCAGTGCCTGCAGGTCGCCCATGGCGGGTGCTGAGGCTAGACCCCGAGGGCGCTGGGCCGGGGAAAGGCGGCGAGGGGGAATCACAGATGCCATTCAGGGCCTATCTCCAGAGATGGCAATGTCTCACTGCCGCCCTTACCGGTCATGCCAGCAACGCAGCCCCGGCGCCGCCCTCCCGTTTCACCTGGTCCCCCGGGCTCCATCCATCCCCCCGCGGTGGGGAGTGGGATCGGCCGGCGCGTGCAGCCTCCCCACCCCCAGCTGCCGCCGCCAGGGGGCAGGCGCGCGGCGGGCGGTGATTGGCTGCGGGGCGGCGCGGCGACGGAGGCGGGAGGGACGGGCCTTGGCTGACTGGCCCCCGCCCGCTCTCCCGCCGGGCGCAGCGGCCGCATTACTTAGTGCTAGGGAGCGGGCGCTTGTTGCAGTTTTCTCTGCCTGAGAGGCTCCGCGGCCAGGTTTCGCCACGAAGCCGCTTCTCGCCTCACCATGTCCAAGGAAACGAAGAAGCCTTTCCGCCAGAGCATGGCGGAGTGGCGGCAGTTCATCTACAACCCCAGCAGCGGCGAGTTCCTGGGGCGCACGGCGAAAAGCTGGGGTAAGGGCTGCTGTGGGGAAGGTAGGGCGGGGAAAGCGAGCCGCCGCAGGGCCGCCGGCGAAGGCGAGGGGGTAGCGGGGACCGAAGGGGCGGTGGGAGGCACTCCAACGGCCATACGGGGGGCCTGGGCGGGCAGGTGAGGCGGCTTCGCCAGGCCGCCGCGCACGCGCCCCGGTAACGCTTACTACCGCCGCTGGTCTGAAAATAGCTCCAGCTGTGACAGCGGGGGGCGGAGGAGGGGGCTTCCCGGAGCAGGTGGGGGTCGGGCGAGGGAGAGGAGTCTGTGGGAGCGCGTCCCGAGCTGACTCACTCTCCCGCCTCAGTACGCAAATGCAGGGAACTGGGTTCTCTGGCTCCTCCTCCCCCGGGTCTGCGGGGGAGCTGAGTGGGGGAAGGGGAGCGGGGGGTGCTCCCGCGGCTGCCGCCGTGCGGCTGTGACGGGCTTCCGCCGCTGAGGTGCGCGGCCGCTCGATAGCGGCCTGCGGTCATGTCGGTGGGGCAGCCCAGCTCATCCCATGCTCTGCCGCCGGCCTCCTTCGCATCACGGGGCACCAAGAATGAATGAACGCGGATCGCCTTTGTACCTACGGCAGAAGCTGCGGTGTGAAGGGAAACCCCGCACCTCCAGAAGTTTATGACCCCCGATTTCACACACTATGAGGAGGAAGTCTTCGTCGTTGTGCGACATTGTGCGTCACTGATAAATTTGTTTCGGCGTGGGGTTCCTGGGCCATTTATTTTTCTTAAGTGAAGCTTTTAAAGGAAGGTTCCCCGTTAAGGCTTGTGGAGGCAGTGTTTGTTTTCCTTCTTTCAGGTAGTCTGCCCATTGCTTTGCTCTGAGCTGGAGGGTATGTTATCATAATCTGGCTGCTTCCAGTGAAAATATTTGGATTTTCTGAGTATGTTTTCTCATATTAAGCAGTTGTATAAATGCCTAATATTAGGATGTTTCTTCAACCCTCATGGGATATATTTACTGACTTCAGAAAATGCTGCATCTCCTCCCAAAAGTTGGATGTAGTTTGGGCACTTAACAGTTGTGCTTACAAAACCAACAAGAATCTCAGCGTGGCGTAAAGGAACAGGCCAATATATCCTTGGCCTTGACACGATCTCAATGAATACTAATGTTGAAGTAGCGAGGAGGAGCCTTAAGCAGACTGCGCACCGCATGCGCTCTCTTTGCCATGCCAGCGTCCATCAAGAGAGGGCCCTAGCTCTGGCTTGAGCTCTTCTCTATTCAGATGGAAATAAGAGCCTGCGAGCCACGCTGCCAGTTGCATAGCAAAGGAGAGGAAATTTCCACTATGCCGTAGTCTAGTGATCGTTCTGTAGGGGCCGGTTTCCTCAAGTGCGTGGGCTGGATGAATGGGTGTATGAGTTGCAGAAGACTGTCTGTATCATGAATCTGGCAGAAGCTGTGGGCGCATTAGAAATAATTTGTAATTTGTTAAAGAAAGTGAAGCTGAAACAATTTTCCCTGTTTAAACCTATCTAGTGAGATAAGTCACAGTGATATTTATTAGTATCAGCTAGTCCAAGCCCAATAGGTAACAGTTGAAATTGGTATAACTTAGTTGGCTGCCCCCTTGTTAAAAGATGTTTTCCCATTTTGAGAAAGCTTAGGTAGCAGTTTGAATAGTATTACTTGATTAATAAATTTTCTTGGGGGTTTTGGGCAATTGATATGTGGTTAGCACTGTATAACTTTTCCTTAGCCTGGACATTGAGGTGACTGTTCAGCAGCATTACAAATTAGCACCGTATTTTTTCATCAGCATTTATTTATCCTGGCATTTTGTGATTAGCATATTGTGCTTATTTAGTTTAATTTTATATCTGTGTAAAGTAAATATGTATATAAAATGACCATTCTGGAAGGTTGTCTGTGGTTTTTCAGTTTTTATTTGCAGAATAGTAATGTGGCTCTGTTGGCGCATAAGAATATGCAGGGCTTGGTGACATTTATGTCCTCGAAGCACTGACGTGAACTTATGGCAGTTTCACTGACTATTGTTCCTTCCCCGTTACCAGCCTCCCCTTTGAAAGGCAGGAGGCAGGAGAAGAAAGCTCTGGTTACCACTCTGCTGGGCTGTGGTGTCTCCCCGGGCAGCGTTATAAGAATTCAGTTGGCCCTGTTTCTCCCGTGAGTATTTCTCTTGTCTCACTGCAGCTTTCTCAGAGAAATACGGCAGAAGCAGTAGAGAAACTGCTAAGTAGTGTCACAATAAGTTATTCACAGTATGTGCATGTTTTGCCTTAGTCTAAGGCAGTCCTGGGGGCATATGTAAATTGTAGCTGCAAGGCAGTGATTATTAATCTGAGTGCTGGGGCATTGGACTACTCTTCCTTATCTGCCATTTCTAAACCAGGATTTGTAAAAAGATCAAACATAACCAGCTCCTACACCGATTTGTCATGTAACCAGAGGTATGTTGCCTTTTACAGTTTCCGCAATAAAGGAGGAGTTTTTACTTCACTTTCACAGACTTGAGGGATAATTCGAGTCTTTCCCCAGTTGTTATCTAAATCAAACAACACCTCCCCTATCTTTACACCTAAAATTATGTGTCATCATACCTTTTTTTATAAAGAAACAGAAAATACTGGAAAAGAGACTGTTGATGAGTTTGTGATTCATGAGTGTCACTAATAGTCCTCACTGAGGTGATAGGAAGGAGAGTTGGTAGTGGGGTTCCACACAGGGTATGGAAAGAGTAACCTTGGAAGACTGCCATCCTGTGAGACAGGCCTTCCTTTCCTGTAAGTGAAATGAAGACAGCCATCTGCTCTGCCAGCATGGACAAGGTGCTGTGCCTGCCTAGAGCTACAACAAGAACAGAGTGAGACCTTCACATAATTGTGACAGGATATTCACGTAAAATGCCCCATCAAGCTTGTTTAATTCTCCCTGTAAGGCTGGTTGTGTCAAGGTGTTCAAGGGACAGGTGATGTGAAGTACATAGAAATTCAGGCCTACTTTGCATGCTCAGTGCACCAATATGTGCTTGAAATGGGAAAATAACAACCAAACAAAACTCCCACCAACAAACCTAATCAAATTTGTTTTAGTAGATGGAAAGGTCATTGTGCCAATCCTGTCAGTCTTCACTGAGTTCTTGCTGGAACATACTTTGTCAGTGCCTTTTTAACTGCATTTCTGATTTGATTCTTGTGTGTTACCTGTGTTTTATGCAGGGGTTTGTTGTAATTTATCTTTCTTTACAGTGTGTTAAAACATTTTGGCATTGCTGGCTGCAGTTGCAATAGAGGCACTTTCACATCCAAGTTGTGAATTGGAGAGGAACACAGTGCTCTCTATCATGGCAGGTGGACAGTTAATGTAAAAAATCCTGCACAGCCAGGGATATAACTGCAGTCAATTTTTACTTGACTTTTTCATGATGCTATTGCAAGAAATTAATACTTGAGAAATCAGCAGAACTACTATCTCATTTTCCATGGCACAGGTTGCTCTGAACAAAGAAGGCTTGCATTCTCCAGGTGCAGGTGTCAGTAAGCTCTGGTGATACAGGGAGGGAAGTTTAAATTTAGATTTTTTGAATTGTAAATGTTTAATTACAACATTAAATGTTGGTATTTACAATTTTTTGGAAATGTTGTGCTTGATGATTTTTACTGTTTTCTGAAACATTTAGTGAGACAGTGTGCATATCCCTGGCTTATTTTGAGACGCACTCTAACACAGTACCATGGTTTTACTCCTTCCTGAAGTCTTCACTCTTTCTTTCTCTCCTGTACCATACCTGAAGTTTGGAAAACAGTAATTCTGAAGTGTCTAGGGCATAAAGTTGAAACATGATTAGTGCTTAACTATTACGTATGGTTATGTTAGTGTAAGGCAATGAAATCCATCTGTAGGTGGACTAGAAGTCCTTGATGTTGGTGGTAATCACTAGCAACATTGCTTAGGCATTTAAATGCTTCCGGTTAAAGATAATCCAGAATGATCATGATGATAGTATCGATTCAGTTATGGGAGTCAACAAACCAAAGACATAGCATTTAATTTTCATTGTTGCAGATAATGTTGAGTGATTGCCTCCATGTCTATTGTGAGAATATTTGTTTGAATTGATACATATGTATTTAAATTGCTAACTTATGCATGTATTATCCAGAGTAGATCTGCTCCTGCTTTTTATCACTTTTGCTGTGTAAAATGTGGAAAGCTTGTATTCATCATGGATATGATGTCTATATGTGTGATAGCTTGCATTCACTAGAGTCAGAAATTCTAGTTTTCATGGTGGAGAAGCATTTTGATTCCTTCAGGTGAATTCCAGTTAATGATGGCACCAAAATGTCGATTCAGAAATGGCAGTTTTCAAGATTTGAATGTTGCTTTTGAGGCAGTTAGGACATGGAAGGGTTTTGGTGCTGTAATACCTTGGAAAAAAATAAAAGAAAACAAGTAAGTTGTAATGCAGAATTTTTGGTTTTGAGCATTTTCCTTGTGTGATAATTTTAATGTCAAACACTGACTCATAGGGTTAGGTGTAGCAGGGAATTGAGCTGTGTGTGGTAGGTGTATTCTTCTTGAGTGAGTGTGGAGGAGAGCATTCTACTGTTACTTGAGTACATCTTGTTTCCTCACAAGAAATCCAGTGTTATGTGAAGTTACTTTGACAGAGCTTCTTGACAGGTTATGGCTTGTTCACTGTGATTAGCTTAGTATAATTCAAACTAATAGGCTCACAAAGAGCACTGTACTCAGTTTGAGGCCATTGGAAGGTGCAAAGGGTTTCTTCTAATGTTTGTTTGTTTATTCCATATTTTTATAATGGCAAAGTAGCATAAATGGGGCACTTTAGTGGTCAGTGTTCTGTACTTACAAGCTATATAAAAATAAAGATCAGAAATTATTTGAGTGGCCACACACATGTTCTGCTGGACAGGGAGAAGTTAATAGGGTTTCAGGGCTGTGAATAGAAATGGTATTTCTTTGTTGCTTTGTTACTGCTGGCACCCCTGTGGGTATGATGTTGCTGGGAGGAACAAGGACTCCCTGAGGTACTGTTGACATCGCAGTCCCCACCATAGAATCATAGAATAGTTTGGGTTGGAAGGAACCTTAAAGATTATCGAGTTCCAATCCCCCTGTCATAGGCAGGGACACCTCCCACTAGATCAGGCTGCTCAGTGCCTTGTGCAGCCTGGTCTTGAACACCTCCAGAGAGGGGGCATCCACAACCTCTCTGGGTAACCTGTTCCAGTATTTCACCCCCCTCACTGTAAAGAATTTCTTTCTTATGTCAAGTCTAAATCTACCCCCTTCCAATTTACATCCGTTGTTTCTAGTCCTCCCATCAGATATCATATTAAAAAGTCCTTCCCCTGCCTTTCTGTAGGGACCCCCTCAGGTACTGATAAGTTACTATGAGGTCCCCCGTGAGCCTTCTCTTCTTCAGGCTGAACAACCCCAACTCCTTCAGGCTGAACAACCCCAACTCCTTCAGCCTGTCTTCATAAGGCAGTTGCTCCAGCCCTTTGACCATCTTTGTGGCCCTCCTCTGGACCTGCTCTATGGCATCAATCGCTGCATTTGAGACATGGCTTCCCTCTGGTTTGCAGCCTCTGTGGGCATATTGGTCCCCCGGGGGCTGCCTACGTGTGGCTGTCCTGCCCCACTGCTGCAGTCCTTGGCAGGGGAGAGGGAGGACCCCAGCAGCCCCCTTTTCCACAGTGTGAGTGTGGGGTCACCATTGCATCAACTGCAGCAGTTGCAGGCAGCTTGGATGTGCACTTCAGGGTGCTTCAGAATGGGGTGCAAGGCTGGTATTGCAGATGCTATGGAAGTATTGGCCTGAACCAGTTCTATACTTAAGGCTGTGTCTGCTTAGAAGAGTACTACCGTGGTACTGTTAAGCCCTTCAGTAACAAACACAAATGGCCAGGGTTTTTTTTTGCATTCTTTTTTTACCTGGTGAAGTTAAGCATCATCATTTGGAAATTAAAATAGAGATGTACTCTGAAAAAGCTCAATTGAAAGGATTTCCATGATTCTTTGCATTTACATTAATTGCTACAAGAAAATGCTTGGCTTGTCTTAAATGTGAAACCTCTTCAGTTTTTTGGAACTGATAGATGAACAAATTGGTCACTTGGTAGAAAGTTGATAGTAAGTTTTAGGCAGCTTGTTGAAAGTGTATTCAGTAATTGATTAATTTATAGAGATCAAAATGAGAGATGACCAAAAGTTTCATAAGAATTCTACTGTTCATTTCTGTATGCTCTTCTCAGCTTCTAACTAGAACTGTAAGTGTTGTTCATTATAGGGTGAGCTTATTCTTGTTTTTGCACACTTTGTTAATTAACATTGCGTTTTAATCTTGCATCTCAGTGGTTCCCAAATGGCTGATCTCTATCAGCATTGCAGATTGGTATCCTTTTCAACATATGAAATTGAAAACTAAAGCCGAACCAAACCAAAATTTAGTAACATTCTGCTGGTTACTACAGAGAATTTGCATTAGGGTAAACGTGATTTGGGAGCCACCCCATTATTTTAATAGCTTTACACCGAATTCTTTCAGGAGAAGTAGTACAGGTACTTGCATCTTCAGCAGTCACAGATTACAGGGGGCTGCAATACACTAGGAAATATTTCATTGTCAAATGCAAGTATAGTTTCTGGGACAGGAGCCATGGATTAGTCTTCCTTCTCTCATCTTCCAGGGGATCTTGCCTGTGGTTCAGCCATTTTTGCTTTTTCCTTTTCTATGGAAGGGTGAAAAATGCTGCACTTGATGATCTCATCTAATCAAGTGGCAGGATGTTGCGTAATGATTTTGATGTGCTGCTTTGTTTGACCTGAGTTACATCTCTCTGGCTTCCCAGTAGCAGCCTTATTAGCTATAATATTTTCTAAAAATTGAATTTGCATGGTCATTTGGTTACATTTGTTAATTAGAAGGGTTTTGAAAACAGCTCTCTGCACAAGCATTTGAACTCCTCAGTACTTGTACAGCTCCCACTTACTTTGACCATGTCTATGTGCATGTGTCCTTAAGTCTCAGGTGTTCAGTAAGAGTTCACATGCTACAGCTGATCAGAGTCTGTCGTCTCTGCTGTAAGATTTTATCTTTAGGCTGTTATGATGTTGCCTTTTCATTAAAAAGCTGGTCTGTATATCCAGAGTGCATGTCTCTGCATGCTAATGAAAAATGGGGGAGGGAGGAATAATGGGGGTAAATATAAACCCAGTTCATCACAGTAAGATTCCAAGCTGTTTTCTCACTCGGTGCTTTGTTGCAGCTAAGTGTCCCAGTAGGCTGTTTCCTTGAGACTGTTACCTCGGGTTTTGAGCTTCTCTTCCTTAGGCAGCTGCCAAGTTGAAGCCAGTAACATCTGTGTAATTGGTGAATTCCTAGGGCATTGCTGAGTCTCAGGGGGGATTGGTAAAACAGGTGGACGTGTTAGACAAAGACTTTCAAAAAGCCTGAATAGACGGCTTGGTTGCTTTCAAAACCATGCAGCAGAAATCATTTTCACCTTGAGAAGTTTCTTGTAACAGGACACAAGTGTGAACGAATGCTCTGTGTGGAAGTCTTCTCAAATATCAGCTATGTTACTGAAGCCCCAGTTGCTTCCTACCTGTCTGGTTCCAGTGTAATAACTTTAACTTGCTTCCTTCATCTTCCCTATGACCCCTTCCATTCCAGATACAAAATTGTAATTTCTTTAAGCAAGTGAAAACTATTTTTTGTAATGGACTGCTTAGTCATCTTTGCCAACTTTCCTATATAGCCTGTATCTATAGTGCAGAGGGATTGTAAGGGGAGCATCAAAACCAAATGTTGTATTGCTCAATTCCCATACTGATTTTCAAAATAGGGAATGGAATTAGCTAAAACAAAAATAGTAATTTTAGCTTTTTCTTTACAGGTTTGATCTTGCTGTTCTATCTGGTATTTTATGGCTTCCTAGCAGCGCTCTTCACATTCACAATGTGGGTAATGCTTCAGACACTGAGCAGCGATATACCAAAATATCGTGACCGGATTTCTAGTCCAGGTAACAGCGTTTTTACTTTTTCTTAAGAAGTCTCTCTGTGGTTTAACAGCTAAGCTGAATTCGAGAGTTTATTTTGAAGTATGAACTGCCTATGGGAATCTGATCATTACGGAAATGCTTACAGGTTTCAAAGGTAAAATTTAATGTGAGATAAGTTACCTATGTTTGTAGCATAAATTCAGTGAGTAGCTTTTTGTGTGTGTGTAATAACTTTTGTTGTTTTTTTCTCAGAAGTTCTTTTCAGTTGAATTTGTTATCTGTATAGACCACAATTTTACCTGCACATCCACACAACATGCTGTTGTATAAGTGAGGTTATCATTTAGTCAGATTGCTTTAAAGTTACTATAGACCACTGAAAGGAGCGAATCCTGTTTTGTGATGAGGCTAAGTTCACCTAGAAGGTAGCTACCACTAGAAGAGATCCTGCTGCCTTAAACTGCTGCTTCCTTTGTATGTCCATACTCATCCAGTTCTGCTGTTGGCTGGTTCACGGAACTACGTGTGACAAGAAAGAATGTCCTGCACAAATAAAAATGTGTAATAGCATGGGGTTTTGGTTGGGTTTTTTTTTTTTCTTTCTTTTTCTACTATTTAAAAAGATAGGTTTAAATATATCACAAAAACCTGTCATCCTAGGCTATGGAAAAAAATTGGACATTTTCACCTTGAAAGATTTAAAAGATGCTTCTCCATGTTTTAACTACACCAGAGAGATTCGTGTTCTCCAGTTACTGTTTCTGGAGAATGTGTGTTTAATTTATATATGCAACTTATGTTATGAAACCACCTGAAAATTTGTCAGGACCTCAGATTTTATAACAACTCATTGTAGGGACTAATTTATGTTTAAAACAAAATGAAACTAAATGGCTAAGCTATATTAATATTTTGGTGTAAGTTAGATGACAGTATTTTGAAAAAAACCTTTTTTTCTTAACTCCAGAGTGTTCAAATTAACCAACATACCATGCAGCTGAATCAGCACTTTAGATGAGACAGTAATCTTTGTGTAGGTTGCAGTTGGGCCAATGTGATAAATGTCTCTGGATTCTCAGCAAAATTTGTTTTGATGTACTGTTCAGGCCTTCTCTAACAAGTGAGAGCGGATCTTCAGGATTTGTGCTGTTTTTTCAAGCAAAGAATGAGCTGAATGCTGGAAAGAATAACAACAGTAAAACAATCAGACATGATCAGTTTAAACAAACAAGGGTGACTTAGCGGACCATTTCTTATATTTCCTTTGTGGTAACCAGAGCCTTGGCAGTGGATGGAGCTGTGGGTAGCTGTGATTTGATACTGAACTTGAGTGATGCATTTTCTCTTGTGCCCTCACAGGGTATTAGTTTTCCTTTCTTTTGGGAGCAGTCATAAGGGATGTTTGTTTTAAAAAGTACATATGCCAAAATTATTTAATTATTATTATAATGTAGGAATTTCTGTAACATTTCTGAATTAAATTTAATTAATATCTTTAATTACTTATATGTAGAAGTTAACGAAGTTGCTTATTTCTGTTTCAATGTTTTTCTTTAACTCTGTCATTTTTCACTTGCAGTGAAGCATGTCATGTTCCTGGCTGTAATACTTTAAATTATAAAAAAATTCTACACACAAAACCTGGATGGCGTAGGTTTTACTCTTGTGTTAAACATACTTGGAAATCTCACAGCTAATTTTTTTATAATTTATATTTGGCTTGCATTGTGTGCTGGGATATAATAGTGGCGGTCAAATCTGTAT
Organism: Turnix velox; assembly: GCA_013400935.1. Lineage (NCBI taxonomy): Eukaryota > Metazoa > Chordata > Aves > Charadriiformes > Turnicidae > Turnix > Turnix velox. The sequence continues at coordinate 44,000 of VZTY01018209.1, read as the reverse complement.
GATCAGTTAAATCAGTATGATTTTCAAACTGCTTTTCTTAAATCCCTCTTGGAATTGCAGGGCATTGTAATCTCTGTTACAATCTTAAATGTGATCCTAATGTTGACACTGCTAATTCTGTTCCTCTAGAAGAACCTAAATCCTACATCTCTTACAGTCTATGCATCAGTCCCTCACATAGCTTTTTCTGTGGAATTTGTATCATAGTCTGTAGACAGATTGTGATCCACTGGAATTAGAGCAGTCCCTCCTAGCATGTTTTTGCAGATCCCTTGAAGTAATAAATCTCTTGAAATTACTGTTCTATTAATTGATTACTAGTTTAGTCATTTCATCATTCACTTTGAAAAACAGCATCTGAGTCCTTCATTTACAGTATAATTTTACAGTTAATAGCAAAGCCCCTCACTGTGTAAAACCCCTTCAGCAGTTTTTCAGCCCTGTTTCTGATTACCTTGTATTTAGTTGAATCCTGGTTCATTGTGGAGGCCAGAAGACGGTAATGGTGTGAACAAATTTGCAGTCAGAAATGGTATTTGTAGCTTTATATGGACTGACTACGATGAAGACAGTTCAACGTGGCTTGCCTGGAAATAATTTAACTGCTGCTAAAGCAGAGAAGGGAATATGTGTTTGTTTAAAAAAAATTCTACAAAAAAAGTAGTGTAAAAAAGAATTAAATTGCATTTGGATTTTTTTAACAATCTAAAATATGTTTACCTATTACAAAATTCTAGTATAGACCTTTATTATTGCCCAATTTAAAGTATTTGTAGTCATTTCTGCAATTGGATGAGAAGCTTGGTCATGTCTATATTTGAATCTTTAACAGACTTGTGCTGTTTTCCTCTTTCTGCTTACTGTGATTGGTGACAATAACAGTGTATTAAGAATCCAGAATTAAGACAAATTACACTTTAAATCGGTTTCCTTAGGTAAGTTTTGTTTTAGATAAAACTTTCTTTCCACTATAGTCTTACCTACTTAAATGCTTACTTTTTGAGAAGGGCTTATTATATTTTGTATGGGGAGATGAGTTTTCTGCTCTAAATTTTATTAATTTGGGAATGTAGTTTTAATTAGTTTTGACAGAGGACAGGAAACTATATGCCATCCTAAATTGATGTAATTGCTTGCTGCTGTAATAGCAGCTCCTTCCCTTACACCAGATTTGATGTTGATTAGACTATTTTAATATTCTATCTTATTAAAAAAACCCAACTAATCTCATCAAATGAGGTTGTTTTATTTATCTTAAGTGGATCTGCAGTATTTATTCTGTGCTATGTTTGAAGAGACAGATGCATGGACAGTCATTGCTAATCACAGTTCCAGGTGTTTTATCTGTTCTAGTAATTTGTATTAAGTAAGGTTTACTTTAAGGTAGCAATCAGTCATACACTCTTTTTTTTGAAACAGTTTTAATTTCTTCTGTGATATCTGGTGGTGTAGTGTCATTTCACCTACTGCTGAAGCTGTGATGAGTGACATTAGCATTAGGTACCTATTTAAGTGACAACTGATGGTAGAGGGCTGTATGTATTAGCAGAGAGTGTGCCTTTCACTTTCACAAAAGAATCCCTAAGACAAGATTTAACTCTGTACCTTTCTTTACTTACGTCCTGGGAAGGACAGTTCACCTCTACCTCCAGCATGTCAGTCTCTGCCTTTTTCATCCTTCAACACAAAGCTGGACTTCTGCATTCGGTAACCTGTGTCCGTGTCCTGGCTGAGGATTGCTTCTGCTCCAGTGCCCTCAGCCAGCAGCCCAATGAAGCCGACCCTGGGCCTTGCTGCTGGCAGCTGGGCTGCTCACTGAGTCAGCTCACCAGCCTTCATAGCTACCACCGTCTTACGAAGGTGTACCCCAGAGAGTCATATGTGTGCAGTGGTTTAATGAAGTTTCTCCTATTCTCCATGAAGCAGATGACACCTAAACTTTGTTTCATTGAGAAGGAGAAAAGGACTAACAACTAACTTGGCTTGTCATTTTGATTGGGAAAATTTGCAAGCCATCTTTGTGCATTGTGAAGTTTTAAAAAATACTTTGTTGTGGGTTTTTATGAGATTAATACAACTTTATTGCCTAAGGCTTTAAGTGGAGATTTTCTGGGTGTGATTTTGTGTATTCTTTTCAGTGTTTAATTTGCTGTGCATGGAAAAGTGGGAAGTGAATCGATAAAATTCTTTGATTGGAAATGATTAAATTGCTGATTTTGCTATTCCTAATCAGTTGGGTTTGGTTTATGAATTGCAGTTACATATTGGATTGAATTTTAAGTATTAATTTGTGTCACGTTGATTTTGATATCCGACTTCAAACACAAATTACCTTCTGGTACTGTGGAATTTAAGGGTAACAATGATGTTGCTTTACAGAGAAGTGTTTTTGAGTTTATGGGTAGGTTTTTTACTAGGTTAGAGTGGTGGTAGGGAAGAGAAGTTGTTTAGATCTTTACTTGCACTTTTCCTTTTGAAGGACTGATGATTTCACCAAAGCCAGACACTGCACTGGAGTTCTACTTCAACAAGAGTGATGCCCAGTCATATGCAGAGTATGTTTCTACGCTTAGAAAATTTCTTGAATGTAAGTTACATCTTGAATGTAAGATGGGCTGAGACAGTAAAGTTGCTTACTGGATGTAAAATAAGAAAATAGTCCTTTCTGGTCAGTATTTGAGCTTTAAGTTAATAATGCTTTTAGTAGTCCTAGTCTAAAATTGTGCTTCATGTAGAAATGATACAATATGGATTTGCTTCCTGCATGAATTCTGCCATATTAACTGAGGGAGAGAGTAATTAAATGAAAATTAGTAAATATTTTAACTTTCTCTCCTTTAGATAATTGGGTTAAAGCCTGAAGGAGAGCCACATATACAGTGTGCATCTAAGTGCCCAAAATAATTAAAGAGTCTTAACATTGAGTAATGTTGAGGAAGATCAGTTTCCTTTTCTTACTTGCTAATGATTGCTAATGAAAACTGATGAAAGCTCAGGCTTTAGTTATTTATTACTAGAGTGTATCCTTTACTGATGTAGAGTTTCACATGCTAGTGCAGTTTTGGTGACATGATTGTTCAAATACTACAAGATGTAAGACCTACATATGCCAAAAGAATTCATTGTCAAATTACATGGGTCGTATATTTGGAGGCAGCGTTTACCAAACCTTGATTGATCTGCCTTCATCCAAATGGTTTGCCAACTGAGAATCCTTTGGTCTTGAGAATTAATTGCAATTTATTAATTTTAAAACCTTGAATTTAGAGCATGGAAAAAAGGTAACATAGCACAGGAAAAGAAGAAATCAGAAATGTATATCACTTAGAGTAGTTTTAACTGTATGTGCCCTTGTGTTGTACTTAGTCTAGAGGTAGCAGGGGGTGGGGTGTAAGGGAGGGAACAAAACCACAAAACATGTTAGATATGAACAGATGAGTGTTTGTGACACTGATCTCTGTACTTGTGAAATACAAGAAAAGGAGAAACAACTCAGGATGTTAGTATAATAGCAGTTATACTACTTGGTATAAACATAATATTTATCATTGGAATATCTACAAAATAAATATGTGCAGAAAGAAAACTGGTTTAGTTTCCAGATAAGAACTTGATTGATTATAGTTTAGTACATTGTTGCTTTAGAATAAATAGTTAATTTGAATAAAGAAATCAGCGAAGTTGTGATTATGGATACAATTTGAAATGCAGGGTAGCATGATTCCTATAGTAATGCCCTTTTTTAACACTTTTATTCAAGTACAGTGCCACTTTTTGATAGGCTTTGAAAAAAGGATTATTGAGAAGGATATAAGATACAGTCCTCTGAAAACTCTTAGAAAAGCAGCAACTATAAATTAGATGTTTATATGGGCTTCTGGCTGATTAAATGCTCTGTACCATTAACTTACAAGCTGTTTGTGTTTCATAGCATATGATGATTCAAAGCAATCACAAAACATAAACTGTACACCAGGAAGGATTTTTGATCAGAATGATGTTGCTGTTAAAAAGGCATGTCGATTTAACCTCTCTGAGCTTGGACAGTGCTCTGGGAAGGAAGATAAGACTTTTGGCTATTCTAAAGGAACTCCCTGTGTGCTTGTGAAAGTGAACAGAGTAAGTGCTAGCTTATTTTCCAGTTTCTAGTATATGTGCTCCTAGCTACCACTATATGAAAAATTACTGTAGAAAAGGAACAAAATACGTGATTCAGTTTGCTTTTCAAGACATATTGCATTTCTGGAAATAGTGTGATTTACTGAAATGTCTAGCAATTAGCATGTTTCAGAGAGTAAAGAACCAAGCTTGTTAAGCATCTTAATGCTTACAAGTGTTAGTTAGTATTGATTACTTGCATCCAAATATCTGAAAACCCTTTTTTAAAGTGTGCAGAACTCTTTGGTTTGCTTACTTTTCTATGTGAGAGATTCTAACCCACTGCAGAGTTGAAGTGTGTTTTACTTCATGTCTGCACTCTAGAAATGTAATTAGAATATCTTGCAGTCTGTAGCTCTGGAACTGTGTAAAGGTGGTGGAAGTTTTATTGGCTTTTCAGTGATGTTATACATTACTTGAAATGCTGACTGGGTGGACTGAGGCAGTAAAGTTACTTACTGGATGTAAAATAAGATAATAGTCCTTTCTGGTCAGTATTTGAGCTTTAACTTAATAATGGTTTAAATATTAGTCCAAGTCTAAAACTGTGCTTCATGTAGAAATGATGCAATATAGATTTGCTCCCTGCATGAATTCTGCCATAGGGGAGAAGGGGGAGAAAGTCCTTAAATGAAAGTTAGTAAATATTTTAACTTTCTCTCCTTTAGATAATTGGATTAAAGCCTGAAGGAGAGCCACGTATACAGTGTACATCTAAGGTATGTTCTGAATGTAAGAAATAAGTGTGTAGCTGATTTTCCTTGATATTAGGATGAAAAGTGAATTAATATATAGTGTCAGAACATTTATTTCACTCCCTTTCTTGTTAGACCTTGGTTTTGGTTTTTTTTTCATCTACTGTGTGTCTAGTTTTGTTTTAGTGTATTTAATTTCTTCAATGTGTTTATAAAAATACTTTATTTGTTGTTATTTCATCTTTAGATTCATTTGAGCTGACTTGCTTTAAAGTTGAGGAAAAAGCATACATGTAATTTGTGGTCATGTTTGTTTATTTATTTATTGTGAGTCTTGTTTTATTTTCCCATTTCGTAACTTCTATTTTTATTTTTTCTCCATGCTGCAAGTGCACCTTAGACAATTTTATAAATGATGGGTAAGACATGGTCTGGAATTAATGTTACTGTGCAAGTAAAAGTTTCCTTCCAATCAAGTATAAACTGCTACTAATATAATGGCTGATATGTGCTTATTTGTTGTGTACCAATGGATTTACACAGACTGTTTTAGGGCATCAGTAATGATTACTTTGACTTGTGCATATTTTTCCTAGTCTGCTTGGGAAGTAGTGATATTTGGTAGCCTAAGCCATTGATGGAGTCACAGCTTTTGGCTTGCAGTGACTGATAGAGATGTAAGCTTGGAAATTTCAGTAATTAACTAGGCAAACACTGTAAGAGTTACTCCTTTCATCCTAGGCACATGGTACAGGCAAATATTTTAGTTCTTGATTTTTGAGGAGGTTTTTAATCTCCCTGTGACGGTCTGTCTTAAGTGAGGTGCTTCCCTCACTTACTTGAGGCTGATTTCTTTGTGGCCAAGCTTAAAAATATTGTTCTGTTGGAGGAATTGTTTGTTTCTTTAGTGTAAAGCAATTAAACTCCTTCTTCTTTTGCTAGTATCTTCTTTGACTTATCTGGCTTACATTTTTTCATACTGTAGTATGTAGTATGTCCTCAACTGGACAGAATTCTTCCCTTGACTGAGGTGTTTAGTGAGGATTTTTCTCTCTGTCATCGTATTGGAAGTAATGATGTCTCTTGAGGTGAATTTGACATTTCTAATACATTGAGTCTTTAATTATTTTCCTACATGGAGATTTCTTTTGGTTATTTCTCAGGATGTATTTATCTGCTTTCTTGAAGTTCAGAGCTTTGAGTTTCATGTTTCTATTTCCCCCTTCTTTAATTTTTCATTATGATTTTAATGGGACTGAGATCTTTTGAAGTATTTTGAACTACTTAAGGCTTAGGGCCATCAGTGAATGAACTTTCCTTTACATCTTGGGAGTTCTTATTGAGAACACTTGAATAGAGTCCAGCACAGTCATCTTCATTTCCACCTAAGTGCCTTGTGAGGTGCTGAGAACTAATGTTTAAGTGATTTATAAAACATTGATGTCAGTCCTGGTTTATGATGATGGTATTTCTTCAGCTTCCTCCTATGGATGGAATACCTGTAAGACATTGTAAAAGCTATACTAGGAAGATCTTAGAGTATGTTTTTTCTTAGCTTTTGTAGCAAAAGAATAAGATTTTTAAGATCTTGACTGATTGTACTGGGGTGGTTTTTACTGTTTTTTAACCTTGGAGATGCTTGTATGTTATGGTATGTATGTATTTTCTTACAACCTCTTTCTTTAAGTACGAAGTACTGCTTTGTACCATAACCAGTTAGAATTTCTCTGATCTGCACAAGTGTGGTGATTTGAATTTTAAGGTTATTAATCTTATTATTTCATCAGTGATTCACAGGGAAAGTATTTGTAAGACTTAGCCACTTTGGTTATATTTTATCTTAAATTAGGCTATTCTTGGACTAGCACATCATAATTTACCTGCTAAGGAAAACTTAAGTATTGCTATGGTTCATTCTTCTCTAAAGTCTAGAAAGCAGCGTCAACAACTTCCATTTTCTCCTTCTGTCTGTGCTTTGTTTTTGCTTTCTTTTATGCCCCTTGCTTATTGACCCTCCTATGCTGAAGTTAAAGGATTACACTGTTCTTTATATCGGAGTCCTTGTTTCTAATTTGATTTTTGTTTCTTAGTAAAACTGGCCTACTGCAGCCTTGTCAATCTCCACAACAAGAAGCAAGACATAAAAGGATTGTGTTTTTAAGAAGTTTGAAGATCAGCAGTGTAGGTCTTTAGTTTGAGGTTAGAGGTGCACAATACCATGTGCAGTGAAACATCTTGGAGCAGTGTGCTTTCAAGTTAGAACTATGTTTACTGAAAACTGGTAGGTTTTATTTTAAAATATTTTTTAACTACAGAAAAGTAGTCCGAATTCCAAAATGCATCTACTTTAGCTATTTAGTGACTGTCTTCACTTTGTATTAGTATTGTTTCTAGTGTACAAGAAAAAAATAATGCTTGTATGAGCGACACAATGTGCCTTGCTATTATCTACATTCTCAGCATCCGAATTACTTCGTTCTTCGTGGCAGAAATATTAGGAGCTCTCTGGTTTCTGCTAATGGATTCTGCTCTTTATCCTGTGTTTTTTCTGGAAATCAGTCTTGCCCAGGTTCTTTCTTTGGGTCTTTGTACAGTTTTTTAACATCTGTGAAATTACTCATTGTCAGACAATGGTCTCAATCCCAGTAAGTCCAGCTCCCAGGTCTGTCCAGCTCAGCTAAGTGGGTTGATTTGTAGATTTGCTAACTGTTGTAAATCTCTGGAAATTGTAAATAGTAAACAGAAAAAGTGACTCTCACTGATGGACTAATTGTTGAAGCTCCTCAGCAAATTGTTTAGGTGGAGGTTTGTGGGGATTTTTTTGTGTTAATTAGGATTTATTAGTTAAAGAAAGCTGCAAATCCCAGAGCAGTTGCATGTCCCAGAACGTCTTTGCTATTGCATTTATAGCCTAATGCTATCTGTTTAAGACTGACCGCATGCCTTGGGTTTAGCTGCTCCAGAAGGCTCTGCTCCTGTTCATCTTTCCTACACTATTCTGTATTCTGGTTTTGTTTTAACCACTGTTTCAGCAACATTCATGAAAAATTACTATGATCTTTAAATAAATAGCTATGAAAAGCAACACATTTCTACTTAGCTATTAAATTTGCCAGCTCAAGGTCTTAAATTATTGGTAAACATATATTGAAGAATTACAGTAATTTAGGTCCGTAAAGGAACAAGAATGTGGCCATATCCTAAGCAACATGTAGGGTGTTTTTTTGAAGGGGCACGGAGACATTCTTGAGCTGTGCTTTATTCTTTACTGTTTTTAATCTCTGTACTGCTCTCTTAGTTCTGTTACTACAGTTCTCTTCTGAACTTTGTATCTTTTTAAAATTGCAGCTCTTATATATGGTAGTATAGAAAAAACAGTAAAAATTACTAAGGTACTGCTAGCTTGTGAATTACACTGAACAACTAGCAATGTTCTGAAGATACTAAAACAACCTCCTCTAGAATGTTGTATATCATTTCTCTTTATCATGGCAATATGTTTACCTTATAAAAAGTCACATTACATGTGGGCATTTCCTAGTGGTTTGAATTTATGGTGGTTTGATATGCTGCCAGGATACACAGACAGTCCTGAGGGATATTCTGTGTAGGGAGATGAGTCTGCATTGCCTGTGCCTGGGCAGCTCAGTCATACACATGTATTCAGTCTGTGTTGCATTGTGGGGGACTGCTTAGTCAGAAATTAGGCATCAGCTTTGTAGGTAACCGCTTTGCATGACTTGACCTTAGATTACAAGGGAAAGTCTAGGAATAAGGCGCTGTGTGTTGTTCCTCTGAGGTGGTGAAGACGTACAGAAACTCAGCACCATTTTCAGCTTGAGTTTCCTTTCAGGCAGCTGGTGCTCCCAAACTAACTCGCCAGTGCTGGGGATAGTACCCCATTGCAAGGAGGGAGCTGTAGTTCTTTGTGAAGAGTTATTCCAGATGGGAGAGGCTTAAGAACCTGGCTTTAAACAGAAATTAATCTTTAACTTAAACACAGATGTGCTGTTGCTGCACCAAAACATATAGTCTTACTTGTGGATACTTGGGAATGTAGCTTATTTATGGGTATTTTTTTGTTGTTGTGAAATTATTCATCCCCTTTGACTCATAAGGGAAATGCAAAGGCAAGGTAGTTTGACTCAAGTACTAATTTGAATGGTACTGTTAGTAACCTTTAATGTAACAGATGTGTGCAGCATGTATCTACTTGCCAAAAATAAATTTGTATGGAAGTTATTCCAAGACTTTGGAGCCCAGTTGCCTATTTTTAGGGAGCTGGCACTTTATCATTGAGTTATAATTTTAGTTTTGTATTCATTTGCATGCAAGCAGATGTTTATTTTCAATTTTGTTGCTATCCAATCTCAGGAAGAAGGCATGGTCGAGATGAATTATTTTCCTCCTGAAGGCTTGATTGACTTAATGTACTTTCCATACTATGGAAAAAGCTTGCACGTAAGTATGCCTTAATGATGGTCCTAATTTTGAAGATTTTTTTTCTCTGTTTACAATTGCTAATATTGAATTGAAGGAAATTGAATTTTTTCACCATTTGCTTTAGCAACTTATGGATAGTTGTGTTTTTTCTATTCTGTTTCTAAACTTTTTGAATTGTCAAACTCTTTATTTTTCTTAGACACACCGGATTAGGGAGGGATTGTTTACTGTGTTTCCAGCAGGCAGAGTCAGCACATACTCTGTCCCCTTCTTGGAATGATAGAATAGGGAAGGAGAGCACTGCTTCCCTAAGCAAAGCAAAATACAGTATGAGTGAACCTTGAGATGTCAGGAGGTAGGTTGTACCAAAGGAGTGATGAAGAAGTTTCCTGATACTTCTTGTCTTGCTACTCTGCTGATGCAAGGTGAAAGAGTAATGGTGTCAGGCAAAACTCAGTGCTATTCTTTGACAGGAACAGCCTGACTTTGGTGATTAAGAAAAATTAAAATTGGGGGTTTTTTTACTCTTAGCCTTTTTAGTTTTATATTCAGTGTCCTTTCGTATTCACTTTGTCATATGGGATAGGGCTGTGGTTTGAGGGATTCTTGTTTATGCAAGGCTCATTATTGACAGAAGAGAGCAGGAAGAGGTGTGGGAGGCTGAGGTGAGACTGTGTTGATTTGTGATTTCTGTCCTTGGCTATAGGACTGAATTTAAAATTTTGTAACTGTGGAATTGTTGAATTATTCTGTAATGGAACTAAAAGGACACAATCCTACCACCCTTGTGGTAAGTGAGGTAGGAGCCATAAAAACAATGTGTATAGTTTTGTGGGGTTTTGTTGCCTTTTGCTGCTCAGCACAATGAACCCTGAACCTGGGGTTTATTACCTTTTGTTAGTCAGGTAGTACTACATGGGGGTGCTGATTCTCTTCCTCCCAAATTTTATATTGAGTAAAAGACTATTACAGAATCATTTGTGTTCAGATAATGACCTTGCTTAATTTGCAGTCAGCAGTATTGACCTAAAAACCATAATAAGTTATGCAAATACTTTGTGATAAATAAGTTTGTGTTTAATTCATACACGCTTTGTAAGGGAATTCATGTTGGATTTGAGAAATACTTGCTTGACAAAAGAAAAATCAGTTCTGCATTCATTCTTAATTTTTGTTACAGGGAATGGTATCAAGAATTGTAGTTATTCCAACGATTATGATTGACCAGGATACTGTCAGAATGTTCAAGGAAAGGTTTTTCTGTAAAGCTGTCAAACAGATATCACATTTTGGAATGGATTGTTGCTGAACAAGTAAAAGAGATAGTGTGGTAGGGGAGCCAGTTTACTAGTACTTGTTGAATTATGCTTTTGGCAAAAAATACTTAAATTAGGATGTTTTTTTCTAAAAAAAAAACAAACCCACATTATTTCAGAGGCTGTTTCAGGTAGAGTTTTCTAGAAAAATTACCCCAAATGTAATAGGGGCAAAGTCCTAGGCTTCATGAAGATGCCATCTGTGACTTAGATTATATTAGATATATTACTTAAGAAACAATATGAAGAATGTATACTTGACTATCTAACTTGGTAAAAAGTCTTATGTGGGTCAGATTGGGCTTTTTTCTTGACTGTTCTGGTCGATTAGATGTATGATTAACTGCTAACTTGTCCTGGTATCTCAAGTGTTTTCTCCATCTTTGTTTACTAGGCTCACTATTTACAGCCTCTAGTGGCTGTTCAACTAGCAATTAACTCCACCAGTACCAAAGAAGAAATAGCAATTGAGTGTAAGATCCTTGGGTCACCTAATTTAAAAAATGAAGATGATCGTGACAAGTTTCTGGGACGAATTGCCTTCAAAGTGCAGATGACTGAATAGCAGGAGGGAAAAATTCTCCGCAAAGTAAATGTGTTGTCTGTTTTGTATCAGCTGGACATCCCATTCTAGGATATGAAACCACCTTGGAGAGTGTTAAGGTGGTTTTATGGCATTCAGAGTAGCATAATAATATGCTTCCAAATTATATGTTTAAAGTCCCTCAAAATAAATGCCTGTCCTGCTTCTGCCTGCCCCATTGGAACAGTGTACAGAACATAGTTATGTCATAGGGACCTGTAAATAGCTGTTTTCAAACACATAATGGTGACCTTTGTTCTGTTCTAAAATGTGGTTTGATCCCCCAGCTGAGTGTCTCAAGCTTCATGTGCTGTGCTATGTAAATATTGTATTGATTTAACACTGGTTTAACTGTCATATCTCAATGCTGACACAGATATAGGGGTAAATAATAAATGGTACCTGATTGACTTCGTGATCTTTCTGTAAGAGTCAGCACCTCCAATGGAAACTGTGTGTGGGGGAGGGTGGCTGAGATGGATGGCTGCGTGGAGATGCCTTAAATTGTAGACTGGGTGTGAGAATTAAGAAGGATTTCTGAAATTAAATGCCCAACTAGTACTTCCTTGTGCTTGTCACTGTGCAAGTATTGTGTACATGTAGTACTTGGTATAGAGTTTGATATTCTAGCTGAGGAATCGAACCTTTCTTCATGTTGTTAGTTGCTTGCAGTATGTGGAGCACAAATAAAATCTATACAATGTTTTAAAACTTTTTAGTTCAGAAATATCGATATACGTGAATTTAAATTGTATAGGGTCCTGGTAGCAGTTGTACAACAGAGCTGCTTGAAGGAAACAGTCTCACTGTTGCGGGAATAGGCTTTCATTTTTCAATTTTAAAATGTCCCGAAGAACCTCTGTTTAAAAATTGTCTTGATTAAACATTCCTGTTTAATTTATACACTCTGCTTTGTGGCATCATTTTAACATGCTTCATATCTTCATCTGCTTTTCCATCTTGGATGTTCTGTGTATTTCCTCATTGCCCATTTAGAAAATTGGTGTCATCAACTGCTTTATAGAAAACTCCTGTTGAGTAGGAGTGGATTACTTGCAGTTTAAGTATTATTAATCCAGTTGCTAAAAGGACTACAAAGAGGTTTATTGGTGACTGCTCCTCACATGAAACTAATTGTATTTGGTTCTAATTTCTGCCATCTTGCTGGTATTTGTTTTGTGTTACTATTCCCCAGTAATTTTTTGTTCTTGGGGTTTTTTGAGCACAAGGTTTCGCATGTTGATGTGGACTCAGTATTAAAGACCACAGCAAATAAGCATTTGTGTAAATACCTGTATGTTCTGCTCATTATGCATAAGTTTGTTCCTTAATGTATTTTTGTGCATTTTTAGTGGTTTTTAATATTTTATTTAATTGAATGATTACTAAAATTCAATATACAGTCTTAATGCTGTGCTGTGAAAGTGTTTGAGGCCAGTCCAAACCACATTAGTGCAACATTTTATCAACTCTGTAAACTTGTGTCGGTATGCAGTTGGAGGAAGCTGCTCTTAATGGGACTTGAACAGTGTGTCGAACCTCATTAAAAATAGATTTATAATGATCTGATACCATTCAGCATGCATTTTTGTTGTTTATAAAAGAAAAATTGTTGTTTCTTACAATATGCAATGGGTATTTTTGTAACAATAGCATGCACTAATACTGAATAACAATGCTCTTTCAAAATATTCCATTACTGATGTTCTAAATTGTGCACTTTGACAGATGGAACACCTTGGTTCTTAAAGATACAACTAAGTGCTTCTGTGTATATTAATATTGCCTGAAGATATTTTACAGTTCTGAGGGAACTTAAAAGTGTACATGTTGCATCTGAGAATGACAAAAACCTAGCTTCATGTAAAAAAAAAAAAAAAACCAAACCCAAAAAACTTTCACGTTTGTGTTCACTTAGGAATAGTAAGTTCTGGAGAAATGCTCAGTTTTCAAATGAGAAGATATTCGCAACAATTTCTCTTTCAACTTGCCTATATAGACAAAGCATGAAATGGCAACTCTTCACCAGCACTTTTCAGACAGGTAGAATTCAATAAACTCCTGTTCTCCTTAGATTTTGTAGAAGTGTTTTGTTTTGGGGGCTTGGTTTGTTTTTTGTTTTTAAATTTAACCATACAAGGATTCATTTCTGGGGGAGGGGGGGAAGCTTGTGAAAGCTATCAAGTCAGCATTTAAAATTTATATAGGCAACAATTCTAGTGTTAGCTATTTAGTTAAACTGAAATATTCCCTTGTTTTTATTTCTGTGTCTTAAGAATTTTAAGTAAATGATCTAGCAGTTTTTTATGAACATACATAGTGACTATTAAGACATAAATTTTATTTTCTTCATGTGAAAATTATGGTAATGAATAAGTTCTATTTAAAGGTAAACTAACTTACCAGAAACCTGAAGTGTTTAACTTCTATATTACTAACTACTTATGTCTTATTTGGTATCTTTTAATGCCTCCAAGTCTGGAACAACAAACTGAAACGCTCAATTGTTGCAGGTGCTGTTTCATACCACTAGGAAAACCTCATCACCTCAATTGGGGTCCCTTCACTTTGCCATGCCCTGCTGCTGCTGCCACCCTGCACATGGGCATTCACATACAGGGCTAAAAGGAAAGCGGAAGAGAAGATTGTTAACAGAAATAATTAGCTGAAGGTTTTATTTACACTGACCACACAGTAGATGAGAAGATCCCTTGAGGACAGATTACGTTTAGCACTGACCTGCTATTGCTTCCTGCTGGGGACATGCTGCTTCTGGGACATCAGCTGTACAAAAACTGATGCCCTGTCTGGTTCTTCTGAAATGGTGCTTTAGTAGTTCCCAAGACAGGGAAAAAGAAAAAATGAAGATGTGAATGAAGAGTAAAAAATTGTGGACTTGAAGAGTTGTGAATCTGTAGACATGAAGAGTTGTAGGTGGGTTTGGTTTTTGGGTTGCTTTTGTTTTCTTTTTTTGTTTTTAATCCACTGCACTCTGCCTCTCTCAGTAGGAGATTTGGAAAGGAAAAATATATTTGTTGGCACCAAGCCCTGCTGCCTGATTTCCTACTATGGTTTAAATGCAGCCTTCTTGGGAACCTGGCCACTGAATCTGATTTTTTTCCCCTGTTTCAAGGTGTTTTTTCCTACCTCTCTAATTTTTGGAGGCTATGAGGCAAACGTACCTTGAAGCTGAACATAAGGTCGCTAGCTTGCACTTAAATCTTTAAATCTTTGTGGTGCAATTCTGAACAGTTGAGTACTGCATGTAGCTGTGGAAGCAGTGCCTCGTTTTGGTTTTGCATTAACTGAAGGGAACTGTAAAGAGTTCAAAGTGGATTTGACAGTCATTTCTTAGAAGGGCTGATAAGTATTGATCTATTTGAAGCAAAAATTATAATCCCATTTTTAACTCAGAAAGTATAATTAGCTGTATTTATTATATGTTTGGGTTATAATCTCTGAAATTGCTTTACAGCTGCATGGAATAAAAATGTGTCCTTCCAGTACCCAGGTAATTTCTGCCTCCTGAGCATGCTATTTTGATTTTTCTGACACACAGAGCCCCTACAGTGAGAACTCCTCTGGGGTTTATTGTTCCTGTCAAGGTTTCTCTCAAACCTGCCATGGCTGTAGATTGTAGAACTTGAGAAACTGACACTTCTAATTACAAATGAGACAGATAAACATTTTAGGTATTTAAATAGCTACAACCTCTAGTATGAGGTTGTCTCAGTGTTTTAAGTTTTTTTGTGAATGAGAAAAAGCTTAATGCATCTGAGCTTGGATGAGTTTTAGTCTAAGGACAGTTTTGGTTAACTCTCAACTTCTTGCTCCTTTTCATAGAATAGTTTGGGTTGGAAGGGACCTTAAAGATCATCGAGTTCCAGCCCCCCTGCCATAGGCAGGGACACCTCCCACTAGATCAGGCTGCCCAGTGCCTGGTCTTGAACACCTCCACAGAGGGGTCATCCACAACTTCTCTGGGCAACCTGTTCCAGTGTTTCACCACCTTCACTGTAAAGAATTTCTTTCTTATGTCAAGTCTAAATCTACCCTCTTCCAACTTACATCCATTACTTCTGGTCCTCCCATCAGATATCATATTAAAAAGTCCTTCCCCTGCCTTTCTGTAGGACCCCCTCAGGTACTGATGAGTTGCTGTAAGGTCTCCCCTGAGCCTTCTCTTCTCCAGGCTGAACAACCCCAACTCCTTCAGCCTGTCTTCATAGGGCAGTTCCTCCAGCCCTTTGACCATCTTTGTGGTCCTC
>VZTY01018209.1:1421-28244 GCA_013400935.1 Turnix velox | reverse complement strand
CACTGTCCATATCTCCTACAAAGATGTTAAATAGCACTGGTCCCAGCACTGATCCTTGAGGAACACCACTCATCACTGGTTTCCACGTGGACAATGAGCCATTGACTGCAACTCTTTAAGTGTGACCATTCAACCAGCTCCTTATCCAGTGAGTGGTCCATCCATCAAACCCATTCTTTTCCAGTTTGGTGACCAGGATGTCATGCGGGACAGTGTCAAATGTCTTGCACAAGTCCAGGTAGATGATGTCAGTTGCCCTTCCTTTGTCCACCAATGATGTGACTCCGTCATAGAAGGCCACCAAATTGGTCAGGCATGATTGGTCAGGCATGATTCACCAACTGGTGAAGCCATGTTGGTTGCCTCCAATCACCTCTGTGTCACCCTCCATGTGTTTTTGCAACACCTTCAAGAGGATCTGCTCTGTGACTTTGCCAGACACAGAAGTGAGACTGACTGACCCGTAGTTTCCTGAATCTTCTTTCTTTCCCTTTTTAAATATGGGGATTATGTTCTCCTTTCTCCAGTCAGTGGGAACTTTACCAGTCTGCCGTGACCTTTCAAATATGATGGACAGGTCAGTGCTTCTGTAACTGCTTTCTGATTTTTGACCATTTTATCTTTTCCAAATAATCAGTACAGTCTAGCTAAAAATGATAGGTATGATGATAGATCTGGATGCTCCTAATAGTTTGCCAAATACCTTGAAAATCAAAGCATTTTTGCTTGTCACCTGTATTTTAGTAGCACAGTGTTTTTGTCTAAAGACTTGATTTCTGCTGCAGTGTAACAGCCGAGCAGAAAGCTGCCGCAGTGGATCTTGTGTTTCCAAGTGCCCTAGTGTGTTAAAGTAGGTCAAAAATTGCATAAGATGCCATTACTGGAAAGTGCTGTAGGCTGACTTGAATATAAAACCTCAGCAGCGCAACTGGCAAATTCACTCTGACAAACAGAAATGCAGCCATGAGTTAAAATATGACAAGAGGGTGCTCTGAAATATCCCTAGGACATGAATGGCTGTTGGAATGTGAGATGTCTTTGCCCCTTGAGTTCATGTTCCTGTGATCTGCTGAGCCAGAGCTGCCTGCCTGTGCTCCTCAGAGCTTGCACATCACTCTTATCTGCAGGCAGCTCAGCCATGAGGCTCCTTAACTCCTTCTGAATCACAAAATATGTGTTTTTTTATTTTCCTGCTTAAGAACAAACGTCTGTGGCACAGTGAAGATCATGTAAGGTCAAGAATCAATAATAATAGCTCTTCCACTGACTGAATGCTTGCTGGTGATTAGCAATTGCCAGTGAGAGTTCATGGAGGTAAGAGCAAAAGTCTCTGTGGTTTCTGCATGCAGGACCAGAAACTGCTGTTCAGTTTAATGTACACATGCCCAGTGAAGCACGGAGCTGAGAACAGTGCTTAGTCAGGACATTAAGAAGTTCTTTGCCATGAGAGTGATGCAGCACTGAAGTAGGTTGCCTGGAGAGGTGGGTGAGGCCCCATCCCTGGAGACATTCAAGGCTACGTTTCTATATTTTCATATTTTTCTAACACAATTTTAACCAGTTGAATAGAACTAATTAAAAAACCCTCCCAGTTTGAGGGATTAGCTATCAAGAGCAGGGGATATTTGGCACCATTTGACGGATGCATTATTCCAAATATTTGAGATGGGGTATTCCATGAAATTAATTAATGACATCTGTTCTGAATTCTCTGGTCTCTACAGTTTTTTATGAATAATTTTTAGCAACCAGTACTGATTTATTTCCCACAATTGTTATGTGTCTTGCAACATATACTTTTGTTATCACACATTTCCAATATTTAAATAGGTAAGTAGATGGCTGGATGCCAGTCATCTTGGAACAGTTACGTGGTCAGGAGGGGTCCTCAGTTTATGTACAAACCTGATCAGGTCTCTGCCAGTGAAAGAGCTTCTATCCCTTGTTTGCTGCCAACAGATACTGCTTTGATACAGTCGATTCAGTCGTTTGGCAACAAGCCCTAGGCAGAGCAGACCTATCAACCAATCTTAATTTGATAGTCTTAATATATTGTATGATGTCAGAAAAATGTAGGCAGGACATGAAGAAAATTTGTAAGGCTAGAGCATTTCCAGCTTGACTTTAGTCTTGCTGATGAGATGAGAGAATGTCAAAACTGAGAAGCTTCAAAAGTAATAATATTAAAAAAGCTAATAGTACAAAACCCTGTGTGTACATCAGACTGGCCAGCCAGGCTGTGAGCAGCTGCATCTCATACAAAGCTATTAGTATTAGGTAAAGCTGCTTCTTCTACAGTTTGGTTAATTTACTATTAATAATACTTAAATACTTTGTTATGGTAAAGTGAAAAAGTAATTGTAGTAATTGAAAAGTGACAAAATTAAGAAAATCTTAAAAAAAATCTCCCTCAAAGGGTGTTTTGCAAGCACTGGATGATTTTATGTCTTGAAGTTGTCTACAGATTCTCTAGAGCTGTTTGTATTTCTTAAGTCTCACAAGTATTTTAATAAGTTAATTTTTTTCACCTTCAGAGGTTCACCCCTGTGAGACCTAAGTGTGTAGTATAATGCATAAGGATTTCACGTCGTTCATATTAGTACTTATTCTGTATGGCTCTGAAGTAACCATCTCTCTTCCTCCTGGGGAGCGGCTGCTTTTTCTGGGAGCAGCTCCCTGGCTTTCATGGTCAGGCCAGGGACTCCATACAAGGAGTAGTGCTGAGCACTGCTGTGGAAGGCTTTAAAAGGAGAATAGGTTAAAGGATCTATCAGGAGCTGCCAGGGTCTTACTGCTTTTTCTTAATTACTTCTTAATAAAAAGCAACTATCTGCTTCCAGCGGCCGAAGCACTGCTGACCTAGAGCACGCATCAAGCTCTGGAATTTCCTATAAATTCCTACAATAATCCTAACGGAGGCTTGCTATAGGCATGTTTGGAGCGCTGGTGTCAGGGCAGGGGCAGGGTCTGTGCTGTCCCCTCAGCAATGCGGGGCCGCCATCCTCGGGCTGCACAATCGGGCCTCGCGCCCTGCTGCCCGCGCCAGGGGTGTCCCCCCCCGCCCGCGCGCCCGAGGCGTTAGTGCTGAGGGCTCGGGAGAAGGCGGCCGTTAGTCCCTGAGGAGGGGACGAGAGGCTCTCCCCAGCGGCACACCACCGCCTCCCCGCCGGGGGCAGCGAAGGTAGCGGGGGGGAAGGGAGGGAGGGACACCTGGCCGAAATGCCTGGCGATGCTGGGGCCGAGCAGGCCAAAGTGTGGGAGTACCTGTGAGGCCTGGAGGAGAAGAAGGCGGTCGGTTTGCCTTTCCAGGTGGTGCGGTGCATTTCGACCACATTCCCTGCAGGTGTGGGGAGGATGTATCTGGGTTCCACAGGTGTGAAAACTCTGGGAAATGAGTCTAAACCCACTTTGGCAGTGTTAAGTTCTCCACTGGACCTTGCTCTGTGGAGGATAAAGGTGTTTTCAGGTTGTCTTTCCTTCGTGTTACTCAGGCCATGTATTCTTTTGTCACTGAAACAGGAGCAAAATACATCCTAAAGACAGGGACATATTTTTTGTAAAGGAGAATAATTCAGCTGGTCTGATCATAAGTCACCATTCTGTGGTAGTAATTTGAATTACAAAAACTGTCTCCTAACAAAACACATAATGTACAAACATCTCCTTTTCTGATGCCTAATTAAGGTGTGACCTTAAAACATGCCGGCAGCTGTGAAAGCTGCTCTTTTTCTTTTTTTCTTTTTTTTTAATAAAAAGGAAGATAGTCTTTACCACAGAGCAGCTTTCTGTGTAGCAATTACTGTGTGAAAGCTACTTATGGTGAGTTCACACCCTTCCCTACCTTGCAGTAACTTGTACTTGTCCATGCCCTTGTCCTAGTACTGTTACTAAATAATGTTTAATTGCATTGTAGAGAGCCGGAGGCTTAAATTGTACAGAAGCAAATGCTAGGATATATTCCATTATCTGCTTGGTTTACTCATTTGAAGTAGTTTTGTTTGGTTGGATGTTTTTTTTTAAATGTTCCAAGAAATTTATCTTTCTTGTGCTTTGTTGATTAAATATGCCAGCAGCTGCTGTGAAAATGCAGTCTGCTGCTTTTAACATAATATTATTTTTGTTGTTATTTGAAAAATAGTGGTGATAGACAAATTTAATGTAATATTTGTGTGTCATTGCTGTGAAGCTAGAATTTTAATGTTGACAAGATGGAACTGTGTGTTAGGACAGGTGCTCTGGACCAAAGGAGTATTGGTTTCATGTATGCTAAACCAGTGGTGCTTAGGTATAGAATCATAGAATAGTTTGGGTTGGAAGGGACCTTAAAGATCATAGAGTTCCAGGTTCTGTGAATCTGTGAGTTCTCTCAATGACTGGTGAGGGATTACTGAAATGTAAGAAAATCAAGCCTGCAGTCACTTGTCTAGGTGGGAGGAGTGCAAATCTTTCAACAGCTTGTGCTTTCTCAGTCTGATAGAGCAGTACTGTTTATGCTATGAAAACTATAGGAACGGCTTTTTGCATTGTGTTACCCCTGACCAGTGGTTTTAACAGAGGGACAATCACAGCTTTTGAGTCTTTCAAGCAACCTACAGTAGGAGAAACAGAACAGGCAGTTGATGTTAAGTAGGACCCCATGAGCAAAGATGTGTTGTTCAGCCGAAGGACAGATGTGCTGCAGTACAGCTGAACCCTGTTCAGGAGCAACCTACATGAATCACACGCAGTCAGGGACATTACTCGTGACAGTGGAATTTCACAATGAAGTATTGTTCAAATTTAGCTTCTGTCCGACATTTGGGGTTGAAACAAAGTTTAATGAATAATAAACCTACACAAATCTGATGGCTTTCATTCTCTGATTTCCCTGAATGTTTTGAGATATTTTTGCTTTCCAACAGAATGTGTGCAATTCAGAAGAATACAATTTTTGCAACTTCTTTTTTAGCCAAGGAAAAATATTTTTTATTCTCTTAATGTTTCTTTTGTTACTATTAGCTCATAGCACCTTAATGCTTGAGAAGATACTGTTGCTTGATTCCTCTCTTTTTTCCCAGAAGACATTCAGATTTACATGAAGAAAAAGGAGTTTGTATGATGCAATCTTTCTAATCAGTCAAAGAAATTCTAACCAAAGCAATTGTAATTTCAGAGAGCTATTTGCAGACCTCACCATTCTTGGAGAATCATGCAGGGTACTTCTTCCTTAGAATGAAAGAATAAAAAGGCTTTTATGCCTCACCATTTTCCTGGTTTCTGTGTTAGGGTCTTGGGCAGGGGAGGTCACAGGTGAAAACGTGGCACAAATAAATAAAGCAGTTTACAACAAAACCTCGTCCTTTTATATTCTTTAGAGAAGAGCATTTATTCCAACCAGTTTCACCACTAGCTCAATGGTCCAGAATACTTCTGGCAGCAACTTACATAGCAGGTACAGATCTGTAGAGCTTTTTTTTTTAAAAAAAAAAAAAAATTATATTTATTACTGAATTCAAATCAGTAATCTTGTTCCTTCAGCTGTGTTTCACATAATGAGTTTTAGCTAGTTATTTGGGACTAACTGGACTCAGCCAAATTAATTTGCAAAAGTGCCATCGCAGATATGACAGTGTATTTTACATGAAAGAAGTCTGCTCTAGAGCTTCTATTGCACAAGAATCCATTTGCACCTTTGGAAGTTGTTGCCTTTTGTCTTTAAACCTTAACTTTCAGCTGGTTTGAAATAAAAAATACTGAGTCATAGGTCTTCTGTATATGTGGGGCTCAACAAGTGCTGTGAAATGACTTTGCTTTTGCATTTAGTGAAGTTGGAAAATCAATACAGACAATGAGGAGAGACAGTTTTAAATGCTCTCTAAATTCTTATTGTTTGGATTTTTGTTAACAAAATATAGGAAAGGGAATTGGAAGGATATACATAGTTGGAGCTTATAAAAGTTTGAATGGATTTAGATGAGACAGAGTAGCAGACAGTACTGGAATACAGCATGCAGAGAAGGTTGTGAGTTCGTGCCTCTATTATCTGACTGTTAGGTAGAAAGATCTAACACTTTTAAGAAAACAATTTAAAAGTCTCTGTGAAACAGATTGGGTGCATGTCTTGAGGAGATGGGGGTCAGTAATGTTCCAAAACATTTTGTGAATTACTTTGTTAAAGTGCAACAGTTTCAGCAGTCTGATACATTAAGTTTCTAAGTGGTAAATTAACCAGTGAGGTTGCAATTGCTAGATTTTATATTTATTTTCAAAACACCAAAGGATGCAATATTCATGGACATAAAGTTATAAAGTCAGTTTCCTTTTTTTTAAGAATGAGGTACATGTGCTGTCAATATCAACCTTGAGCAACTTTTTTCACAATGTTTTTTCTCAAAAACAAGCTCAGTCCCATTTCCTTGAATTCTATTTATTTTCTTCTACAGTTAAGCTTTACTTTCCTGTTCACAGACAACTGGATGTTTTTCTCCAAAGCGTACAGTTTCCACTTCAGTCAGATTTGCCTGCTCCCCACCCCCATTTTGCAATGTATAATTCCCACTTGCAGCATTTTCAGTAAACATGGGATCAGTTGAGTATACAGAAATAGCTTCTTCTATAAAATTTCCATTAAAAAAATAACAAGTTTTTATTTACAAAGTGTTTGCTACTACAAAGTAATATTTCCTATTGGTTCAAATATACTATTTGCTAATGCCAGTGTTCCTATTAGGAAAGTAAAACTTCGTATATGCATTTTTCTTTTTATATTTGTCAGTGTTTAAAGCAGATATAATACTACCACATGCTATTTTACACTTCTCCTAGCCATGTACAATGTGGTAGTAGAAATTAACACTATTTGATCAGGACCAAAAAAAATCAGCATAGCTTAATAGCAGGCTTTCTTAAAAAATAAAACTTTATAATTTAAAGGTATCTGGAAAGAAAAAAATCTACAGAGAATTTAAAAATACACAACAAATTGTTTAGAAGATGAATGGGTAACTTAAACTTCCCTGAAGACAAAGGAAAGGGAGAAAATTTTCTGCCAAAGTATTGGTGTGATACTTTATGCTAATACATACGCTGGGGGGGGAGGGGGCTAAGAGTAAGACACATGGATTAAAAAAATTAGTTAAGACTTCAAATCTCATATAGTTAGTATCCTCATAAATTGGATTTGTCAGTGTATCTCTCCTTCCATCCACCATGTTTACAAATCATAGCTTTGTCTATGACTGGCCCTGTTCATAAAAAAAAAAAAGTCTTTATTTAATTTAGAAGTTAATGGACTTTCAAGTGGTTTCTCCATTTTAAACATAATAAGGAAGTGTCTCTAAAACTTCAATGTAGATGTTAAAAAGTTGATCAGGACCAGGGGACGGATAGACCTGCCTTTTCTATCACCTCCTGCATGTACCAGCGGCTGCATAGAATTGACTGATTTGTGCATTACTTCCCTCCCCCAGGACTGATCTATTGCCAGAGCATCTAAGAATTGCCAGCAGACATGTACTGCTGTAAAAACTGCCTGTACTTGCTGGCTACTTATGTCTGACGCCATGTCTTATGTATATACAAAGGTTGGTGCCTTGGTCCCAAGGCACAACTTGCAGGACCTGAAGAAGGAAGATCAACTTACATCCTCATTCTTACAGGTTTGTTCATGGTAGGATTAACTTATTTCACAGCAGATGCTTGTGAGATACAGTGTCATAACATTTGCATATACTTCTCAGAAGTATTTTTCATATATAGCAACCTGGCCCTGCAGACAATGGAATGTTCCAGAGACTTCTTGTGTGGTGGGCTATGAGTCAGCTGGTGTTTTCCTAAGAAAAGTCTGGAAGATCTACTTAATCCCTCATTAGTGTCACCCAATCTACGAATTATTCAAGTTAGATTAAAGATTTAACAAACCCACCAAAAAAACCTGGAGACTGATGTTGTGGACTTAAACTTGTTTAAATCAGTGTTTTAACTTTGTGGCCATTCAGAATAATGGTATGTTACCTAACAATTTCTGTGAGAAGGGCTATAGGTGGGTTTTTCTTCTTTGACTGTTTTGGTCTTATAGGTGTGCCATTGCTGCTTCGTGGAAAGCACAAGAACAGGATAGTGCTAGTGATGAATGTCTGTTTCATTCAGCCTGGATAGTGAGAGCCAGCTGAAAAGAAGTCACTGTTAAAGACTCAGTGTGTCTTGAAAGAAGTTTCCTATGTGCTGCACAGATGAGTCTGATTTATATCTACCAGTGGATTTCACACAGCTGTATCCTCTTCCAAACAGTAAATGTTTACACCTGGAGAGCATTAAGTATTTAAGACTGGCATTAAGAGAAGGCAGAAGATTAAATTGTTGCTACTTATTCTACCAATATTAAAAAGAGCTGTGAGTCCAGGCTCCTAGGAGGTTCCTATACCTGCTTGGAATGATAGTGGCCCTCTACGGATACTGCAGTGGTCTAGGTCGGACTACTTTTCTTATTGGAGAAAGTTATTAAGAAAAAGTAAGTTACTCATTCTATATTCACTTCCTCTAAATACCCTGGGGTTTGTATAGTTAAGTGTTTCTTCTGCCCAATTCTGAGCAAGGATTTTTGGTGTCCTGTAGCTTAGCTGGATATCCTAAATGTTGTATTCTTCTATGCTCTATAAAAGATGTAGGTAGGAAGGAGACATTTTGGTTTTGGTTGATCTTTGGAGTAGGCCAGACAAAGCATTTTAGTTGAAGAATGAGTATACATGCCCCTTTAATCAGATTGCTTCTGTATTTCCTCAGTAGTGCCAGATGGGTTAGATATCCATAGATGCCAACACCATGGTAATTTTCAAGTTTGGAAGTACTTGTGTGAACAGCTCTACAGAGACTTGAAAGGGCAGTAATGTTTAGCAGAGGAAATAAACAGTTCGGAGTAGTGATGGTTGGGGGGATTTTTTTTTTATTTTGACAATATACCTGAGTGGAGGGGAGAACAGTTGCTCCCAACTTCTTAACAACACTCATCAGAATAAATTCAAATAGCTAAATGTGCTTAAGTCTAAGGAATGAGAGTTCCAGGGAGCCTCATGCACTCAGGATTTGGTTATGTGAACAGCTGCCAGATGGTACCTAAGTATTCATTGCTGTTAATGTGCTTGCAAGGGCCAGTGTGTGATAATTGGAAATTATGCCCTAGGTCAGAATTCAGGAAGTGGCATATTGTAAAATACAAAAATTGGCAAAGCAGAGTGACGGTCCTCAGCCTCTCCCTGCTCAGCAGTGATGCTGCACTAGGCACTGCTTCCAAGTGCTGAAGGGGTGAGATGCCTTTAGCCACACAGCTTCGAGTAAGCAGAAGGGTATCACCTCAAAGAATCACCATTAGTAAGTTTTTAAATGAAAAAATCTAAAATGCTCATCATATGGTCTTTTACCAGCTTCATTATATCTGGTTATTTAAAAATATTTGTGTTGTTCGTGAAAGACTCTTGTAATAAGAAGATATAAGGTGGGTCATTCAGCTGAAAAAAGCCAATTAATTATAAAAATTAATTGGCATGGTGTTCAAATATGATTGTGTCAGCTGTGATCTTCAACTGAAATGGTGAATATGGTCAGAAGAAAGAATGCTTGGCTCTGCATATTTAAAACTAATTCTAAATTCAAGCATCCATTTTATGTATGACCTTGACGTGGGTTTGGGTTTTTTTTTAGTCCTTTTTACATAACATTACTTCAGGCTGACTTAGTTGCTCAGTGTGAGTTCTTCTCTGGATGTTGTGTGTACTCAGCACTCTCCAGCAGCATAAAAGGATTAGGATTATTTGCAAGCTATAGTTTAAAAAAACTAAACAAAACCCCCAACCAAAATAAAAATATCTACAGTAGGGCTTGTAATAACCTTAAACTTTGCTTAAACTGGTATCATTTACTTTAGTGTTTACTTACATATACACACTTCCTGAGATCAGTGGATTGCTACCATTAATGCCAAGGTTGGAATGAGAAGATTGGCACACACTAATGCAATTTTCAAAAACACAGTCCCCAAACACTGTCAGATTTCCATGTTTTAGAAAAATGCTGTCTCCCACTCATACTTTTTCATGTCATTGGTGGGGCCATGAGGTTTGTTAGTCAAATTTAGATTTTTTTCAAGCACTATAAAGTCCAGAAATAAAGCTGTTTTCTGCAATATATATATGAGCATTTACACAATGGCATTTTATTGCCTGCAGCCAAGTGCCTTCTGAATGAATAACCAAGAAATAGTTCCAAGGCACAAAAACATGTCATGCATCAAAATGAAAATGTTAACTTTGTCTTATAAGAGATCTTACAAGATCTAGTACCAGTTGCTACTTGTTTCATACCAATGCAAGGGCATTGCATGAGACAGGAGCGGATGACAGTTACTGAATAGAATGTCTCACTAATGACCCCTTTAGCCTGGGAAGTATCTGCTGCAGCTGTCAGAGGGAGGGAAGGTCTGCATGTGGAATCAACTAGACACAGCTACTGCCATTAACATAGAGCTGTGCGATTTAGTGAGCTCCTGCATTTACCTGTTTTGTGATTCTGCAAGTTTTTTGCTTGTTTGTTTTAATATTTGAATTTTTCTAAACTAAGAGCAACAAGAAGGATTGGAAGGATGTCTGATATCATACATGAATTACAATAGCTGGATAAGGTGCAAAATCCTGCTAGTTGCCAGACTTTACTGTAACCACAAGACTGCAGTACTAAAAGTTGAACTTCATCCAGTTGAACTTCATCCTCAACTGGAACTTGGCACAAAGGATCCCAAGGAAACAATTTCCTTTTGAAGTCTCATCTAGATGTCCTAACTTTTTTTGGCCTTTGTATTCAAATAATTCAGGAAAAATTATTTTTAAAGTCATGGTTCAGCTGTCTAATGTTATGTACTCCTAGATTTAAAAAAAAAAATAAAAATTTAAAAGATGATGGCTTGAAGTTTGACAGAAAGCAAGTCATAGCAGTCTGCTGCTTTGAAGGACATGGACATCAGTGGAAGGAAAGTACTACTGAAGATCTTCTTCCTGTAAAGCAGAAAACACACTGACTGCTAATAAAATGCATTACATTCCTGGGCAGGAAGCGTTTGTTTGTTTTTTTTTTTTTTGTTTTTGCCAGCTTCTTTCAGTTCAAAGTGCTCCTCTTTAGTAGCTGTTGAGTATTTTGCTAGTTTTTCTTCTTTCAAAGATCTTGAGTGGAAAATGGGAAGAAGGTTGAAAGGTGCCCCTAATGTAACTGTAGAAAGCGTCCCCCTCTTAAGGGAGGTCCTTAGGATCCTGCATGTATCGGGTGTCTTTGATCTGCCCTCCGCAATGAAAGCTGATGCGGCAGCTTTTGAAAAAACAAAGGGTTTTTAGGAATAATAGCAGTTATCTGTTTCAGTGAAATGTCATTCATGAAGCTGACAATTGCAGTGTAATACTTCTGGAGCATCTGTTAATTTTTCCTCTTCTTATTTAAAAACGGAGAGTCAAGTGCATTGACGCTCTCAGAATGTTATTTTGCATTTATAAAGCTTTTCTTCAGAGAGGTAGTGGTAGGGATTTGGCTGAAGAGCAAATCCCTCAGTCTGCTATTGCCTGTGAGCCATGAGCACAGGACAGCCTTAACAGTCTTGCCCAGAGAGTGAAAAACACAGTGGGCATGTGAGAATTCTGCATGTTTCAACATTCGCAACTTGTGTAAGCCAAATTGCTCTACTTGCTCAGTCAAGAGCTGCATCTCAATAATGGTCCTGCCCTACCTTTACCTTTGCACGAGTTCCAACTATATGTGAAAAGTTTCTACATTTTCCCGGCAAACATGCAAGTGTGTTGCACATGCTTGCTCTCCACAGCTTTACCGGCCCTGTGTGTAGCTGGTTATGTGGTCACTCCTGTACAACAGCCAGCTGGCTTTTTAGCTGGAGCTATCTCACTGGCTTAGGCTCAGTGCTTTTGGATCTTGTTGGTGTCAATGTGGGTTTGTCTGTGAAAGATCACGTGGACATAGCCCAGTAGACCTACAGTAACGGTCACAGCAGCCAAAGGCTACAGTTTGCTGCCCTTGCTCAAGCAAGTAACAGTATTACAAGCTGCCTACTATCCTAATTAAAGAACAGAGCCAACTACTTGAGCTCTGACAGCTAATACACTAGTATTTAGAAAGCAGTCAACTACAGTATAAAATACAGTATAAAAACTAAAAGGAAGTAACACCATTTTAAACTGGATTTACCTAATTAAAATAGTTACCTTTGAGACTAGTCAAAATACTGGATGTTAAAGCACTATGGGAAGAATACATCTACTGTTTTGCTTAGCATTGACTGGAGGTGATCTTAGCTATAGAACGCAGAGCAGCCTGCTGAAATTCTAATTCAACAGTTCTACTGAGATTCACGTAATGCAGTTTTAGCCACAAATTACTTAAAGTGGCTCAATATTATTTTTCAAAGGTGCATCAAACTGAGTACAACAGAGGGTCATTTCAGAAAGTCAGTTAATCTTAATCCAAACTGACTGGAATGGAAAATTTGAAATTATGTACTGTTGAAATTAAACTTTTTCCTAAGAACCTCAACCTATGACTTTAAAACTAACATAACCTGCCCACCCTGAATTTGAAAACACTGCCTTGAAAAGATGCTGCCTGAGATCCTTAACATAGAGGTGGTTTTTTAAAAAAGCCCAAAACATGCAATAAAATCAAAGGAATTATAAAGTTAGAAGAGTAAAGGAGAAGCTGTATTGGACACACTATTATCCAGAAAAAACACTTGAAACCTCTCTTTCCTAGAAAAAAAGCTGGTGCGGAGAATACTGGTGTGTCCACCCTGACTGTTTAATATTGGCTAAGAATAATCAGTTTTTCATAATAAATTAAGTCTGCAGTATAAATGAACATATGAACCTTTCAAAAGATACATATACTTTTAAGAGTATCTAAATGGATTAAAACTATTTTAAGAATCATTTCAGAGCTTGCAATTCATATTAAGAATTTTCTATATAGCAAGTTGAACAGAAAAAAGCAAACACTCTAACAGGCCCTTTTCCCTATAATAATTTTCATATAAGATAACTTTAAGTAGCTATTTTAGGGCATTCATATGTGCTCCCTCCCCCTGGTTTTTTTCTCATGGTAACACAGCCAAAAGACAATACGAGAACTGGCATTTGTTGACCAACTGTTTTTTTGTCCATCTGGTAAAGATAAGGAGAAGACAGAGATGGAATGTACCAAAATGGAAAATGTGAACTTTGTAGTTACTTTGCCAAATTTCCAGGAACTTTGTTCTTTTCCTTGGTCAGAACTGCTAAGAAGCAACTTGCTCTGTGTCTGCAGGTCACTCCGATTCCAAAAAGCTTAGAATATTAAATGTGGATTAATTTGTTTTAAAGCTTCCATTTTGCCTCACTGAACAGAGTGCAAACCAAGGCAAGAACCTTAAGTAAAACCCAAACAGGAGCTCCCATTAAGAATTTTTGAGCAGCATTATGTATATTCTGTTTTTTAATGTCCTTATTCAGGGGAGGAAGAATCCTCATCTTCATCCTCTTCATCTTCATCATTGAATGAGCATGGAGTTTCTCCACGTGACTCAGAGTGGCGTGATGCTGCGCTGCTGGACTGCTGACTGCTTGGGGCAAGAAGCTGCCCAGTTGCTAAGGCCACTTCAGCATCCAAACACAGGCCTGGATTCTTGCTATCAAAACAGCAGAAATGTTTCATGAAGTTTTAAGCTTTCTTGTTGGGCTCAGCTTTTCCTTTAGCTGAAGAAATGCTACGAACAAGTTAAAACTAAAAAGCTTTGCATCTAACACAGTTAATAGCAATGAAATATGCTGAAATACTGGAAAGTTGTATTGAAGAGATTTTCAGGTGGCCTTTTTTTTTTTTTTTCATGACCAACTGGTAGAATTGCTCAAGGAATTCTTAAATAAGTCTCAAATAATTCTTCAATAAGGATAATAATAAATAAGGATAAATTAATCACAGTTTTGTCAGTACAGACATAACATAACTGTTATGTGAAATAAAGCTATTAATTACCATGAGGAAAACTTGTTCCAGAATAATCCCATTTATATTTTTAAGGTACAGGCAACCTCCAAGCAAAGTATGGTTGTTGAGGTGGGTTTTGGCAGTAATTGTTTTCTGTTTGGTTGGCTGGTTTTTAATATAGTGATGATTAGACTGTAGGTGGACTAAACTTCTTTCATGAGAGCTTAATCAGTAATGCATTTGAAAACCAACCTTTTGTGTTTTTCAGGCTTTTTCCACATGTAATTACTTATTTGTAGCCCATGCCCAGGCAGGAATTCAAGGTTAATCAGAGAAACCCTGTCCTTATAATAAGGGTTTGGAAATGATTCTATTATTTTGAAACAAAGACAGAAAATAGCTAGTACGTTCAAAATTGAAAACATATTCATTTGACCTTTCAAATGTAATTATCAAAGAAGGCAGAATAAGAGACTTTTTCACAATCCAAAATCAGCCATAATAGGAAACGTTTCATTCCCAGAACAAAATAAAGTTACCAAAGTACCTCACTGTCGTTACTGAAAGTAACACAAATATATACAACTACTGTAAAAAGTATTTTATTTACCTTGATTTAGCACCAGAAGTGCCTCCTGCTACCTCTAAGTGGGAAACTGCTTGTGTTGAACTTGAAAGTAACCCTTCATTTATCCACGAAAGTCCTGCAGACATATCTAGAAGAAAGCACAACTGCATTTATGATAGCTACTTAAATCTTTTTCTTCCTTAGAATCTTAAACTTTGCATTTGCTTTGCAGTTGAGATTCCTTAGTTTAGAAGATACCACTACCTTCAGTTGATGTTACACTGTAGATGTATCCTGTTTTAATATAAATGAAATCATTTCATATGCCCCAGTGTTTATGGATGTGCTCAAGCCTTGTACTCCATCACTCTCACAATTGTGGTTACTTCTGTGAAGACTTCCCTGCGTCTGACAAGAACACGTTACAGATGACCTCAGCCAGAAGCTGCATGTGATCATAGGTACTTGAAATAGCCTTGGAGTTCTGCATGGAAACTTACTGCTAGAGACTGATCCTGTCAAACGCTCCAACAGCTCCAAGTGCCCTTGCTGTTGTGCTTGGAAATGGTAGAAATAGAACTGTATTTGTTGGGACTGAAGATACTGCAAAGTGGTACATGTTTCAGTTGTGCGTTCTGATGGCCAAAGGTGATTTCATCTTAGGGGTCTCAAGGCTGGCTGTGACACAGCTTCCTGCCACAGTCTGACACTGACTAGAGAAGGCCTACTGTGGACATGAGCAGATCATACCAAAGGTCTGCGCCAGAAGTTTGAAAGGAAGAGACTGTTGCAGGCTGCATGTCTGATGGGTGAGTGGGGCTCCTCCATAGAGAAAGGAAATATTATTATTAAAATGGTCTTGTAGTAATGCTGCATTCCTTGAGGTAATTTATTAAAAGCTCTTTGAGAGATGTGAATGGACTACTTACAACCATCACAATACTTGTTTTCAAATTCCCTAGCAAGTAATGCCTGCCAGTTGTTTCCTGGTACATATATTTCTACCAAGAGAATCAGCAAAATGAGTCCACTGACCCAATTACACTTAGGGGATTTTTTGTTTGTTTGTTTGTTTCTTAGATAGGATGTTTCAATTAACCTACCCAAATTCCATCTCAACACCCAGCTAAAATCAAAATAAAGTTATCAGTTATCAGGACTGTCTGTGTTTTTTACATAGTGCTTGCATGTGCTGCCACAGCTGAACATAACCAGGAGTTACAGTTTTTACCATTTCTTTCTAAGCCTAACCCAACCTCTGTCCTTTACAGCACAACAGCAGTAAAATGCAATTATATTAGTTTTTTACCTAGAATTGCTTTATAATAGCAGATGAGAGCAATAACTGAAGGTGTTTGCTACATCCACTTTCTCCTTTGTCCTTAGTTCAATGTTAAGCTTTGGTCTCTTGAGATTTGCCAGCATACTGCCTGGCAGAGGGACTGTTTTAAGCAGGTTGTCATAACCATGGAAATTGGCTCACCATCCCCTGGGATTCATAGGTTCCTTGTTTTCTGCTGTGGAGACTTGTTAGCAGCAAGGTATTTAAACGGCACGCTGCAAAGCTAGCAAGGTTGCTGTTCCTGCCAGTAAAGTCTTTGGAGTATGAGAGAAAACATTAGTAAGCATCATCTTTAGGGTACTCTGAGGACAGAATAGCAGGAGATGGACACAGCTGAATGGCCCTCAGCAGATGTGTTCAAGGAGTCTCCTGTCTTTGCAGGCAGCAGAAAACCACTTGGAATGACTGCACTGTATTTAGATTAATAAGGTGGATTAGAGATGTATCAGGGTGGTGTTTCATGGTCTTTTGAAGGGGCAAACCTGTGTGCACATGCTTAGTATTCCAGAAGAATAACAGGTCACTACTAGTAATCTGGCATTTTATTAACATTTTAGGGTAACAGCTTGTTAACTTTACTTTTTGAAGAGCAAGTTTAAGACTGGTTTTACTCAGTAAACACTGTAAAGACAAGGACTTTTGCAAATACGAGAAAACTCTATTCTCTGAAGATATATTAATGAAACAGAAATTTTAGTTTACTCACAGATACATGGGAAGAACAGTTAAGTAACTTGAATGACGGTTCTGTTCCTTTCTCCTTTTTCACATTGGTGGTAAATCACAAGATAAATAATTTTTAGCTGAGTGAATTTGCTAGGAACAAATCCTGATGTCTTCCAAATTCTCTTTTTGGCAGCTTATGATTATAATTTCAAAATTGGCCAAAATTAAAATCTTAAATGCCACAGAACAAGAGGACCAGGAAAATACAAACAAGTGTTCATAAACAAGCACATTTGATGCAGTTTGAAATGTTAAGTCATTCACAAATATACTTGTTTTACTGAGTATAACTAAATTCTAACATATCCACCAATGTTTTTACATCAGAGATTGAAAGAAACTGTTTCATTCTTAGTTCTCTTACGTAATAAAATTAAATATATACAAAACCATGCTGAGCTTTCTAGATACTTAACTATATTTTTCTTAGTAAAATAAAGTATTTTGAATATAAAGCCAGTGTTTACAAGATCCTGCAAGAAGAATGCAGCCTGACAATAGCAGCTCTTATTTAATGTAACAGGGAAGGAGATCTCGGTCTGAGTCTGTCCAAATGCAGCTCTTTCAACTATTATGAGTGGGGGAGTAAAAGCCTTTGCACAGGACATCCTTGGTTTATTTAGAGAAGCTCAGTTCTCAGTTGGCACCTGCTGGCCAAGTGTTTTATCTAAGAGTCACTGTTTCACATGTTAAGGAAGTGTGAAAATAGCTAGATACAGGAGCTCTACTTAATTCGAGTACACTCAGCATGTCCACATGGACAGAGTATGGAGAATTCTCACCTACCTCAAAGCAAAGAGGGAATGTAGCTGGGTCACATGTAGATTAATATCAGGATGCTCAAGCTCTTTTTTTCCTTTTTCTCCTCACCTTGGGGAGAGCTGCCTTTTTCATTCACGCCTCCACACAACCACAACTAGCCAATGTTAGTACTAACCCCTGAAAGTCTGTCCTTGGTGTCAGTTTAGTTATTTAAGAAATCATTCCTTCATAATGCAGCTCACTCACAAGTTTGTTATAAATCAGTGTGAATTTACATTTACAGGATAACTACAATAAAGCTTTCAAAATAAACTGTATAACAACTTATCTAACCACCTGCCATATAACTTCAAATGTTATATATTTATGTGAGTCAATACTGTTAAATTTGCTTCAGGTAACTGACGTTATGAATTTGGTCTGGAATGGTATGAAGTCTCAGGTGACTTACCTGTGATGTAGCCCTCTAAAGCTTTTGGCACCAGGGATTTAGCAGTTCTTAGGTCCTCAGCAGAGCATTTTCCTGACTCAAGCCCAAAGGACATTCCCATTCTCTTCAGCACCTCGTTGTCATCGTGAATCTCAAAAGCGTTATCAAAATTGAAGAGATATTCAAATCTGTAGGTAAAAAGTCAAAGTGAGACTGTTTTGAAAGAGCAAGCTTGCTTTCTATATTTTTTTCTCTTTTCTAAGGGAAGTGTATAGATTCTTCCTCAGTTGTAAAAGTTAAAGGGCCTTTAAGGAAAAAGATAAAATCTGCAGCAAATGCTGTTTCTCTTCTGCTGGCGTGACTGGCATGTCCACAGGGTTTTAAAATGGCACTTCCTCAATTAAAGTAACTTCACCCGTGCAGGAAGAAAATCTAACATTTTCCACCTCATTAAACAGATTCAAAGGGGAAAAGGGAGGCCTTACTGACTATGAACCTTCACTTGTACTAAATCAAATACTTTTAAAGGTCACTTGAAACTCTGTCACCAAAATATTTTGGTTTTGCTTCTTTTACACTTCATTTCTGTCCTAATGGGCAAAACGCCTCCTGTGAACTGACCCATTTATTTACCTGGGTGTAACTTTGCTTTCTGGATGCGTTTGGGTGCAGCTATCTGTCCAGAGTCCTGTAGTTTGCAACCTACCATTTCTGCTGCAGGACCCTCAAAATGTTTTTAATTGAAAATAAAAGCAGAAATAGTGACATGAACTTAACAGAGATTTAAGAAAATCAGAGGTATTTAGACTGGCCTTATGCTAGGATCACATGCTATGATAAGCATGGACAGCTCTGGTCCAGCGACTGTAATACAAGGCTTGTGACTGCAATTCAAGCAGTACTACCTGTAAAACCTACAGTTCAAGCAGCTGTATTTATTAAAGCATAGCCATGTTAAAAAGGAAGATAAGATGTGTCACTGTATCTTAAGTAGGTACAATTGCATTCATGCTCCCCAAACTGGTGGAGCTGAAGCCACGTAACTGTGTTTACACAAAGGAGATGGGCAACCAGGCCATACTCAGCTATAGCAGCAAGCTGTGCAGTTCACTAAGTCGTAACTGAGCTCAGCTTCTATGGTAGAGGACTGAAGGCTGTATTGATTGCTCTGCATTTCTCCTCCCATGTGTTAGGATCAAAGGCTAGATGCTAGAAATAAACACAACTTCTCTTTTTCCTACAAAGAGCTAGATGCTATTAAAAGACACATCCAAAGTTGTTATTATTGCCTCTAAGGTGTTACCTTTGTGTTATGTGGATCGCTTTGTGTTTCTGTTTAATGGCATATTAGGAATAAGAATTTAGAAGCACAAGCACATGCCTTCATTAGAAGCTGGTGCAGTTATTTCTCTGTGCAGCAGGTTGTCTTTGAGATGCCAGTCTGAAGTGTCCAGACAGCAGGGGAGGTCTAGTGGTTGTACATAAGTGCTGATAAACTTAGTCCTGGTAATTCATTAAATATTAAAAACCAAACCACAACACCCCCATGAAGTGACAGTAGCATAATTTCTTTTAATAATCTATAAAAAATTATCTAATTTGTTTAAAGAAAATAAACTTCTAAAACTTGCCATGAACACTTACTTATCACTAGATATGCTGCAGTCTATAACCGTTCTTTTGCTTGTGTTAACTATTAAGAAAGGCAACTGTATTGTTGAGTTCAATGCTGGAGGGCCTTGATTTCGCTGTTCATTTTGCTGATTTCTCTGTACCAAGTTTTTGAATGCTATTTGCTGTAATAAGAATGAAAAAATGATCACTGACAGTGAAAGACATCATTGTTTCCAGGAATTGGATCTTCCTAGCTCTTATTTACCAACTCTTAATACCACCAGTAATTTTCTATCAAAAAGTTGTTGCCTGACATTGTCTTTACACTGCAGAGCTCACCAGGGACAGAAGTTAAACACAAATTTTTCACACATACCCTAATGGCTATGTCTCCCTTACAACCCCTGAAGAAGCAAGAAAGGAGCAAGAAAGTTTGTTAGAGGATCATTCCCATACCTTTCAAAGAGGCAATGGATCCACTGCCCTTTTTCTAGTATCTTATATGGGTAATGACCTCAGTCTAAGGGCCAGTTACACTGAAACATCAGTTAACAGAAATTACAGCACTTTCCCACTTCATAGGTCCATGTTTTCCTCTTCTTATCTATCATCTTCTTTTTCTCTTGCAAGAGAGGGACTTCTGAAACTCTCCTCTGCAAGTTTTTCACTCGCTCTCTGCTGGACTCTTCCATCTGACTGCAGCTGTATGAAACGCGTGTTTTTTGGAAGTGTTATTTGAGGGACTGGAAGTCAGGTTCTTACCCACTTTGAGGCACTACTTAAGAGGAGGATGGATAGGCAGAATCCTAAAGGACTGGCAAACCATTCAACAATGAACATAATCAAGGAAATAATGACAGCTGAAGATAGTAAGGGAGCCTGTGTTGCTTTATTTTCACCAGGATATTTTCATGTTGCATTTGTAGAAGCTGCTAATTTATTAGGTAAGACACGACAGAATCAGAATTGTGCACTAAGCACAGAAAGAGGCTTTGGTGATGAAAAAAGGAGAAGCATCAGATATTTAATAATTTGAGTGCGTATCCAATTACATGTAAATTGTATCAATATAGTTACAGTAGAAAAATAGTCTTACTGCCTGTAACCTCACAAAAAACTCAGATTGCATTGAAATTAAATTACTGTAAGCCTGTGCAGGCCAAAACACTTGAGAATGCTCACATTCGTAAAATGTTATAAGCAATGATGCATTTGAAATATATTTCTCCAATCAACGCCAAAACAAGTCATCTCAAAGGTGTACATCAGAGTGGAAAAGAGCTGCACTTGCCAGCCTTCCATCCTCAGAATCCAGAAACAACTGACTCCCCCAAAACAACTCCCTAGATATTTACATAAATTCAGACATAAATTTCAAACTTTAGAATCAAAGAAATTTCCCAGTAGGAACTACTCAGAGAAGGTAACTCTAAGGGGACTTGGAGTCAAAGGGGACTCTTGAGTGGTTCCCATTCCCACTAATACTGATAAAGCTTCAGCAGAACCATTGCAAAAGATCTTGGCACCAATGCACTGGTTTATTTGAGGCAAAAATGACCCAAATGAGTAAGAGGTGCCCCTCTGGAATTCAGAAAGGTCACAATCATGAAACATTTCTTCCTAGCTTATCACAGCTGCTAAATACATCTAGAAAGAACTTCACAAGTTCTAATGTGTCAGATATGCACTTGGTAATTTAGAAAAATATAGATTACCTGCAGCAGCAGTTCTTGTAGTTGGGCTCGCTTCTGTTTTATCCTTTCGATCCGCCTCTGTTTTTCTATCTTAAAATACAAATGTAAATACATCAAGATAAGTACTTAGTTACCCTGTCTGTGCCAAACAGAACCAGCCTCAGAGCTATGTGGGTGTGCTAGCACCATTACAGAAATCCATCCTGTTGATCTAAGTGAGATGAATTCCGTAGCATGGGGAGTAAAGTGCTCAAGTCATTTCAGCCATACCCACCTGCCACACACTTTCTTCTTTTTCAAACACACTAACTGCATGGTCACCTGAGTTTCTCCATAAAACAGCTCTGACAAACTGTAATTTCTGTCTCTGTCAACAATTTAAACTTAAGTAAACAATCAATTATTACAAGAGACTATTATTTCCTCACCCGTTCCTCCTCTTTTGCATTGTGCACTCAGTGCTGATTAACACCAAATTAAACACTTGCTTGAGTGGCTGCTTCACTTTGGTGGCTTCTTCCTCCTGCCCCAAACTCTTGGAATTGTGATGTCCCTTCCACTGTTCCACCTCAAGCTACTTGTGAGGCTCAGGATCATCAGCTCCATCTTTCAGTAAAGGTATGGCCAGCAGTGTTAAACAGTGCTCAGGGGCAGCACTAAAGAATGGAGCAGCAGTCACTAGGTTTAAAAGGTGCTTTTCTTCATCATCCTGTTGGCACCAGCACCGTATCACTGCTCCCAAAGTATGAAATTACCTTTTCATTCAAGCACTGTAACTAAAAATGCAGTCTTTTAACCCCTGCTTTATTCACAGCGCTGCCTTGTGGCACTGTGCCCCTACCTGCTGTGATGTTTAAAATGCTGATTTCTGAGCACAGAAGATGACTTTCTTTGCTGGAAAAAATATCTAACTCTTAAAACAAGTATAATTTAGACATAGGTTTTGTATTATATAATTTAGACATGAGATTCTACATAACTAGCTTTTTTTGCAATGATTTCTCATTTTTTACAGAGTATCTTATGGCATTACACTGTAAGAGCTGGCACTTTATACAGTTGTAAAAGCAAAGTTAATGGTGATTTTTACAGCATGAAAATGCAGCTTTAGCTTCTGTTCTTTTCTCTGTGTCAAAGGAAGCAACATTTTAAGACAATGTGCCTGACCTCCATTTTGTGCAAACCTAACTAGAGGCTGAAACAGTAAATGGCATGAGATCCTTGTGTGTGACTCAATGAAAGTAAAGTTCCATGTTTGTAACAACAGCCTACACTGAAGATAGTGAACTAATGGGAATGCAAGTAAAATGTGGATTTATTATTGTTTTTTAAAAATAGAATTCTGGAGTATAAAGGTTGAGCTGCCTGGGTGGATGTATTTTCCCAATTGTTGTAAAAATAAATTCATTTCCACGGATAGTGAGAGCTTTTTTCTCACAACTATAAAGACAATTATGTCAATGAACCTACTTAAAAAAATGTGTTCTGTGCTGCAGATACCCACCTGCCTTCTAAGGAATTCAGTGTCCCAGTATCACAAACATGAGACGTGTAAAGCTGCATTTACAAACAGTCATCACAGCACCCTTTAGTAAATATGGCAATTTGTGCTTTTTATTTATAGAGGATTTGGCCTGAAGGATAAGCAACATTTGCACAGATAAATTCTGGCATCCCTGCAAAAATGTGGCAACTCTTGGCCTGATGGAAAAGTAATGGAAATAACCAATAAATATACCTTTACTTTTTTCCCTGCCAGTTCATCACCAGTATTTCACATCCTAGCATGAATTATTTTCCAATTGGTTTCCTTTGAATGATGTATCCAAGTACAGGCATTGATTAAAAAACTGGTTTCCTATCAAATGTCTAACATTTTTATCTGCTTAGTTCAGGCTCTTCTAAACTTCATGTAGTATGTACTAATGCAATGTGTACTAAATAAAACTGAACTAAGCATAAATTAACATTCCCTTTCAGTTTATTCAAATATCAAAAGCAGTATTTTCAGTGTGTGCAAGAGTCAAAACCAGTCAGGTGCAAACTGAGAATGAACCCTCCTCTAAAGCAGCTCTGTTCTCACCTGTGAGGTGCCCACAGCTCCCCGCTGGCCCCACTTTACCTCCAGGTTCTGACATTCCTGAGCTGAGTTTGTAGGAAGGCCAATCCACCTGATTTCCTTCTTCTCCTTTGAAATTATGTTCATTGCCATCAGGACATTAAGGGCATCATAAACTCGCCTTCTAATATTTTTCTGATCATAAGCCTGCTGAGAAGACAATGAGCATTAATTGCAACAAAAGAATTTGACTGAACACACCCTTCACAGATGTGTAGAAGATAAAAAGCCAAAA
The DNA here is from genome assembly GCA_013400935.1 of Turnix velox. Lineage (NCBI taxonomy): Eukaryota > Metazoa > Chordata > Aves > Charadriiformes > Turnicidae > Turnix > Turnix velox. The sequence goes on along the minus strand of VZTY01018209.1, from coordinate 4,771 downwards.
TGGCAGTTCAGGTCAGAACGGCATTCCAAGAGGAGCCTGTCTGTGCTACTCTCTGGGCAACTCGGCAGCACCTTGGCTCACATAAGAAGCCTCTGGCCAGCAAATTCCCATCACAGCAAGTCTGTTACAGGGGAAAAGCCTGAGAAGACCACACATGGTGGGTACAAGGATAGCCTTTTCTTAAAGGTATCCTTTGGCAGACTTCTCTATTTCGTTTATAATTTAGATGGAGTTTGATTCTTCATTTTAAGTCTATATTTTAAAATTTCAGACGGTAAGTCTTTATATTTGTAATGTAGTTAAGGAAGTGAAGGAAAGTACAGAGTGGGATGACAATGCAAAAACAGAAGGGACAGAATTCCACAGTAAACCAGATTCTGTACTGGTACATCAAATTTCAGCACACATTTGCTTACCGAATCTGTAGCCAGGTGGCTGTTGGAATTTGTGAATTCTGACACCAGTTCATCAGCAACTTCATTGTATGAAGTTGTTCCTTTACGTTGAACTTTTTCACATACTTTCATTGAAAAATGCCTCAGACCCTTCCCATTTTTATCTCCCTTTTTGCTTCTTTTACTGGAAGGAGAAAAGTATCTATTTTAATACACTCGTGTTTAATAACATACTGAGGTAAACAGCAGAAGGTCTACCCATTGTAACAGGAACAGGGACTCGGGTAGTTATGTACCACCCAAATGAAAAATAGAAGTGTTCTACTTTTTTGAATAATTTTCTTGTCTCTTTCAAGTTGGCAAAAAGCACAGTGGAACCCTCTCTCCATTCTTGGCCATTCCTGCACTGACAGAATTGGAACACCTGTACTGGGCAGATGTTTAAAAAACTGGACTTGAATTCATCTGCTGGCAGTTTCACAGAAGAGCAACTGAAAAAACAGGGGAAACCTCACAGGTTGTTTGAGTGCCTGGAAGGTGGATTTACAGGGAACTCTCCTTTTTGTGCTTAAATTAGAGAGGCTGCGACATCCCTGTTCACAGCACAGCAGGAACACCCTATTTCTAACCACCATGTTTGGTGTCTGGGCCAGCACAGTTAAGACTGAGGTACAAGAATCTCTTTTGTAGAGATTAAGTACTTACTCCTAGGTTTTCATTGTGCCAAATGACTAACAGGCAACTGTCAGTGTTATTTTCTATTCCCTTTCTTTCTCCAGAAAAACAAGAGCTTAGGATAACGGTAATGGAAATTACATTTGGATGTGTATTTCAATAAAAGCCTTAAAAAGCTCAGCTGTGTTTGCTTTGTTTTGTTGTTTTAATTACAGTTTTACAAATATACTTCAGGGAGATCTATTATTTTACAGATAAAGGTCTAGTTCTGTCAGTAGTAACAAGCTAAAAAAACCCATTACAATATAAGAATGCTGTTCAGAATTTTGAATGCATTTAAGAAAACAAAATACTGGGAAGAAGGATGGAAGAAAAAGAAGAGTGGAAATGAATGCAAGAAGATTTAAAAAACCCAACAATCCCGATCCCTAAGCAGTTCCTCAATTTGAGGATGGGTAAATAAATAAAATCAACCCAAATTCTTTCAAAGACATTTCAGAAGCAAAGGAAAATATTTTCTGTTTACAAGTATTGGTCACATTAAAACCTAGAACAATCCTGTTTATGAAAATGTGTATTTTAGAACTCCTGGTTTTGTCTCTAACAATGGTGTATTTATCAAAAAGTGACTAAAACACAGCTACAAGGAATAACAGCTGAAGGTGGGAACTGGACACGTGTGTCCAGGGCAGGGCTTGAGAACTAAAATATGAATGTATACATAAAATAAATGCATTCAATAATACTTACCTTTCTGAAAAATCTGATTCTATAAATTCTCGAGTTCGCTTTCTGTCCCTAAGAAAAGGCAATTCAAACTTAGGTTAAAATAACACATATATTTAGACCAACAATGCAATGTATTTGGAGCCTAGCGGGATACTAGTGCTTGCTGTTACATGCTCTGAAAAGGAAACTGCACACGCAGCTGGAAAAAACTTCAGAGAAGGTGATTGGACTCTGGAGATTGTCTGAGCTCACTGCCATAAACATTCTGTTCCAAATTTTACTTTGCTTTGCCTGTGCAATGTTAAATAATTCACTTAATTTGGAACCACAGGAAATGCTGATGGGAGATAGATAATCATAGAAATATAGAATGGTTTGGGTTGGAATGGACCTTAAAGATCACCTAGTTCCAACCCCCCTGCTATGGGCAGGGACACCTCGCATTAGAGCAGCTTGTTTAAAGCTTCATCTAGCCTGGCCTTAAACACTTCCAGGAAAAGCTGGGATCCTTTGAAAACTCCAATTAAAAATGCCTCTGTGTGGAAGAAAAATGCTCTTAAACTGCATGTAAGAGAGTCTGTATTTTCAGGACATTGAATGTTTTGGTATCTTAAAACAAAAAACATGGTAAAACACTAAGCATGTTTACATTACTCTGAAGTAGTTAACATTAATGTTACTGTGGCAAAATTTTTTCGGGTGTCCTTAACATTGTATTTATTAGCTACTGCAAATCAATGTCAGCAGGTGTATTCCAAACTACCTCAGTCTTGCAGCTGATACAATGCACTGCACTTGAGAACTATTAGTAAACTAATCCTGGCTGTTACCCTGCATTTTCCAAACCAGGGCTCACATCAGAACTTAAATAACTGAAAAGCAGATCACATTGTGAATGGAGCAATGTGAGCTGTCATAAATGCCTCTGTGAGTGTGTGTGTGTGTAGGGGTGCGCATGTAGGGGAGTGTGGGTGTATATGTTTGTAGGGGTGTGTGTATAGGGCGGTGTGGGTGTGTGTTTGTAGGGGAGTGTGAGTGTTTGTAGGGGTGTGCCTGTAGGGTGGTGTGGGTGTGTGCGTTTGTAGGGGGGTGTGTGTAGGGGTGTGTGTTTGTAGGGGTGTACGGGAAGGGGTGTGTGTTTGCAGGGGTGAGCATGTGTGTTTGGGGGNCGCATGTAGGGGAGTGTGGGTGTATATGTTTGTAGGGGTGTGTGTATAGGGCGGTGTGGGTGTGTGTTTGTAGGGGAGTGTGAGTGTTTGTAGGGGTGTGCCTGTAGGGTGGTGTGGGTGTGTGCGTTTGTAGGGGGGTGTGTGTAGGGGTGTGTGTTTGTAGGGGTGTACGGGAAGGGGTGTGTGTTTGCAGGGGTGAGCATGTGTGTTTGGGGGGGTGTGTGTTTGTAGGGGTGTGCCTGCAGGGATGTGTGTTTGTAGGGGTGGGCGTGTTGGGGTGTTTGTGTAGGGCTGTGTGTTTGTAGGGGTACGCAAGTGTGTTTGCAGGGGTGTGCGTGTAGGACTGCATGTGTGCTTTCAGGGGTATGCGTGTTGAGGGGTG
>VZTY01018208.1:60191-70959 GCA_013400935.1 Turnix velox | reverse complement strand
AAAAAAAAATTTAAATCCATGGAGAGGTGGCCTTCCCATGGTTTTTTCTTTGTTTTGGAGACAAAAGGATTTCTCTCTGAATCCAGTCTTCTGGAAATAAAAAAAACAGATCCAAAAATCCCAAAAATAATAAAAAATTAAAAATAATAAAAAAAGTAGTCCTAAAGCTGCTGATCAGGAAAAAAAATCCAGGATGCCAAGAGAAAAAGGCTCCATCATAGCCCCAGCCTGGCAGAGAGTTTGCCAAACTCTGCTGGAGGTTTTTTTTTTTTAATCCTTCATTGGTGTGGGGAAGCTGTGGGGTGGCATTTTGGGATGGCTTCTGCCTGCTCCTCCTCCTCCATGATGCTCAACTCATCCAGAGGGAGGGTGGACATCTGGGTCTCATCGTGGGCACTGGGAGGGGTGGGAGATGCCTGGTGGAAGAGAAGGGGACAACTCCATGATGGTGGCACCTCAATGATGCTCTCAGACATCTCAGTTCTATCTCCCATCCCACCAGACTTACTGTTCTTCCCTTCTCCTGCTGCTCCTGGGAGGGGGATGCTGGGAATAACCTCTCCAGCTCGTTCATGTCCAGCTGCTTCCCATTCAGGTCACGTTCTTCCCTTTCCCTACGAGTGGCCCCGTTGAGGACAAGGCCAGTGGCACCTCGTTGGCTCCTGGGGATCTGTGGGGTTGAGAGCTGCTCCTGGACATTCTTGCACATCAGTAGCCTGAAAAATAAGGAGATGGAGCCTGAAAGTCAGCAAAGATGGTGCTTTCCTGGGTGACTTGCCCTGGATGCCTTCCTGTGGGACCTCATCTGGGTGTTCCTGCTCCAGCAGAGGGGTGGGACAAGATGATCTCTTGAGGTCCCTTCCAATCCCTGAAATTCTTTCATTTCTTTCCCCTGAGTCTGCCTTATAATAGCAATAACCATAATTCTCATCTAAGGTTGGAAGGGACCTTTCAGATCAAGTCCAACCATCAGCCCAACTCTGTACCTGGACAGGGACTAGACCCCTGGACCTTCAGATTTAAAGTCTGATGTTCTCCCAACTGAGTTACTCCACCAGGGAACCTCATGATAAGTTTCTTCACTCCTTAAATCCTTCCTATAAAGTGACAGAATCATAGAGTTGGAAAGGACCTTCAAAAGGTCAAAACCTGCAGAGAGCAGGGACATCCTGCACTAGATGAGGTTGCTCAGAGCCTCAGCAAGCCTGGCCTTGAACATCTCCATGTTCCTCTCTTCCTCTTTGGTTTACAAGGAAGATCAGAACCAGACAGAGCAGTGATGCTCCAGAGAAGCACCAGATCCCCTAATGGGGTTTTATTTGAGGACCCCACTGGGTTGGAGGAGCTGGGAATGAGGCAGGAGCTGTGCTGTAAACATTTGATCCCCCACATCCCCTACAGAAACACTCATATCGCATTTTAGGGAGCATCACCCCTCAAGAGCAGCTGCATGCATCATTTCACCCCTTGCAGAGACACCTATATGGCATTTTTAGGGAGCATCACCCCATGTCAGCAGCTCCATGCACCATTTGACCCCCTACACTCCCTGCAGAGACACCCAAATGGCATTTTTGGGGAGCATCACCCCTCAAGAGCAGCTGCATGCATCATTTCACCCCTTGCAGAGACACCTATATGGCATTTTAGGGAGCATCACCCCTCAAGAGCAGCTGCAAACACCATTCCACCCCCTACACCCCTGCAGAGACACCCATATGGCATTTTTGGGGAGCATCACCCCTCAAGAGCAGCTCCATGCACCATTTGACCCCCTTCACCCCCTGAAAAGACACCCATATGGCATTTTAGGGAGCATCACCCCATGTGAGCAGCTGCAAACACCGTTTGACTCCCTACACCCATGCAGAGACACCCATAGGGCATTTTTAGGGAGCATCACCCCTCATGAGCAGCTGCATGCACCATTCCACCCCCTACACCCCATGCAGAGACAACTATATGGCATTTTAGGGAGCATCACCCCATGTGAGCAGTTCCATGAACCATTTCACCCCTTGCAGAGACAGCTATATGGCATTTTAGGGAGCATCACCCCTCAAGAGCAGCTGAAAGCACCATTTGACCCCCTATATCTCCCACAGAGCCACCTATATGGCATTTTTAGGGAGCATCACCCCTCAAGAGCAGCATCTCCTACCTTCCTCTGTAGCCAAACATGAGGAAGAGGACACAGAAGATGATGCAGGTGACCCCAATGTGGATCCCAATGATGATGCCAGTGGTGGAGGTTTTGTTGTTCTGTTCATCCTTCATGCAGTCACAAGGGGGATTCAGCACTGCCAGGATGAAAAAAATAGGGGAAAGTAGGGTCAGTGGTTGCTGTTTGCTCCAATTTTTGGGGATCTCAGAGAAAAAGGAGCTTGGGGAGCACTGGGGGATGTGTATGGGGAAGAGGAATTTGAGGTAAGGGTCTGGGGGTGGTCACTGCCTTCTCCTTTTCTTCTAGTGCCACAGGAAGGCAGGCACAGCAAACACAGAACCTTTTTTAGGTCTGGAAAGACCCAACCCCATTACCCAGGCTGCTGTTTTTTGATATAATTAATGAAAAAAAAAAGACTTTCATGTTAATTTTTCCAAATATTTGTGGTCCAAAGTGGGAATTGAGAGGCAAAACCCATAGCAGGTCTGGTGGAAGCAGATGCCAATGAGATTAGGATCTACTCCAGAGAAGTAATAACTGTCTCTTGAAGATATTCCCACTGGAAAGCTTAAAAGGCTTCCAAGAGCATCCTGATGGGGTTTTTTTACACACAGATGAATATAAAAGGTGTGATCAATTAGAGATTCCCTCTGGAGATTTCTCCTCTGCTGCCCCATAATGCAGGGTGGTGTTCTCCATTCCCAACCAGTAAAGGTCAAAATATCCCAGTGAAGAACTCCAGAGATGCTTGGTGCCCCACATCTCACCTGAGGATGGAGGTTTTATTCACTTCCACAGACTCAGGGAACAAAACCAGCAACTACAGGCAAATTTAGGTTGTCTTCTGCACCTTGGTGAAGAAGCCACCAGGTTGATCTGAACCCCAAAGAGGTGTTTTGGCTCATTAATGCTAATGAGAGCTAATTGGGATGGCACAAGTGTCACATCAGGGAGGCCACCCCATAAAATCCCTGCAGAGTTTTGCTTCATCATCATCTGTGACAATAAAAAAATAAATGGGTGGCAGTGAGGACCTTCAGAGTGATGGATCTCCCCAGGAAGGAAGGAACCAGAAGGGATGGAGTTGGAGACATCCATCTTAAAGCCCTGCTAGGTCCCTTCACTGCCTTGTAGGCTGTAGGGGAGCTTGTTCTCCCTGTTGGTTTCTAGTGGGAGGTTTGTGATTCTGTGCTGAGGGGTGAAAACAGAACCAGGACATATTCATGAACAGCCCTAAATCCCCTGCAGAGCCATGGCTGGCTTCTTTTGGGATGACCCTAAACCCCCTTCAGAACCATGGCTGACTTCTTCTGGGATGACCCTAAATCCCTGCAGAGCCATGTCTGGCTTCTTTTGGGAACCTTAAAAATCATTCAGTTCCAACCCTGCTGCCATGGGCAGGGACACCTCCCACTACATCAGGTTGCTCAATCCCTCATCCAGCCTAGCCTTAAGCACCTCCAGGGATTGAGGGGGCATCCACAACCTCTCTGGGCAACCTGTTTTAGTGTCTCACCACCCTCACCCTAAAGAATTTCTTTCTTCTATCCAGCCTGAATCTACCCCCTTCCAATTTCCATCACTGCTTCATCATCATCTGTGACCCTAAAAAAAAGAAATTAGTGGCTGAAGTGATGTGGGGAGTAGAGCCAGGAAGGTTTGAGGAGTGTGTCTCATGGTTTTCCTACAAAGTATTTTTCCCAAACCCCAAACAAGCCCACCCAAAGTCCCATCCCACCTGTCCTCTCCACGCTCTCCCTCAAGGACACGAAGCGGACGGTGGAATTGCCATCCCCATGCTGGTTGTAGGCCAGGAGCTTGACTTCATACACCACTGAGGCATCTGTTGGGGGTGAAGACACCAGGAGGACATTGCATCATCATCATAATGTCCCCCAAAAGCTCTTCCAAGGTGTCCCCATACTCACCCAGGTGGGTGATGTTGTAGGCTGTGACATTGCTGGGCAGCAGCACTGGACCCGTGTACTGGGAGAGGTGGACCTTTCTGTAGAAGAGCTTGAAGCCTTCGTGCTGGCCCAGTTTGATGGAGGGTTCCCAGGTTGCCTGGACTGTGGTGCTGTTAATTACCTTAATAAAGAGGGAGGGCATGGCTGGGACTGAAAAAAAGAAGGGAGAGAAAGGGTTTGCACGTGGTTTTTTAAGTTTGCATGATGAGAAGATGTAGAATTTAGAAAGCAAAGCGCAGCTTGGTGAAGGGAAGGCTCAGTAGCTTCTCAATACATGAAGGGGGCTACAGAAAGGCTGGGGTAGGACTTTTTAATAGGATATGTGATGGGAGGACTAGAAATAATGCTGTAAATTGGAAGGGGGTTGGATGTCTCCAACTCCATCCCTTCTGGTTCCTTCTACCCTGGGGGATTAATCACTCTGAAAGGTCCTCACTGCCCTCGGGGTTAGGGCAGAAGAGTGGAATTTGGGAATGCATCGCCAAAGTCCCTGCATTCTTGCCCTGACCCCAGAGGGCTGAGCATCAGATTGCAACCAGGAGGGGAAAAGTAACCTCTTTTCTTGCTGAGGAAACCCGTGGAAACAGCTCCCTGAAGGAGTAGAAAGCTGTTAAGCCAGGATCTTGGGCTGGTTTGATTTGCCTCCCATCTCATCTAGAACATTTTTTGGTGCAGTGAGAATCATAGAATGGTTTGGGTTAGAAGGGGCCTTCAAGATCATCCAGTTCCAACCCCCCTGCCATGGGCAGGAACACCTCCCACTACACCAGGTTGCTCAGTGCCTCATCCAGCCTGGCCTTAAACACCTCCAGGGATTGAGGGGGCATCCACAACCTCTCTGGGAAACCTCTTCCAGGGTCTCACCACTCTTATTTGTAAAAATTTCTTCTTTAAATCAAGTCTGAATCTTCCCTCTTTCCATCTGGTGGCAAAAGCCACTGGATCCTGGCTCTCTGACCCACTCTCACCTCTGTGTGAGCAGGCAGCAACAGGCACCCCAGTAAAAAGCAAAGAAATCAAAGCAGAATTGGGGCTTTTAAATCTCTCTCTCCCTTCCTGCTGGAGGAATTCAGTGATCTGAAGCAGCTTTGTCCATCCTGAACACAGAGCTAATTGCTGAAGCTTCGTTAAGCAGCACGAGCCTGTCTTAAAGGACAGCAGAGCAGGACAGGGCTGCCTTGAAACTTCCCAGAGAGTCAGGAAATTTATGATCCTATTACCTAAGTGTTCCTGAAGGTAATAATGACAAAAAGTCCTCTCCAGCTCAACCCAGGCTCCTGCAGAAACACCAGGCTCTATGAGGCACGGCTGGCTTTTAGCACCAGTGACTGAACTCTGAGCATTGGGGTCAAGGAGTTTTTGAGTTTCCCCTTATTCCATCCTCCTGTCTCTAAATTGGAAGGAAAAACAAACCCTAAGGGTGACTGATTCCCTGCAGAGAAGCAAGGAAAATAAACCTGCAGGGTAACAACCCAGGATTTATTGGTGGTGTGGCTCAAATGCTGCACTAAACATCTGCAAGGGCTGAAGGTGGAATAAGAAAAGGATCCCCTGCCTAGGAAGTCAGTACCCTCTTTCATTTGATCCCAAATAACACCCACACACACCCAAGGCCCTCTTTGCTGAACGGTCATAATCACCAAGAGAATGATTTGGGTTGGAAGGGACCTTAAAGATCATCTAATTCCAACTCCCTGCCAAGGGAAGGGACACCTCTCACTACACCAGGTTGCTCAATGCCTCATCCAGCCTGGCCTTAAACACCTCCAGGGATTGAGGGGGCATCCACAACCTCTCTGGGCAAACTCTTCCCGTGTCTCACTTCCCCTACTGCGCAGCTCTTCCTTCTTCTCTCCAGCCAAAATCTCCCCCTTCCAATTTACATCCATTATTCCTAGTCCTTCCATCACATATCTTATTCAAATGTCCTACCCCTTTCTGTAGCCCCCTTCAGGTATTGAGAAGACACTATGAGGTCCCCCCTGAGCCTTCTCCAGGCTGAACAACCCCACTCTGCTCTCAAAAGGGAGGTTCTCCAGCCCTCTCTGATCATCTTCATGTCCCTCCTTTGGACCTGCTCCAACAGCTCAATGTCCTTCTTATGTTGAGGGCTCCGGAACTGGACACAGTAACTCCAGGTGGGGTCTCACCAGAGCCCAGTAGAGGGGCAAAATCACCTCCCTTGACCTGCTGGTCACACTCCTCTTGATGCAACCCAGAATTGGGCTGGCTTTTGAGCTGCAAGCCCTCACTGTTGAGTTTCTCCTCTTCTGACACCCCTAAATCTCACTCTTAAAGATGCAGCACTCCCAAGATGACAATCTCAGCATGTGAGATGAGCCAGGCTGTAGAAGAATGCTCCAAATGCTCCTAAAACACCAGAGTGGGGCTGTGGTTTCAGTCTGATGTCTGAGTGTGCAGAAGTCCTGCATTACAGCACCCACTTTCTTACTGGGGGAGCTAAGTGGTGGCCACAGACAGGGGAAAAAGCCCTAGAGAAGGTCCTAACTTCACACTGAAACAGAAGGCAGGGTTTTGTAGGTCAGGAAAGCTCAGCTCTACAGTGATTTGCAGAAAAAAAATCAAAAATCAGAAGAAATGTGGTGTCTATCAAGGAAGAGCTGTGAGATGAGATGTTGGAAGATGCTGAGATGCTGCTTGTAGGAAAACCCAAAACAGCTGTGATGCAGAAGACCAAATGGGCTTTGAAGCATGAGCTGCAGGAGGCAATGTCCTGTTTGAATCAACCCTTGAGTGAATTTTCCACAATATCCCAGTGGAGGAGGAGGAAGAATGAGGAGCATCAATAGAGCAGGCTACAAGCCAAAGAGCTCCACAGTGGGCAGCAGGGTGATGGGACCTGCTGGAACATGCAGTGAGTGTCAACATCTGAAGGTTCCAAGTTGAAAAAGCTCCTTACCTTCTCCCAGTGTGCTCACCACTGTGACTTCTGAGGCTTTGCTGGCACCCCGGGAGGTGTAAGCCTTTATATAAAAGCTATAGCTGGTTGAGGGCTCCAAATCAGTCACCAGCTGCTGGAAGGTGCTCTTGCTAACAGCCTCCTGGTACTCCATCTCCACGGGATCTGAAGGGCAAAGAAAAAGAGAAGAGATCAGTGTGAAGGCTTTGGAAGAGGCAGAGAGACTAAACAGGGGTCACAAGTGGTGGGTTTGGTTCCTGAATCATAGAATCATAGAATAGTTTGGGTTGGAAGGGACCTTAAAGATCATCAAGTTCCAACCCCCCTGCCACAGGCAGGGACACCTCTCACTACATCAGGCTGCTCAATGCCTCATCCAGCCTGGCCTTCAACACCTCCAGGGATTGAGGGGGCATCCACAACCTCTCTGGGCAACCTATTCCAGTGTCTCACCATCCTCAAAGTAAAGGACTTCTTTCTTCTCTCCAGCCTAAACCTCCCCTTTTCCAATTTCCATCCATTCCTCCTAGTCCTGCTATCCTGGACCCTATTAAAAACTCCTAACCCAGCCTTTCTGTACCCTCCTTCAAGTATTGAGAAGATACTTTGAGGTCCCCCCCAAACCTTCTCCTCTCCAGACTCAACAACACCAACTCCTTCAGCCTGTCCTAATAAGGGAGGTGCTCCAGCCCTCTCATCGTCTTCATGTCCCTCCTCTGGACCTGCTCCAACAGCTCAATGTCCTTATGTTGAGGACTCCAGAACTGGACACAGTAACTCCAGATGGGGTCTCACCAGAGCCAAGTAGAGGGGCAAAATCACCTTTCTTGACCTGCTGGTCACACTCCTCTTGATGCAAGAGGAGTTCACCCTCAAAACTCAAGAGGAGTTTTACTACATGAAGGGAAGGCTGAGCATGCTCTGGGCAGCAGGAAGATCTCCCTACCTGCAGCTTTCCGAATGTGCAGCACGTAGCCAATGATCTCCTTGGTGTTCTGCAAAGGTTCTTTCCAAGACACCTGGATGGTGGTGGCAGAGACTGTCTCAGCTTTCACACTCTGTGGAGGACCAGGCAGCCCATCTGCCCACAGGACTGTCAGACGAGCACTGGCTTGAGTGGAGCCTGCACTGTTCTCAGCAATGCACTGGTAGATGGCTTCATCTGCCTGGTTGATCCCATAGATGGAGAGTGTGCTGTGTGGGGACACAAAAGGGACAAACATCTCACTGCAATGGCTGTCATACAATCATAGAGTTGGAATGGACATTCAAAGGTTATCTAACCCAACACCTGAAGTCAGTAGGGAGTAGAAATAATGGGTGTAAATTGGAAGAGGGGAGATTCAGGATCACAGAATCACAGAATGGTTTGGGTTGGAAGAGACCTTGAAGATCATCCAGTTCCAACCCCCTTGCCATAAGCAGGGACACCTCCCACTACACCATGTGGCTCACTGCCTCATCCAGCCTGGCCTTAAACACCTTCAGGAATTGAGGGGGCATCCACAACCTCTCTGGGCAACCTCTTCCAGGGTCTCACCACCCCCACAGGAAAGAACTTCTTTCTTATCTAGCCTAAATCCCCCCTCTCCCAATTTGCATCCACTACTCCTAGTCCTGCCATCCTGGACCCCATTAAAAAGTCCTATCCCAGCCTTTCTGTAGCCCCCTTCAGGTACTGAGAAGTCACTATGAGGTCCCCCCTGAGCTTTCTCACCCTCACAGTAAAGAAGAGAAAAATCCCAAGCACCCCCTGCTGATGTGAGGGGCACTTGATGGCTTTTTGGGAGGGGGTTGTGGGGTGTCATAATCAAAGCTGCTTTTTATGTAAATGAAAAATCCTCCCCTGAAAGTGAAAATGATAAATAACCTGTCAGTGCCTGCCTGGATGGCAGAACGAGGGCTCTTCTTAATTGCAGCAAAATATTGCTCTTCCTGTGTTCAAATTTACTCTTGGCTGTTGATTTAATGTCCAGGTTTCTGCCTTGCAAATGATGGGGGGTTGGGGGAAGGCTGTGGTGAGCCAGCAAATGTTTCATGGTCTCCCATTTACGTCCTGAGCCTTTGTTTCCTTGGAAACGTGGTAAATGGAATATCAAATGGGATGGGTTCAGCTGATACTGTGATTTCTCCAGAATCAGCCCTCAGCTCCCCTCCCTCCTGGCCACAGGATCTGATTAATGGGAAGGAGATGATGGGGAGGAGAGTGCAGGAAGGGAAGGACCACGATGTGTCAATGAGGGATGACTCCTAAAGGTGTTTAAGGCCAGGCTGGATGAGGCACTGAGCAACCTGGGGTAGTGGGAGGTATCCCTGCCCATGGCTGGCGAGTTGGAACTTCATGACCTTTAGGGTCCCTTCCAACCCAAATCATTCTATGATTCTATAGCATAAGAAGGACATTGAGCTGTTGGAGTGGGTCCAGAGAAGGGGCACAAAGATATCAAAGGGCTGGAGCAACTGCCTTATGAAGACAGGCTGAAGGAGTTGGGGTTGTTCAGTCTGGAGAAGGCTCAGGGGGGAACCTCATAGTAGCTTCTCAATACCTGAAGGGGACTACAGAAAGGCAGGGGTAGGACTTTTTAGTAGGATATGTGATAGAAGGACTAGAAAGAATGTATGTAAATTGGAAGAGGAAAGATTCAGGCTAGATATAAGAGAGAAGTTCTTTGCTGTGAGGGTGGTGAGACACTGGAATAGGTTGCCCAGAGAGGCTGTGGATGCCCCCTCAATCCCTGGAGGTGTTTAAGGCCAGGCTGGATGAGGCATTGAGCAACCTGGTGTAGTGGGAGGTGTCCCTGCCTATCTTTAAGGTCCTTTCCAACCCAAACCATTCTATGATTTCCAAACACCAACCAGCTCAAGAAAAAAAACAGGAATATTTAGGCTCCACTGCTTAAAACTGCATTTATTCACTTGGAGAGAGGAAAAAGATTTGGATGAGGAGAGTTGGGGTGACTGCAGGAAAAAGGTGCAAGGATGGGAAAAGCATGATCCCAGAATCATAGGATGGGAAGGGACCTCCTAGTCCAGCCCCCTGCAGTGACAGGGACATCCTGCACTAGATGAGGTTGCTCAGAGCCTCAGCAAGCCTGGCCTTGGATGTCTCCAGGGGTAGATGGGGCCTCCACCACCTCTCTGGGAAGAGACAGAACAAAAGTGAAATATGTAGTTGCCATGTGAAGAGACACAGAGCATCTCTCTGTGTGTCAACCATCTGAAATATGCACCATCCTCCCATTTCTTCCCATCAATGGAGGTAAAAAAAAACACAAAACCCAAAAAACAACCTGTCACTCTGGGACATCTGCTGTTGGAAAACTTTCTCTCCAGCAGCACCAGAGATGCCAGACACATCAGACAGAGGGGAGATGCCAGAAGGCTTTTCTCCTGGTCACCAAAGCCCAGAGCTCCATCACATCCCCAAACAAAGCCCCTTGACAGGCATTGATGGAAGTGGGGAGAGGAGCTGCTGCAGATTCACACCCTGAGCCTTCCCAAAGCCTTCCCCATTCCCAAGCTGTCTTCCCAATGAGGATGACTGATCTGGTTGGGGTCAAGGGTCCGTGCTGGTGACCAGAGATCAGCTTTCCAAAGGCTCCTGCCTGAGAAAAAACAAAAAGTCTGAGAACTGAAGGAAGCCCCTTCATGGATTCAGCAGCACAAAGAGGGAGAGGGGGCCCATCTGGAAGGATATTGGCATGCACATGGCCCACA
>VZTY01018208.1:29084-60151 GCA_013400935.1 Turnix velox | reverse complement strand
GGGGGGGAGTGTGGTGAAATGAATGCAGAGAGCAGGCTGTGATGAGCAAAGAGAGTATTTTAACCCCTGGCAGCTACAGGAGTCTCCAGCTGTCTAAAAGCATGGTCTTAAACCTCCAGAAGTTCAATAGCAAGCAGGACTTCCCAGCTGAAATTGGGCTGAGACAAACACAAAGCTGTCCTGAAGTTTATTTATGGAGGAATGTCTTATCATGGAATTACAGGGTTGGAAGGGACCTTCAAAAGCCATCTGCAGTGAGCAGGGACATCCTGCACTAGATGAGGTTGCTCAGAGCCTCAGCAAGCCTGGCCTTGGATGTCTCCAGGCTTGATGGGACTTCCACCACTTCTCTGGGCAACCTCTTCCAGTGTCTCACCACCCTTATGAGGAAGAATTTCTTTAAGAAGAATCTAACCCTGCTCTGCTCTAGTTTCTAACCATTGCCCCTTGTCCTGCAAACTCCATGCTCTGGCAAATGGCACCTCCCCAGCTTTCCTTTAGTTCCTTCAGGTTCTGGTAGATGCCCCTCATGAAGCACAAGGATGTCTTGATATGTCCTTCACAAGGGTTGAGTTGGAAGGGACCTTCAAAGTCCATCTAGTCCAACCACCTGCAGTTTAAACACCTGCAGGGATTGAGGGGGCATCCACAACCTCTCTGGAACTTCCAAGTCCTTTTCTCAGGTGCCCTGGCTCCTCAAAGTGCCACAAGCAACCAGCTACATCTCAAATATCAAAGATAAAGCACTTGGGCATCCCATAGGGCTTTTTTTTTATTTTATTGGAATTTTCCCTGCAACAAATGAAGAATTTTCCACACTCTGTCCCTTGCAAAACACACCTCTAACTCAGTCCTTTTAGAGAAGTGTGACAAATATCTGCTAGGAAGGAAAGAACCAGGTTCCTACTTAGGGATGGACGAGCAAGACAAGCCCATCACCATCATCATCAGCTCCTTGAGTGATTTCTATTTACAGCTTTTAATGGAAAAAAACCCCCACAATTCCCTATGCCCTCAGCCTTCATGCATTTTTCATTAACAATTATCTGCTGTCCCAGAACTGCTTTGGATTTTTTTTTTTTGCTAATCATCGATCAGATATTTTGTTCGCACACAGCTGGCAATTTCCAAACACAACAACCACCTCTGGAGAGGGCCCAGCAGAAAGCTCATCTTCAATGTTAATGTGCCCAGAAACACACACATGTGTTAATGTGTCAACATGTCAGGTGATGACAACTCATATCTGAAGGACCACGAGGGAAGAGGTATTTTAGCCAGCTTGATTTTACCCTGTTGAAAGGGACAGCAAATGTCCATCTGATGTCACACCAGCAGCCACATCTAATCTACAGGGAATCCAGCCCTGAAACTGCCATCCCAAAGGTGATAGAATCATAGAATAGTTCAGGTTGGAAGGGACCTTCAAGATCATCGAGTCCCAACCCCTCTGCCATGGGCAGGGACATCTCCCACTACACCAGGCTGCTCATGCCTCATCCAGCCTGGCCTTAAACACCTCCAGGGATTGAGGGGGCATCCACAACCTCTCTGGGAAACCTCTTCCAGTGTCTCACCACCCTCACAGCAAAGAACTTCTTTCTTATCTCAAGCCTAAATCTACCCTCTTCCAATTTATATCCATTATTTCTAGTCCTTCCATCACATATCTTACCAAAAAGTCCTACCCCAGCCTTACTGTAGCCGCTTCAGCTATTGAGAAGCTACCATGAGGTCCCCCCTGAGCCTTCTCTTCTCCAGCCTGAACAACCCCAACTCCTTCAGCCTGTCTTCATAGGGCAGTTGCTCCAGCCCTTTGACCATCTTTATGGCCCTCCTCTGGACCCTCTCCAACAGCTCAATGTCCTTCTTATGTTGAGGACTCCAGAACTGTAACTCACCAGAGCCCAGTAGAGGGGCAAAATCACCTCTCTTGACCTGCTTGACACTCCTCTTGATGCAACCCAGGATTTGGTTGGCCTTCTTGGCTGCAAGTGCACACTGGTGGCTCATGTTGAATTCGTCATCAACTGACACCCCCAAGTCTTTCTCTTCAGAGCTGCACTCAAGCCACTCTCCACCCAGCCTGTATCTGTGCTTGGGATTGCTTCGACCCAGGTGCAGGACCTTGCACTTGGCCTTGTTGAACTTGATGAGGTTGGCTTGGGCCCACCTCTCAAGCCTGAAGGTCCCTCTGGATGGCATCCCTTCCTTCAGGTGTATCAACTGCACCACACAGCTTGGTGTCATCTGCAAACTTGCTGA
The DNA here is from genome assembly GCA_013400935.1 of Turnix velox. Classification (NCBI taxonomy): domain Eukaryota; kingdom Metazoa; phylum Chordata; class Aves; order Charadriiformes; family Turnicidae; genus Turnix; species Turnix velox. The sequence goes on along the minus strand of VZTY01018208.1, from coordinate 57,886 downwards.
GGGTGCACTCAATCCCACTGTCCATATCTCCTGCAATGATGTTAAATAGCAGTACTGATCCTTGAGGACCACCTCGTTGCTGGTTTTCTGATGGTGGTGGGTTTCTGAAATTTCATGATTCATAACAACAATGTCTCAGAACCATCTAGGTTGGAAGGGACCTCTCAGATCATCAAGTCCAACCACCTGCCCAACTCTGACAAGCCTCCTACCTGGGCATGGACCTGAACCCTTGACCTTGATTATGAGTGTGATGGTCTCCCAACCCTAGGAGCACACCCCTTGACCTTGAAGGTTGAATCTCCTTGGGTTTATCTGTGAGAAACAGCATGATGTAGATGTCAAAGGGCCCTTCACAACTTTGTGAAGCAAGAGTTTGATGGACCTTGATTATGAGTCTGATGGTCTCCCAACTGAGCTACACAACTCTTGATTTTGAGGGTTGGATCTCCTTGGGTTTGCCTGTGAGAGACATCATGGGGTGATGTAGATGCTTCACTTTGTGAAGCAAGAGTTTGATGGACAGATCTTCCCATCACCTGTGGGGTTGTGCAGACATATCCTGAGGGAACGATGTCCTAATCTTACAGATCTACTCCTGGTCTATCTCCAGTGCCCCACATTCTGCCTGGACCTCATTTCTCATGGTTTTTATTCACAAGAACAAAGCTGCTCGTAACAACAAGTTTATCAACCAATTAGCACATGGTATGAAATAACCTTGAGGGTTGAATCTCCTTGGGTTTGCCTGGGAGAGACATCATGGGGTGATGTAGATGCCAAAAAGCCCTTCACATCTTTGTGAAGCAAGAGGTGATGGACCTTGATTATGAGTCTGATGTTTTCTCCCAACTGAGCTACACACCCCTTGACCTTGAGGGTTGAACCTCCCTGGGTTTACCTGTGAGAAATAGCATGATGTAGATACCAAAGGGTCCTTCACAACTTTGTGAAGCAAGAGTTTGATGGACAGATCTTCCCATCACCTGTGGGGTTGTGGAGACATATCCTGAGGGAGTGATGGAGTGATGTCCTAAGCTTACAGATGTACTCCTGGTCTATCTCCACAATCTGCCTGGACCTCACTTCTCATGGTGTTTATCCACAAGAACAAAGCTGCTCATCACAATATGTTTAGCAACCAATTAGCACATGATACGGTTCGGGACAATTTACTCTTTTTTTTTTTTTTAATTCACCCCTAAAAATCCCTTTGGGGGCATTCAGACCTTTATAGCCACATTAAACAGAGTTTTAATCCAAATGAATTTTTTCTAGGAAACCATGAAATCTAATTAAAAAAGCTCACAGTGCACTTTAGAGGCTTCATTAGCAGTCCATTCCAGATCCATCTTCACAGGGACAAATATTTTTCCAAGAGCAACAGACTGATAAATCTGAGACATAATCACAAACTGATTCAGCCTGGAACTAAGTGGGTTACAGCCCTTTGTCACGCTCAGGAGAAGGAAACAAAGGACAACCAGCAAAAGCTCAGATGAAAAACCCAGCCCTTGATCTGCTGCCTCAAATTCATGGTGCAACCAGCCCTGTTGTAGCACTGAGGGCATTTTTCAGACTGGCAGCTTTGGAAACTACCACTTGCCTCATGTTGGGGAGGTCAGAGTAGAGCAAGACTAAGTGTGACAGAAGCCAAAAGTTCAACATGGTGGAGTATGATGGCCTCAGGGCTCAGCTTTACAATCACCATATGTGGCTTGAGANGTCCCCTCCAACCCAAACCATTCTATGATTCTACAACATGCCATGTGTCAACAGAGCCCCAGACCCTGGCTGAGCTCCCTTAGCCCATGCCAGACAGAACATAATGTGATCATTTCATATCACAGAATATCAGGGATTGGAAGGGACCTCAAGAGATCATCTAGTCCCATCCCTCTGCCAGAGTAGGAACACCCAGATCAGGTCACACAGGAAGGTGTCCAGGTGGGGTTTGAATGTCTCCAGAGAAGGAGACCCCACACCCTCTCTAGGCAGCCTGGGACACTGTTCCCTCACCCTGACAAAGTTTTTTTCTTATATTTCTGTGGAACCTCCTGTGCTCCCAGCTTGCACTCGTTGCCTTGAGTCCTATCATTGGATGTCACTGAGAAGATCCTGGCTCCATCCTCCTGAAACTCACCCTTTCCACATTTATAAACATGAATGAGGTCTGTTAGTAAAGCCTTTAGCCACTTGTGAGCCTGCTTCCTGGTCAGCAAAAGGGGATGCACTAATTTCCCTTCTGCTTCTGCTCAGTTCATATCCTAAAAGCAGATGTGCCTCCAAAATCCATGCACCAAAAATAGATCATCTGGCTTGAGTAGCATCTCTCTGTGCACCCACAAAGTTCCCTGAAGTACTAAAAAACCTCAGAAGCACTAAAACCCCAAACCTCTATTTTGGAGAAAACCTCCAATGACCAAGAAGATTTTATTCCAACTCGCACCTTACCCTTCTTGCAACTCTCATCCTTCCTTCCCCCACAGAACAAAGCTCTAATCAAAGTCTGAAACCAAAAAGCCACATCATAGAGAAACTTAAAAAAATAAATCACCTCTTTTCTCTCAATGAACAAGTTGTGGTGCCCACACAGGATTTCCCAACAGCCTAAACTGAAGGTCCTGAAGGTTGGATAGTCCCATTCATGAGATGCATTTGTTAATACAGCTACATGACAGCAGAGAGTACAAATTTCTGCCAGTAGTTTGGGTTTACAACACAGCTACTGTTATTTTTCATCTGCTTTTCAGTGCTATTTCCATAGAAACTATGTTGTCAACTTGTAATTTTCACACTAAGTGCATCCCACTGTGTCATTTCCTCAGCACAAACATCCCCATCCCCTCACCCTCAGAGAAAACACTCTTTCCCGGTGAGATAAAAAGGTTAAAGTTTGGTATAAACCACTTTGCACACCAATATTATTTCAAATATTTTTCAGGAAGAAGCTTATTGGCATCTGCACACCCAGGTGGGTCAACATTCAGTGGTTAAAAAGTGGTTCCTCCACTGTGAATGGAGACCCTGTCAACTTTACTGGCAACATTTGGCCCTTCTAGAAGCACTTAGATGATGAACAAGACCAAAGGCAAAATTCTGTTGGGTTCCTGCCTCATCAAGCAAAGTCTAATGTTGATGTTCCTCTGGACCAGTCTCAACCTTGAGTACACCAGCCATAGTTTGGCACAAAAGAGCTTGAAGGGCTCACCAGGACATTCCACAGACCCCACAACTCTCCACAAGCCATCAATGATCAGCCCAAAATGAGCTACTGCACACAAAGTGCCCCAAATCCAGAAGTTGAACCAACCATTCTTTGCCTAAGAGTGACACCACCAGGGGAAGCTACTTCAGATCCATCAAGCAACCAACATCAGTCCTCCAGATGTGCAGATTGACCAAGCTCAGCTCCTCCTTCCCTCCACCTCACCCTGTTGCCAGCAAACAAGGACTTACCTGTTGTTGTTCTTCAGCTTGATGTGGTCACTGGTCTCCAGGATCTGCCCGTTCCTCAGCCAGGTGATTTGTGGTGGTGGCTCCCCTTGGGCCACACAGGTGAAGATGGCAGTTGTCCCCACGGGCCTGGAAATGGACTGGGGATGCTGCACAAACTCTGCAGGAGCTGCAAGGAGAAGAAGGAGAAATGTCATTATGAGTTCACTTCATCTTGATACAAATTTTGGGCTCCAGTAAGCCTGGGAATACAAGATGGTTGGCCAACCCTTGGCTTAGACAGAAGATAACAAGACAGTGTGTCTTCAATCAATGAAATGCTGCTATTAGGTTGCATATCTTGGCAAACACAGCTTCTAGAATCACACAGAATCACAGAATATCAGGGATAGGAAGGGACCTCAAGAGATTAACCAGTCCAATCCCCCTGCCAGACCAGGAACACCTAGAATAAGGCACCATGGAGGTCAGCTCAGCTCAGGTAGGAAAGCCAAGGTGGTTCCTGCAAAGTCCAAGCAAACAGCATCAAGGATTAAGATCCTTCAGTGCTCCTCAGTCTTCCACCAAAGGCAACTCCAGTGCTACAAAATGATCAATATTTGATAAAAGTTATCAAAAAATGCATCCTGCCTATTAGGGAGAGGTGGACTGGAGGGTCAACAGACTTTGGTTGCTCACAGACATGACATGAAAGGCATTCTTCATAGAATCATAGAATCACAGAATTGTAGAGTTGGAAGAAACCTTCAAAAACCATCTAGTTGAACCTTCTTCAAGGAGCAGGGACATCCTGCACTAGATGAGGTTGCTCAGAGCCTCAGCCAGCCTGGCCTTGGATGTCTCCAGGCTTGATGTGGCCTCCACCACCTCTCTGGGCAACCTGTTCCAGTGTCTTACCACCTTTACAGTGAGAAGAAAAGATCATGGCACCATGCAGGACCACCACCCCAGCAAGATATGAGCCCTCTGATATGGAGGCTTTCAAAAATCAGCTCATTTTGACAGTATGAAGAGCAGTGAAGAAGGAAGGTACAACTACATGCAATAATTATACAATTTGCAGTTGGGGAGATCAACTGTCTCATCAAAGGTCTGATCAAAGGTCTGGAGCAACTGAGTTATGAGGACAGGCTGAAGCAGTTGGGGTTGTTCAGCCTGGAGAAGAGAAGGCTCAGGGGGGGACCTCATAGCAGCTTCTCATTACTACGCTTGTCTACCAGAAAGGCTGGGGTAGGACTTTTTAATAGGATATGTGATGGGAGTACCAGAAATAATGGATGTGAATTGGAAGAGGAGAGATTCAGGCTAGATATAAGAAAGAAATTCTATATGGTGAGGGTGGTGAAACACTGGAAGAGGTTGCCCAGAGAGGTTGTGGATGCCCCCTCAATCCCTGGAGGTGTTTAAGGCCAGGCTGGACAAGGCACTGAGCAGCCTGATCTAGTGGGAGGTGTCCCTGCCCATGGCAGGGGGGTTGGAATTAGATGATCTTTAAGGTCCCTTCCAACCCAAACTACTCTAGGATTCTATGATCAATGGCAGAGCAATGTCTGGTGGCTTCACACAAAGGGACTCACATGGCATCAGCAAACTGCTTGCAGATAGAAAGAAACACATGGATGTGCATCCAAATCTTTCCCCAGTCAGTTTTGCTGCTCACTCCCCTGCTAGGAGTAGATTTGGGAGCTTTTTTCACCCCAGATCTGCAGTCTGGGACACACTTGGGGTCCTGTTAAGCCTGGCAGAGGAAGACTCCAATCCCCCCTTCAAAGGTCTACAGAAAGGCTGGGGGAGGACTTTTGAACAGGGTCCAGGATGGCAGGACTAGGAGGAATGGATGCAAATTGGAAGAGGGGCAATTTAGGCTGGAGAGAAGAAAGAAATTCTTTGCTGTGAGGGTGGTGAGACCCTGGAAGAGGTTGCTCAGAGAGGTTGTGGATGCCCCCTCAATCCCTGGAGGGGTTTAAGGCCAGGCTGGATGAGGCATTGAGCAACCTGGAGGTGTTGGAGGTTGGAACTAGATGATGAAGATCCCTTCCAACCCAAACCATCCTCTGGTTCTAAGATTGCAGTGTCTGCTCTCTTCCTAACCAGACATTTTCACTTTCAGCAGTGAACATTTTGAGATGGAAAGTGATTTTCCTCCCTTCCAGCAGCTGGAAACAGATTATAAAATCATTTATCAGAATAAGGCAGTGTCTCTCAGCCTACAGGAAGCAGAGCTTGAAAGACATGGCCAGGGAGGGGAGTTTATTCAAGCAGTTCTGCTTCAAAGGGCTGGGTAATAAATACACCCCAGGCTGCTGCTGAGACCTAAAAATTAGGTGGAACTGGCAGCAGCCACAATGAAGACAAAGAGAGGAAAAGCATGGACCTGGAACAAATGCACTGACCAGTGTCACATAATGGATGGCTGGTGCTAAATTTTTCCAAGAAAAGCAAGATTATCCAGGGATAACTCTGAGACTTGATGGCATCTTCCCAGCATGGGGTTTGTTGGGGTTCTGCCACCAAAAGAGATAAGGAGAAGGGAACAAACTGGTCCAGCACCATCACAGAATCACAGAATATCAGAGGTTGGAAGGGACCTCAAGATATCATCAAGTCCTATCCCCCTTCTAGAGCAGGAAGACCCAGATGAGGTCACACAAGAGGCATCCAAACAGGTTTTGAATGTCTCCAGAGAAGGAATGAGACCCTACACCCTCTCTAGGCAGCCTCTTCCAGTGTTCCATCACCAAAAACCCCCAACCCAATGCCCAAACTGCATAAAAACCCCAATTTTCCAAATTGTGTTGACCAGGAGGAGGTAAATGAGAGCAGAGACACGTGGTTCATGGCCAAAAATACCCTCAGAGCTTGATGGAAGGGTGATAAAGATCTTCCCCATCTGTGTGTAGGAACATTTAATAACTTTTAATAAGAATTTTTAATAAGATATGTGATGGGAGGGCTAGGAGTAATGGATGTAAATTGGAAGGGGGTAGATTCAGGCTAGATAAAAGAAAGAAATTCTTTAGGGTGAGGGTGGTGAGACACCGGAAGAGGTTGCCCAGAGAGGTTGTGGATGTCCCCTCAATCCCTGGAGGTGTTTAAGGCCAGGCTGGACAAGGCACTGAGGAAACTGATCTTTAAGGTCCCTTCCAACCTGAACTATTCTATGATTTTATGGCTGCAGCCAGGCCAAGACACAGCCCAGGGTGATGATGTGCAAAAGCCACGGGTGATCTCAATCCTGCAAAGAGAAAAGACACAAGAAACTCACCCCAAGAGCTCATCTCCTTTCAAAGAAACCCTTCTTTTGCTTTTAATAATCAGAGGGAAGCAGAGCATGGCAGGTCTGCCTGATGTTAGCAGTGGGGGGTACCCACTAGCAGAGTTTATTGTCAGGTCACTTCTGCCAATCCTTGGTTCTGCTAACGAACCTGATCCCAGCAACCTAATGGACACAGATTTCCAAAGCCTCCTGCTAAACCCCCCCAGGTGCCAATCGATCCCTTCTCCTCCTTTTTTCTCCCCCCTCTTACATTTTTTCCTCCCTCTGGACTTGTAAATTAAATTCAGGATGGGTTCAATAAAAGTTGGAAGCGTGGCTAAACAGGAGCAGGGGTAGGGGGGGAGAAAAAAAAAAACCCTCTTCCCTGCAGTGAATGGTCCCTTTGTGGAGTACAGTGGGAGCATTAGAGACTTGATTTTCAAGACTTCCTTAACCTCCTGCCCTCCTCCTGCTTTGTGCTGGTGTGGGTTTTTGCTGGAGCAATTATGGAGCCAAGTGGCTCTGCACCTCCCTGCTTTCATCTGCCCTCAAGGGTTTGGACCTGCAGGTGCACAACTCCCCCCGCCCATGCCAAGGAAGGGTAAAACCATCTCCCAGCTCCTCCATGGGGCTTCATTAAAGATCCCACCACTTGGCTCTTTGCCTCTGCCTGCACCCCCCTCCCCTTTTCCCCCTTTTCCTTCCCCTCCCCTTTAACTCTGCATCACCAAATCTCAACCCCACCATTTGTTCCAGCAGAAATGAAGTTTAAATATGGCAAAAGGCATATTCTGGAATCACTGGGTCTCCTTATCATCCCCTATTGGGTCTCCTTATCCTCTCTTATTGGTTCTCCTTATTTCCCCTTATAGGGTCTCCTTATCCTCCCTTATTAGCCCATGTCAAGAAGGAGTAATTGGAGCAGAGTTGTGTGTGACTGAGGGGGGGCATGAAGAGGGGGAGGGGGTGGATATGCAGCTGTGGCTGCTGGCTGGGTGCCAGAGATGCTTTTCAAGACCCCAACCCCTTGGGTTTCTCGGGTCCCCTCCACCATCCCTCCTCTTCACCATCTTGATAAACACAAAGGGATGAAAACCCTGTTTAAAGGCTCTGGGGAATGTTGGATGCTCCCTCAAACAGCTCCCTGCTCCATGAATCATATGGAAAGCCTCTTTAGGTGTTCCTGCTGCTGCTTCTGGTTTTCTCCAGGATCTAGGGGAAGGAGAGAATATGTTCTTCTGCCCAGGAAAGGAACCATTCAACCCAGATCATCTACCTGATCTCTGTCTTGTTCAGATCTCACCCTCCTCCCCAGGATGCAGTGTGAAGCTGGAAGCTGTGGTGGGAAAAGGACCCAGGCTGCAGCAGAAGTTAAAAGGCTCCTTGTCCCCATCACTGGCTTCCAACAGCATCTGAGAAAGGAGGAGGTCTGGGTGCCACCAGGGTCTTAATTTTGGGGACAGACATTGCTGCAAGGGGATATCCCTCTCCTACCTGACACCAGGGCACACATGAGCACAGAATCCCAGAATACCAAGGCTGCCATTATTTCTAAAAGGTTTATCTAGTCCCATCCCCCTGCCAGAGCAGGAACACCCAGATCAGGTCACACAGGAAGGTGTCCAGATGGGGTTTGAATGTCTCCAGAGAAGAAAGGAGACCCCACACCCTCTCTGGGCAGTCTCATCTCTCTCACTGTTCTATCATCTAGACAAATTTTCTTCTTGTGTTTCTCTGGAACCTCCTGTGTTCCACCTTTCACCTTGCACCCATTGCCCCTTGTCCTATCACTGGAGATCACTGAGAAGAACCTGGCTCCATCCTCCTGACACTCACCCTTTATTTATAAACATGAATGAAGTCACCCCTCAGCCTCCTCTTCTTCAAGCTGAAGAGACCCAGCTCCCTCAGCCTTTCCTCAGAAGGGAGATACTCCAATCCCTCCATCATTTTGGTGGCTGAACATCTCCTTTCCTGGACAGGAGAACATCTGTTCTTCTGCCCTGTGGTCCCCCTCCCTATCTTTTCAAATGATGGCAGCAGAGTTTGCCAGCTCTGGCTTTGGTGTAGAGCAGGAAAAGGAGCAGAAGAAGCCAAGCCCTGCCATCAGCCAAGCCCTGCCTGCTGCCAGCCCTCCACCTCCCTCCTCACTCATAATTAATAGAGCATCTTGTCAATGCTCATCTCCCCCTCAACACCTCCCTCCCTTCCCACCCTACATGCCAAAAGGCTACAGCAGGCAGTGAGAAGAAGCATCATCTCCCAGCCCTCCATAAAGATCTTAACAAAGATGTCCCTGCCTCTGTCCCCCACTGGAAAATTCATATTTGCCTATAAAATCCTATAAAACAGTTATAGGATTGTTCCCATCAGCCTCTGCTCTTTTTCTGGGACTACCCCTGTAAAGATACAAGTGCCTTGAAACCCTAAAGGTAAAAAGTATCATCTGAGGGTATTTTGGAAAGATAAAATTTATTCCTGGGATAATTTATCAGGAAAGGAGAGATCTTCAAAGATACTTCAGCTGACACTGACTTTAACATAGAATCATAAAATCATAGAATTATAGAATAGTTTGGGTTGGAAGGGACCTTAAAGATCATCAAGTTCCAACCCCCCTGCCATGGGCAAGGACATCTCCCACTCAGTGCCTTGTCCAGCTTGACCTTAAACATCTCCAGAGAGGTGAGACAGAGGGTTTCCTCAGCCCTGTTGGAAAATTCTCCTCTTGCAAAGCTAATAGGGAAATTCAGGAGCTGAGTCAGAAGATTCCCCCATTTTTGTGAACCTCACTCTTCTGACTTCTGCCTTTAGAAAGAGATGTGATGTGTGAAAAGAGATCTGACAGCAGGAGGTGTCCCTGCCTATGGCAGGGGGGTTGGAAATAGATGATCTTGAAGGTTCCTTCCAACCCAAACTATTCTATGAAGAGCACAGAATTTAAACCTGGCTTGGGAAGAGAGGGCAGGATTGATTATTCAGGGCTTAATGGGAGGGAAGGAGGGAGGGGATTGTGGAGGTTTAATGAATATTTAAAGGCGTGACATTGGCATCAAAAAGCAATAAACACTTCATCCCACCCCTAGAATTGTTAACAAGATGCTTCAATAGCTTGTACTGTGCTCAACAAGCTGGGGTAGGATGAAGATGCACCATAACTATGGGTTGTAATGGGGTGGGCTCCATGTTTTTAGAGAAATATCTCATCTCAGCAGTGACCTGCCACCAGTGTGTCCCCCACTGTCCTTGCCATGGGTTTGTGGTGTGATACCTGAGGGCACTACCCAATAGCTTACTGAGAAGGGTTATCCCTAAGGATTGGGAGAGCTAATAGGGTCAGATGAACCCTTAGACCTCAGTGTGAAGCCATCATCAATTCTCCAGAAGAAATACTGGCAAGGTGAGGGAGGGAGGCTGGGGGTGAAGAGGAGGAAGAATAACATGGAAGTTACTAAAAGCACATAAATTAGGCTACCAAAACCTACAACAACAGTGTGAAAGAGAAGGAAGGGCAACAGGAAATCAGTCAAGCACAGCATCAAGTCATTTAAGGCAAAGAACTACTGCCCACTCACACAGGATCACAGAACGTCAGGGATTTTAAGGGACCTCAAGAGATCATCTAATCCAATCTTTTGATGGAGCAGGAACACCCAGATCAGGTCACGCAGGAAGGCATCCAGATGGGTTTTGGATGTCTCCAGAGAAGGAGACCCCACAACCTCTCTGGGCAGCCTGTTCCAGTGTTCTGTCACCACTCAACTTCTCTCTATTGACTAGAGAGGATGCCAAACATATGTAAGTTTGGGATTTCTAGGGACAAAGATGGAACATGTGACTGTACCCTCTGAGAAACAGGTGGAGACTACTCAAAGAAGCTGCCATGGAGGTTGTCCATCAATATGCAGCATCATGACCTTCTTATCCCAGCAAGGTGCAGGGCTGGAGCTCCACAACAGTGGGATGCAACACCCCATCATCTACTGGTGTCCTCCTGGGATGATGCTTGAGGTGAGTCAAGCATCCCACCTCAGTGCAACATCCCTATGGACAAGATTTGAGTGTCCATCTGCCCCTGCAGGGTGGTTTATCTTGAGAAGAAAAGCACTGATAGGCAAAACTCAAGGACAAATCAAGTGTTGTGGGTGCCTCCTCAATCCCTGGAGGTGTTTAGGGCCAGGATGGATGAGGCATTGAGTGGGAGGTGTCCCTGTCCATGGCAGGGGGGTTGGAACTAGATGATCTTGAAGGAACCACCCAGCCCAAACTATTCTATGATCATCAAGTCCAACTACTCAACCATGCAGCCAAAATCTGTGACACCAGCAAGCAAAAATGATGGGAAGGAACACCAGGAAGCTCAGAAGTGCCGGACCAAGAAGTACTACCCAGTCCCACCAGCAGCAAATGGGCTGAACAAGGCAGTCATTGTCAAGCAGAGCCTTGGAAAACATGCCCTTAAGATGGAGCACTCATTTATGAGATGGGAATCTCATTTTTCTGCATAGCTTTCAGGAGGAAATGAAGCGTGGAGTGGAGAACACTGGTGACCATCTGGCCATTCACAGCCCATCAGTTTGTTATGACACCAAAGACATAATAAAGCACAAAAGATTGGGCAGGAGGTAGAGAGAAAGCGCTTTGAGATTTATTTTTTTTGCAGGAGGGGGGGGGTTTATTTTTTTTTTATTCCCCCCCCTCCTTTTCCTTGCCACCAAAGCCTGCTCTTCCCTTGCACCACACGCAGATTTCAGCTGGTCCTTCACCAACAACTCCCCCCAGTGAGACTTTCAGTGGCACAAAGCAATATTCAAATGGCTTTGCTGGGATCTGAAGGGAAAATGGAAACTTTCTTGTGTGAGAAACTCACAAAAGACATCAAAGGAGCCTAAATGGCCAGAGGAGGGAGAGAGGGAGGGAGGGAAAAAAGGAGGGAGCACAGAAAGGGGGGGGGATCAACCCTTTTTCCTCTTGAAGGGAAGAGGAATTCCCAGGAAGATAAGAAGAAGAAGTTAGATGATCTCTTCACCAATCCACAAGATGAAAGGACACCTGCACCAGGACACTTGTGCTGCTGTGATGGGGACAAGCATCACTGCTGGCAGCAGGAGGGTGGATGTGGTCCCAGTCCCAGCCTCCTGCTAACTCTCCTCTCCTTACAACAGGAAATAAGGCTTTTTCTCCCCGCCCTTAGTTTGCCACCTATAAAAAAAAGTGTCTCCTTCAAAAGACAAGGGGGCAAGTTAATTTGTGCCTCCGGGCACTTCAAGGGGCCCTAAAATAAAGGCAGCAAGTACCTGGCCTGGTGTGCTTTGGGGACACCTTATTGTCCTCTCCCTGTGCGAACTTCCTCTCCAGCCAGGCTTTTGATAGCCCTACTCTGCTTTTATTCTCTCTGCGGATGTAATTTGCATCGCTGACATCTCGACAAAGATAAAACCCACAGCCTCCCATGTCAGTCATTACTGGGGGGGGTTTCTTCCCAGACAAACCTGAACAGCCATCATTTGTACCTCTCAGCTGGAAAAAAAAAAGAAAAAAAAAACTTCAGCAAAATAAAATGGAGAGGGAAAGGAATAGCTGCTTCCAAAAGGAGGGTGAGAAAACATGGGATGAGTCCAGCTGCCTGGGGAATGACAGTTCCTCCCCCCAAAAATAACCCCATGAATCCTTTTATCAGTGGGCATCACAGGTTGAGGTCCTGGACACTGTAGTTCATGGCTAAAGACACACTGAAATTGGAAAAAAAAAAGTGGGGGAGGATTTTTGAATAGGATATGTGATGGTAGGACTAGAAAAGATGGATGGAAATTGGAAGAGGGGAGATTTAAGATGGAGAGAAGAAAGAAATTCTTTGCTGTGAGGGTGGTGAGACCCTGGAAGAGGTTGCCCAGAGAAGTTGTGGATGCCCCCTCAATCCCTGGAGGGGTTTAAGGCCAGGCTGGATGAGGCATTGAACAACCTGGTGTAGTGGGAGGTGTCCCTGCCCATGGCAGGGGGGTTAAAACTAGATAATCTTTAAGGTCTCTTCCAACCCAAACCATTCTATGATTCTCCCCACCACTGCCATCTTCTCTGCTAATGCTGAACACAGGAGAATACCCCTTCCACAGTGAGGGAGATTTTAGGCACAGATTCTCATCTTGGTTCCCCAGGTGAAAACTCCCAGTAAAAGCCACACAGAGGAACTCAGAGATGAAATCTCTGAAACACTGGAAGAGGTTGCCCAGAGAGGCTGTGGATGCCCCCTCAATCCCTGGAGGTGTTCAAGACCAGGCTGGACAAGGCACTGAGCAGCCTGATGTAGTGGGAGGTGTCCCTGCCTATAGCAGGGGGGTTGGAACTCGATGATCTTGAAGGTCCCTTCCAACCCAAACTATTCTATGATTCTGTGATTCCTAGAACTAGAGCAGCTGATGCCTCAAATCTCTAAAAAGACTGCAAATACCCATCTGCAGCCACAAGAAGCCATGCTTATGGCAGGGGGGTTGGAATTCTATGATCTTTAAGGTCCCTTCCAACCCAAACTATTCTATGATTCTATGTGCTGCCTTCTCCCTCCCTCATCCAATAGCTGTATTTTTTTACAACTTCGTAAGATTTCCGAAGTAATTCCTTCTGCCTCTGCCTGTCTCCTGTACAGCTTTAGGAGACCTCAGTGGCAGACCCTTAAAGGGTTTATATGAGCACAGTGAGGTTGTTCATAATGCCTGGACTTGGGTTTATTAATAAGAGGGCTCATATTTTTCCACAATCATAGAATAGTTTGGGTTGGAAGGGACCTTAAAAATCATCAAGTTCCATAGACAGGGACACCTCCCACTACATCAGATTCCTCAGTGCCTTGTCCCACCTAGCATCCTAGAGAGGGGGCAACTAAAATCTCTGTGGGCAACTTGTTCCAGTGTTTCTCCAGAAACTTCCAATTTAATTCCTTTGGCTAGAGGGAAGGGATGCCTTTTTTTTCCCCTAGTTTCAGTCCATGGGCTGGAGATACCCAAGTTTTTCCATCCCCTGGGGTTCACAGAAGCCTCTCAGAATGTTCTGTTTTCACTCTACACCATTTCAACTCATGCGTTTTATAGCCCAGGCACAAATGACAGGGACACAAACTCCTCAGAGGACAATAAGCAGCCAGGGGAATGATGAAGTTCATCTTTCTACCCAAACTCCTTGCAGCATTGAAGTATTCCACACTCTTCTAAAGCTCTTGCTCGTGCAGGTTTAGAAATAACACAACTTTCATCCAAGAATAATTAGAAGGTTAGAGAAAAGACATGAAAATCACTTAATTTTGAGATCTCTCAAGTAACAACACTAACACCAAAAGATAAGTGAATAAAATATCAGCTGGATGATGCTTGATGCTTTGTGTGCCAGCTGGGAGGCTCCTGGTTGCTTTGCTCACTCAGAAGAGCAAAAGAAACAGGGAGTTTCCACCTCTTACAAGACTTAGGAGACACAAGCAAGTGTACAAGCATTTCTAAATTGCTCCTTGTTGTCCCCAAGGCAAAGGGGAAAAGGGATGGCAGCACCCAGGGACCACAAGTGAGGTGGTGATGGGTCCTGGGAGCTGTCAGGTGAGCATCAGGGATGGAGGAGGGCTCTTTCCCCATCACCAGCATGAAAGGTTCAATTAGCTGGCTCCAGCAGGGGGTGTATAATTTTAGATTTCAGGATATCATCAGTCAATGGTTAATGAGGGAACTGAAGAGAGAGGGAGAGATGCTTTAAGTGGAGGAGCTTGAAGAGGAGGTGAGTGCCTGTAATCAGGGGTGGATTGCTGCCATTCAGAGCAAGCTGCCAGCTGGCTTTGCCTCCTCAAATCCTTGCCTGGCTCCCCTCACCATGGAGACTGGAGCACGAGGAAGGGATTTGCTTGGTTTCTTGAGTGTTGATCTCTAGCCTGGGCTGCATCAGCCTTTAAAAGTGGTATTTCAGGAAGAACCTGCATCTCCTGGGCATCTCCCCCAAGGATGGAGAGATCTTTTTACTCACACGGTGGTCAGGGGCTCAGACACAGTGTTGGCACTAAAGAAAAGAGTTTCCCTGACTTTTTGGAAATGATTATAGACTTAGCAGTGCATTTCAGTGCCACTTCAGAGGTCTTTTTTATTCACACTGTGGCAAGGAACTCAGACACAGTGTTGGCTCTAAATAAAAGAGTTTCCCTGACTTTTTGGAAATTATTATAGACTTAGCAGTGCTATTTCAGTGGGAGAACAACAGTCTGAGTGATACCAACTCCTGGATACCTGCATCTCCTGAGCATCTCCCCCAAAGATGGAGAGATCTTTTTACTCACACTGTGGCAAGGAGCTGAGACACAGTGTTGGCTTTAAAAAAAAGAGTTTCTCTAACTTTTTGAAAATGGTTTTAGACTTAGCAATGCTATTTCAGTGGGAGAGAAACCCTCTGAGTGATACCCACTCCTTGATACCTGCATCTCCTGAGCATCTCCCCCAAACATGGAGAGGTCTTTTTACTCACACCCTGGTCAGGGGTTCAGACACAGTGTTGGCTCTAAAGAAAAGAGTTTCCCTGAATTTTTGGAAATGGCTTTAGACTTAGAAATGCTATTTCAGTGATACCCACTCCTGAATATCAAAGCAGGAGCAACATCTACCATGCAGAGGGGTCCAATATGAGAATAGTGCCCATGTCTCCATATCAAGGCCCATGCAGGAGCAGAAGATCAATCTGGCGGATTATTTCAGCCCAAGCTTTCTGCTGAGATAGACTAGTTTGATAACCTATTAAACACCTATTCTATGCCTATTAAATGACGGAGTGGAAAACCATTGCAACCCACACAGCTCAGGCTGGGTGTGTAGCTCAGCTGGGAGAGCATCAGCCTCCTAATCTGAGGGTCAAGGATTAAAGTCCCCCTCCAAGTATGAGGCTTATCAGAGTTGGGCTGATGGCTGGACTTGATGATCAGAAAGGTCCCTTCTAACTTAGATGATCATGAAATTATGAATTGAATGATAGCTGGATGTGGGTCAGAGAGACATATGTGGAAAACTATGTATCTAGAAAAGAAATCGTTAGTCTGACACCCTCAGAGAAGCAAAGTTAGCATCTTGGTGAAGAGAAGGCTCAAGAGGAGGTCATAGTAGCTCCTCAATACCTGAAGGGGGCTACAGAAAGGCTGGGGTAGGACTTTTTAATAAGATATGTGATGGGAGGACTAGAAATAGTGGATGTAAATTGGAAGGGGGTAGATTCAGCTAGATATAAGAAAGAAATTCTTTATGGTGAGGGTAATGAAACATTGGAAAAGGTTGCCCAGAGAGGTTGTGGATGTCTCCTCAACCCCTGGAAGTGTTTAAGGCCAGGCTGGATGAGGCATTGAGCAACCTGGTATAGTAGAAGGTGTCCCTGCTCATGGCAGGGGGGGTGGAACTCGATGATCTTGAAGGTCCCTTCCAACCTAAACTATTCTATGATTCGATTTCTTCAACCCAACCCACCAGAGTGCTTGGCCAACACGTTGAGCCTGTGCAGAGGACACAGCAAAGGGACATCATTGCTCCTCAAACCCCAAAGTTTGCTCACCTTGGACAACCAGCCTGCCCTGGGCAGTCCTTCGCACCCGAGTGCCGGGTTTGTTGGCGGCGCAGACGTAGATGCCAGAATGTTGCACAGTCAGGTCTGAGATCATGAGATTTCCTGTCCCCAGCACCTGGATCCCCTCCACACCAATGGGACGGCCATCTGGAAGAAGAGGAGAAGGTTAAGAGTCACAATTTGGACCTTTTAGTAGAGCCATCACAGAGGTGATGAAGGGATTGGAGCATCTCCCCTCTGGAGGAAAGGCTGAGGGAGATGTATGTCTTTAGCTTGGAGGAGACTGAGGGGTGATCTCATTCATGTCTATAAATATGTAAAGAGTGAGTGTCAGGAGGATGGAGCCAGGCTCTTCTCAGTGACATCCAGTGATAGGACAAGGGGCAATGGGTGCAAGCTGGAACATAGGAGGTTCCACAGAAATAGATTTGCTGCATTCCCTTGCTGTGAATTTGCTTTCTGTTTNAGGAGGATGGAGCCAGGCTCTTCTCAATGACCTCCAATGACAGGACAAGGGGCAATTGGTGCAAACTGGAGCACAGCAGGTTCCACAGAAAGATGAGAAAGAACTTTGTCAGGGTGACAGAACAGTGGCACAAGTTGCCCAGAGAGGGTGTGAGGTCTCCTTCCTTCTCTGGAGACATTCAAACCCTGCCTGGATGCCTTCCTGTGTGACCTGGCTTGGGTGTCCCTGCACGGGGATGTGACTAGATGATCCCTTGAGGTCCCTTTCCAACCCTATGATTTCATGATTCCCACAGAAAGGCAGGTGATGGGATGGAGATGAAGTGTCTCTAGTGAAAGAATCACATATTCATCAGCTCACAAGCCTGGACCACACAAATGAGAGAGCCCAGGGTCAGATCACAGCAGAATCCTCGAGGAAACAGCAGCAAAACATGAAATCAAACTTACAAAGCACAAACACATCTCCTGCCATGCTCTTTATAGATATCAATTTTCTGGGAATTTTTTTCAAACTTAAAGGTTTCCCTGCCTCATTAGGCAGGCAGTGCTAGGCCACTTGGTTATTTGCATTGCAAAATAAAACACTCTCTCTGTCAGACAGAGAGAAAAACAATGCCATTAAATGATGAAATGATCACAGAGCTGCCCAAGCCACCCCAGCAGTAAATGGCTCTGTCGTAAAAAGGACAGTAAAACACGACCTGGCCCACATTTAATGAGCAATAAGATGGAACCATTCCCTCTAAACCATCACTTGAAAAGAAGTGTAAAGGCTCCTGAGTTAAAATTCAGATTGAACTGGGTTTCATCTTTTAAACTGGACTTTTTTTTTTTTGCAAATCCAGATTTACAAGGGGGTGTAAAAACCCCATCTCTTTCTCGAGATGCCACGTGGCTGCACCCTGATGCTCCACCACATCCTTGCCTTGAGAAATACCACAGAAATGTGACTTGAATGTCACTAGTTTTTACTCTATTATTTATAACTTGCTACATAATTTAAGCATGCAAAGACCCAGCCTGCAGCAGCCACTCAGCAAATAACCATTGATACGTCCTCAAGTTGCCTCTCAAGCTCCAGCTATTAATTAGAGGTGTGATGAGCTGAAGAAATGTCTCCTGTCAACTAAGAATCCCTCAATTCCCTCAATAACAAAGTTCTTGGAGCTCTCTCAGAATTCTCAGGGCACCTGACTTTTGATTTGTTGAGTTTGGACAACTTTCACAGCCAGAAAAGATTAATCCCAGCTCCTCCTTTCCAAAGAACCTTAAGAAGGTCTCCTGGAGAAACATCTTCTGCTTCCCCAGCTTGCTCCATCCTTCATTCTGAGGCATCCTGTGATGCATCACAAGCTCATCAGCTAATATCAAGTCCAAGTTGCTGACAACACATGAATAATGCAGAGTATTTGCACCAGGAATCCCTCACATCCTGAAAGCTCAGAGGAAGGTGTTGATGCTCACTCCTGCAAAGGTCACTAGCAGTTCCAACTCTCTTTCACACACTCAATGACCTAAAGAGTGGTTCATATCAAGGGATCTTCATCCTGAAAACACACCTGCCATCACTTCCCATCACCATCTCACCTCTTCATAGATAGAATCCAAAAAGACAGCCAAAACTATCACATTTTCTCAGTTTCCAAATCTCCCTGGACCCACATAGGTTTTGAAACTGCTCTTTTGATGGCATCTTCTGCTTCTTTTTATGAAGACACAAGCAGAAAATTTGAGGGCTGAAAACAAGCCAGTCTGGGTGGGAATGTCTGAAAGATTCTCAGCTGTTAAGGGCAGAAAGGGGAGGTTCAGCTGGCTGTGGAGAACAACCAAGCAAGTGATTCATAAAGGAGACCACACTCCAAATGGGAGGTGCTCCCAAAAGAGAAGGATTTGGGGTGTCAGTGGATGACAAACTCAACATGAGCCACCAGTGTATGCTTGCAGCCAAGAAGACCAACCAAATCTTGGTTTGCATCAAGAGAAGTGTGGCCAGCAGGTCAAGGGAGGTGATTTTGCCCCTCTACTGGGCTCTGGTGAGACCCCACCTGGAGTTACTGTGTCCAGTTCTGGAGTCCTCAACATAAGAAGGACATTGAGCTGTTGGAGCAGGTCCAGGGGAAGACCATGAAGATGATGAGAGGGCTGGAGCAACTGCCTTATGAGGACAGGCTGAAGGAGTTGGGGTTGTTCAGCTTGGTGAAGAGAAAGCTCAGGGGGGACCTCAGAGTAGTTTCTCAATACCTGAAGGGGGCTACAGAAAGGCAGGGGTAGGACTTTTTAATAGGCTATGTGATGGAAGGACTAGAAATAATGGATGCAAATAAGAAGAGGGGAGATCCAGGCTAGATACAAGAAAGAAATTCTTTAGGGTGAGGGTGGTGAGACAGTGGAAGAGGTTGCCCAGAGAGGTTGTGGATGCCCCCTCAATCCTTGGAGGTGTTTAAGGCCAGGCTGGATGAAGCATTGAGCAGCCTGATCTAGTGGGAGGTGTCCCTGTCCATGGAACTAGATGATCTTGAAGGTCCCTTCCAACCCAAACCATTCTATGATTCTTAGATGCCTCCACTATGGACAATTGGAGGCTTCCAACTGGGATGAAAGAGGCCAGAGGTTTGAGAGCTGGGCTATTTGTTGTTCCAAGGTGCATGAGATGCTTTCTCCTCCTGCTCCCTAAGTGATTGGCACAGCAGCCCCAATTATGGAGACCCCCTTAAAACGTGCCAGGGGCTATGAATATGCAACAAGACTTTTCTTTTGTAAGCATCGAGTAGAAAGAAAGTAACAACTTTCTAATGTTGATCATTTAGGTCCTTTGTGAACCTTTTGTATGGTGCCACAGTAGCCCTTCTACTTTTTAGACACATGGGTCTCCTTGCTCTTGGAGGACACCAGGCACCAGGGATTAGCATATTTAGAGTACATTGCAACAGTTGACTATTCAGGGGGGTGAAGTGGTGAAATTTACCCTATTATTCCTAAACACTTAGGGGAACTGGTGCTCCTGTCAACCCTCTATGCCATCTATGGCAAGCTTCTGTGTCCAATAAGTTACCAATTAATTGGCTCCTGCAATTGTTGTGGGGTTTACTCCTTGAATGGCTCCCTCTTTAGTAATTTCCTTCCCATTGTGAGGCCCTTTCTGACAACTTGTGTATAATGCTATCAGATAATCGCTGCCTTTTCTCTCTGGCCTCACTTTTCTCTGTCTCTCTAAATAGTTTATTATTCTGCCTGGGTACCTTTTATGGAGGCCAGCTCAGTGGCCTGTCACTTAAAGGCTAAGGATACATTAAAAATCTTCATTCATTCCAAAAGCCTTTGCAATAAGTGCCTGGGATATTCATTTGTGTGCACAGACAGGTCCCCAAGCCTTGAAGTGCGTGGCTCTGAAAGGAGGAAGGAAAAAAAAAACCCCAAAAAAAAAACCAAACCCCCCCCCCCCCTTATCTGAACAAGCCCTTAATGATTTTACATTTCTCTCAGAGCCTGCTCCCTAATGAATGTTGACATTTCATGCACGGAGAGACACAGGAATTCTGTTCGTGGTCAAGGGCTATGACATATTCCCAAGGAAATTAAATTCAAAATTGATTGCTTGACACTCAAAAAAAAAGAAAAAAAAACACCAAAAAAAAGAAGAAAACCCTCCCCCGCAAAAAAAAACCCACCAACAACTAAAAAGAAGCANAAAAAAAAAAAAACACCAAAAAAAAGAAGAAAACCCTCCCCCCCAAAAAAAACCCAACAACAACTAAAAAGAAGCAACAAAACAAACAAAAAACCCCCCACCCTAGCCTGGAATTTGAATGATTTCCTTCTAGCAAAATCCAGCCCCCCTTTTTTCCAACTGAAAAAACAGTCCAGCTTTTAGCAAAGCCAAAGGAAAAAGTGTAAAATGTTGTTGTGGCTTCATCTCCCCTGCACCAGAAAGCTCTAAAAGGCAAATTCTGCTCTTTACTGAGAGATGAAATGTCACCATGTCAAAAGTGTGAGCAAAGGGACACTCCCAAACTGCAGCAAAGACTCTCAGGATGGCAATGACATGATGAGAAAGATATTTACATATCAGAGAATCATAGAATGGTTTAGGTTGAAAGGGACCTTAAAAATCATCTAGTTCCACCCCCCTGCCATGGGGAGGGACACCTCACACCAGACCAATTTGCTCAATGGCTTTTTTTTTGGCTTGTTTAAATTAAATCAGGCCAATTGCTAAATCAGCTGCATTTCTAAGACTTTGTGGCTATGGATTTTTTTCATTTCTGAGTGTGAATTAAAAGTGGGGTTTTTTTAATGAGTAATTGAACTCGTTATTTAAGCTGAATCAGGAGGAACTTCAAGAAGGAGACTCTCCATGGGAGGAAGCCATACCTGGAGATAACAGAAGCTGGGAGAACTTCTCTAACCAGCATAAACTCCTCTGCCTCTGCCTGATCACAGAAATAAAGAGACAAGAAAGCACTTCCAAAGTGGAAGGAGTTCTTCCCCATGAGGGTGGTGAGACACTGGTGTGGGTGGTGGATGGTCCATCTATCCCTGCAGATATTCAAGGTCAGGCTTGATGAGGCTCTGAGCAACCTGANTATTTAAGCTGAATCAGGAGGAACTTCAAGAAGGAGACTCTCCATGGGAGGAAGCCATACCTGGAGATAACAGAAGCTGGGAGAACTTCTCTAACCAGCATAAACTCCTCTGCCTCTGCCTGATCACAGAAATAAAGAGACAAGAAAGCACTTCCAAAGTGGAAGGAGTTCTTCCCCATGAGGGTGGTGAGACACTGGTGTGGGTGGTGGATGGTCCATCTATCCCTGCAGATATTCAAGGTCAGGCTTGATGAGGCTCTGAGCAACCTGACCTAGTTGAAGATGTCCCTGCTTTCTCAGGGTAAAAGTCAACCCATTCTATGATTCTGTGGCTACAAAGAGATGAGACACCCACCAACCTCCTCCAAAAAAGACTACAACACACTGCTATCAAGACTGCCATAATACAGAATCACAGAATGTCAGGGATTGGAAGGGACCTCAAGAGATCATCTACTCACATCTCCTGCTGGAGCAGGAACACCCAGATCAGGTCACACAGGAAGGCATCCAGATGAGGTTTGAATGTCTCCAGAGAAGGAGACCCCACACCCTCTCTGGGCAGCCTGGGACACTGTTCTGCCACCCTCACCCTGACGAAGTTCTTCCTCCTATTTCTATGGAACCTCCTGTGTTCCAGTTTGCACCCATTGCCCCTTGTCCTGTTATTGGATGTCACTGAGAAGATCCTGGCTCCATCCTCCTCACACTCACCCTTTCCACATTTCTAAACATGAATGAGGTCATTAAACAAGATCTTGCAGTGCTTTGGATGCGAAATATCCCTGCCAGAAGGAAAATAATGGGATCTCTTCTTCAGCTCTAATTCCACTGTGCTGCAAAGCAGTGTGTAGGAGGTGTTTTGGTTTTGGTGGAAGGCAACACTGAGCTCAGACCATGCAGACAAACGATGCAGGAAGCCATTACATCTTCATTACTGCAGTGCTCTACAGAGACAAGTGTTTTGAAGAAGGTAATAAGCACTTATAATTAAGGCAATTAGAAAGTAGTTTATTATAGCTGAGCGCTAAGGCAGAGCTGCCTGGTGGCCAGGAGAACCACAACAGTGATCCAGCCTATCTGGGGGGGTTTTAAAACAGCATCAAGCTGATGGGTATGTCTCTGGAGGGGAAAAAAAAAAAAGCAGGCAGTGGCAGACACCAGCTGATTTTACAAGCCAGCAGAGGATGAAAGCAGGAGGATGAGTATGGAAAAACTGCTGGATTGATGCTGGGTACGTGTCTTCATCTCCTGGCAGAGGGCTGTGGTGTGAGGAAAGGCTGAGGGAGATGGGTGTCTTCAGCTTGGAGAAGCAGCAAATATTTGTTATTTCAGACCTTCAGATACACCACTTGAAACACTTTTCTCTATCACAGAGTCAGAGCCTAAGATGACATAATCTCAGCTTTCAGTCTGGGAGAAACCCAGCAGCAAATATTTGTTTTTCCAGAGCTTCAGATCCATCACTTGAAACACTGTTCCCTATAAAATTGTTTTGAAAACTCCCCAAACAGTCAGAATGCTTCTTTTCAAGTCTGTTTTATGTGAAAGATATGTTTGCATATGATTTGGCTTCTCTGGGCCAACACTGGTGATGGTTTTGATGCAGCTGAAGGAGACACTGTCACTCTAGGAAAAATAAAATTATCACCTTTCATGGAAGATCTACAGGTTTAACCAACCCATGTCACACACAGGGGGAAAAACAGCATCTTGGCAGAGAGGAAGAAAAGCCAAAGTGTAGATGTGATGATAAAGCCTACAATTAACTCCCTTGGGAAGGGAAAAGAGTGAAACCTGTTGCAGAATAGAGTCAGTGGTAGCTTTCTTCCCAGAAGATGGCAATGGAAGCATCACTCTGAGCAGAACGTTTTCTGAGCTACTATCACAAAGTCAGAGCCTAAGATAACATAACCCCTTCTTCCATTCTGGGAGAAACCCAGTGCTTTGCTCTTCCTCATTTATGTGTTACCATCAGAGACTGCCTTTGCTTTCTGTACTGTTTAAAACAACACAACACAGAGCCCAGTAGCAAATATTTGTTTTTTCAGACCTTCAGATACACCACTTGAAACACTCTGTTCCCTATAAAACTGTTTTGAAACCTCCCCAAACAGGCAGAATGCTTCTTTTCAAGTCTGCTTTATGTGAAAGATGTGTTTGCATATGATTTTGCTTCCCTGGGCCAACACTGGTGATGGTTTTGATGCAGCTGAAGGAGACAATGTCACTCCAGGAAAGATAGAATTATCACCTTTCATGGAAGATCTACAGGTTTAACCAACCCATGTCACACACAGGGGGAAAAACAGCATCTTGGCAGAGAGGAAGAAAAGCCAAAGTGTAGATGTGATGATAAAGCCTACAATTAACTCCCTTGGGAAGGGAAAAGAGTGAAACCTGTTGCAGAAAAGAGTCAGTGGTGGCTTTTTTCCCAGGAGATGGCAGTGGAGAGGAGGAAGAGGAGGAGGAAGAGATCCTGGTCCCTCTTGGGGCTTACCTAAGCGACTCCAGGAGACAATGGGTCTGGGATTGCCTGTTGCAATGCACTCCAGCACAGCTGTCTGGTGGACTGTCAAGGTGAGGTTCTCTGGTCCAACAAGAATCATGGGGTCCTTGTAAACGGAGGAGTGGGAGCCTACAAAGAGAACATCATGGTTAAAAGGCATCTGATTCTGCTGTTTAATGGAAACACTGAGGGCTTCATGCATCCTCTAGCTACAAGCTGGTGGAAATCCTCAGTAAATCCCAGAAAAAACACAAAATCATTTGCACAACAGGCATGTTGTTTGATAATTTTTCAAGTTGGTGCTGATATTCCAGGGGGAAAACCCTTCAGCCAACCATCCCAGCCACAAGCAGCTCTACCAGCACCCAGGCAGGGGCAACCCAAGGAATAACTGTGCTGTGAGATGTGCAGGAACAAGGGACATCAGGAGGACACAAGCTCCAGGCCAGCTCGTGCAAGCAGGAATGCAGATAAATGAAGGAGCTGATCCATCTTGCAGCACCCCAAGCCATAAAGTAACCCATGCAGTCCACAAAATATAAATATTCCTCCTTGCAAGCACCATCTCTTGGTGTCACTTGCTCCCAAAGGACATGGAGAGTCTCCTACTGAGGATCTTTTTGAGAAGAACCTCAAAGAAACTCCTCTGATGACTAGCCCACAAGGTGGTCACTTCTCCTCTCCTGGGAACTGTAAATGGGTGCAGGGAAAGGATGGGACAAATCCCTCTGACAGATTTGCAAGTGGCAGCAACCAAGAATGAAACCTATCATACAAGATGCTCCACAGACCCATCATCAAATAAAGCCCTGGCACAAGGAGTTTGGAAACCAGACAGACACAGGACAAGGAGAAGAAACTCCATTTCACCAGCTGTGGGACAGCATCCTGTGTGAGGCATACCACAGCTGAAACTGCATCTCCTCAGACCCTAAAAAGTCCCTTATCTCTGGGCAAAAGCTCCCTTCAGCCTTCATTCTCTTATGTTGGGAGCAGGAGAAGAGGAAAAACAAGGAGATACTCTCAGTTCTCCATCAATAAATGGGAGAATTCATAATCTCATTGTTAGTCTTCTCCACTTTTCCAGGGAGAGCTGGGTTATGCTTCAGAAATGCTGAAGTCCAGCAGTGTTTAAGGAATCCCAACAATCTGGCAGCTGCTGCTGGCAAAAATGCTTTGTACACCTGGGGAGAGAAATACTTGGGATGCCTGTTTGCCCCCAAGCAGGAGAGGGGCACAGGGAGGGCTGAGGAGCTGTAGGGACCATCCCGTACTGACTCCTGTACATAGAACCATAGAATGGTTTGGATTGTAAGGGATCTTCAAGATCATCTTGTTCCAAATCCCCTGCCATGGGCAGGGGACACCTCCACTACATCAGGTTACTCAATGCCTCATCCAGCCTGGCCTTAAACACCTCCAGGGATTGAGGGGGCATTCACAACCTCTCTGGGCAACCTCTTCCAGTGTCTCACCACCTTCACAGGAAAGAACTTCTTTCTTCTCTCCAGCCTAAATCTCCCCTCTTCCAATTTGCATCCATTACTCCTACTCCTGCCACTCTGGACCCTATTGAAAAGTCCTTTCCAGTGTCTAACCTCCCTCACAGCACATGGACTTTCTGATGTCCAAAAGGTTTGTTAAAGAGAGTTGACCCCCACAAACCATCTGCAAGAGTTTTTTTCCAAAGCCAAATATCTTTTCCTCCTGCACTTCCCAGCCTTACCCTATGGCAGCAGCTCAGGGGGGGCTGGAGGTGAGCAGAGAGGGATTTCACAGTGCTCCAAGGGCAAGCAGAGATCAGGGAGACTCTTTGTTAATCACTCCTCCAGGGGGCTAAACGAGGAGGGATAAAGGTTGTTCCTAAATGGGCAAAACCTAAGAAAAATCCTCGTGTCAGTGTGACTTAAGAGCTGACTTTCTCTGCTTCAACACATTTCGCTGCCAGCCATAAAATGCAGATTTTTTTCTTTTTTTTTCCTTCTTTGATGAGAAGCAGAATGCACAATAAATTCATATGACCTGCTGCTTAACCCCCAGAGATGTGAAAAACAATACCTTCCCTCTCACTACCTCTGAGTGCCTTTAAAACCCCGTGTAGATTTATTGTCCTGAATCACAATCCTAAATGTTCACGCTTTAGAATAATAAGATATTATCATGGCATTATGCAGCCATTTCAATTTTTCAAAACGGGGAGGGGGGGAGATGAAATGAATTGGCCAAGGTCACCCAAGAACATCACTAAATGGGAGCTGAGAGGAAAGGAAAAAAAGAAAGAAAGAAAGAAAAAAAAAGCAGCTCTGTTTTGACAATAAAGGATAAAAAGGGATTTCATCCTTCTGATTTATGGTCTTAAATCTTTTAAAAGGCATTTTGGGGGATTTTTGGAGGGTTGTGGCTCAGCTCCCTGAGTTTGGTGAAGCCCTGCCCAGCTCCAGAAGAGGGATTTCATAATTTCTTGATCAACTAGGTTGGAACACACCTTTCAGATCATCAAGTTAGCCCAGCTTTGACAAGACTCCTACCTGGAAAAGGATTTGAACCCTTGTTCCTCAAATTAGGATTCTGATGCTCCCCCAGATTTCCACCACTGCTCAACTTCTCCTTCCAAGGCTTTGTGATGGTCCCACAGCTTTGCTGCCAAACCCAAACCCAAGGCAGTGCCAGCTCCAGGTCCAAAAGGGACAGTGACCCCCACAGATGATGATCTGACCCCAGTGCTACACTATGGGGTTGAGCTTCCCCAAATATCAAGGAAAAGGTTTTATTCTCCAACCAGAAAAGCTCTTTGATGCAGCATGAGGAAGGAAAGAGTGACAAAATGAGGGACTTGTGGCAAGGGAGTGCTGCTGGAGAACAGCAGGGATTTGGGCAATGTGGGGGGGATTTGTTTTGAAAGAGAAAAAGGCTCTAATGATGCTCGTGCTCCCCAGGGACTCTGCCACAAGCAGACTCTGGGAAGACAGGGAGGTCCCCAGCACCACCAGAAGTGGCAGGCACTCTAGCAGGGATGGGAATGACACCAGCACAGGATGTTAGATCTTGATCAAAGGGACAACCCTCCTACCTGGAAAGGAACTTGAAACCTTCAAATTAGGATTCTGATGCTCCCCCAAATTTCTCCTGCTCAACTTCTCCTGCCAAGGCTTTGTGATGGTCCCATAGCTTTGCTACCCAAGGCAGTGCCAGCTCCAGGTCCAAAAGGAACAGTGACCCCACAGGAACGTGGTGATCTGACCCCAGAGCTACACTATGGGGTTGAGCTCACCCAAGTATCAGGGAAAAGGTTTTATTCTCCTACTAGAAAAGCTCTTTGATGCAGGATCAGGAAGGAAAGAGTGACAAACTGAGGGACTTGTGGCAAGGGAGTGCTGATGAAGCACAGCAGGGTTTTGGGGGAATTTGTTTTGAAAGAGAAAAAGGCTCTAATGATGCTCGTGCTCCCCAGGGACTCTGCCAGCAGCAGACTCTGGGAAGACAGGGAGGTCCCCAGCACCACCAGAAGTGGCAGGCACTCTAGCAGGGATGGGAATGACACCAGCACAGGATGTTAGATCTTGATCAAAGGGACAACCCTCCTACCTGGAAAGGAACTTGAAACCTTCAAATTAGGATTCTGATGCTCCCCCAAATTTCTCCTGCTCAACTTCTCCTGCCAAGGCTTTGTGATGGTCCCATAGCTTTGCTACCCAAGGCAGTGCCAGCTCTAGGTCCAAAAGGAACAGTGACCACACAGGAACGTGGTGATCTGACCCCAGAGCTACACTATGGGGTTGAGCTCACCCAAGTATCAGGGAAAAGGTTTTATTCTCCTACTAGAAAAGCTCTTTGATGCAGGATCAGGAAGGAAAGAGTGACAAACTGAGGGACTTGTGGCAAGGGAGTGCTGATGAAGCACAGCAGGGTTTTGGGGGAATTTGTTTTGAAAGAGAAAAAGGCTCTAATGATGCTCGTGCTCCCCAGGGACTCTGCCAGCAGCAGACTCTGGGAAGACAGGGAGGTCCCCAGCACCACCAGAAGTGACAGGCACTCTAGCAGGGATGGGAATGACACCAGCACAGGCTGTTAGATCTTGATCAAAGGGACAGCAGCAGAGAGAACCACAGCTCGTGCTGAAAAGGTGTCAGTGGAGAGGCAGGAAGCCCCTTGGGAGTATCTCTGCTAAGCAGGCACTTGAAAATAATCCATCAGTGGGGCTGGAAATCTTATCCCTGCTGCAGCCCTGCCAGCAGCAAGAGGAAGGAGATAGCTATGAGCAGGCTCCTTCATCCCCCACAGGCAGCCACCCTCCTCCTCCTCCAGCTGAGCTGTGGCACATCACTAAGCTCATCACTCCTCACTGTCCCCAGTTTGGAAACCCCAGAGAGGCAGAACTGGTGATTTTCTGAGGATGAAGCAAAGGCTGAAGCTTTTGCTCCATTATAGAGTCATGGACTGCTTTGGGTTGGAAGGGACTTTAAAGATCATCGAGTTCCAACCTCCCTTACATTGGCAGGGACACCTCCCGCTACACCAGGTTGCTCAATGCCTCATCCAGCCTGGCCTTAAACACCTCCAGGGATTGAGGGGGCATCCACAGCCTCTCCGGGCAACCTCTTCCAGGGTCTCACCACCCTCACAGTCAAGAACTTCTTTCTTCTTTCCAGCCTAAATCTCCCCTCTTCCAATTTGCATCCATTACTCCTAGTCCTGCCATCCTGGACTCTTAACAAGTTCTACCCCAGCCTTTCTGAACCATCCTGCCCTAAGGAAGAGCAGAAGGCACCATCCCCCTCACCTCTACACACAAGATGGAAAGATCTACAAGATTATATTCCACCCCATCGTGCCAAATGGTTTGTGCACCACAAAACTAACTTAATTCACTATTTACTGACAAAACACCTCACTGGAGCACCGTTCCTATGAGGACAGGCTGAAGGAGTTGGGGTTGTTCAGCCTGGATAAGAGAAGGCTC
>VZTY01018206.1:10921-69165 GCA_013400935.1 Turnix velox | reverse complement strand
GATCCCCTGAACCCGGTAAATACATTCCCGGTGAGGGGTAGCGGCCTCCCTCCCGCTCCACGTGGCACGGTAGCTCTGCGGAGGCGGAGTGTGTGTGAGATGGTGGAAGAAGCCGCCTTTGGGGCGTCCCCATCGCGGGGGGGAAGAGTAAAGCGTGATGGAGTCGTTTCCGCAGCTCTTTGGCTGGGGATGAGATTTGTTAATTAATCGGCTTCTGTAAGGCTGGGGATGCCTCTTTTGGAAGTACTTTTTTTAAAAATTACTTTTTTTAAATATAATTTTGTCTTGTTGGAATGTTGCGATGCAGCAACCGGCTATTTGGGTCATAGAATCATAGAATAGTTTGGGTTGGAAGGGACCTTAAAGATCATCGAGTTCCAACCCCCCTGCTATAGACAGGGACACCTCGCACTACATCAGGTTGCTCAGTGCCTTGTCCAGCCTGGTCTTGGAACACCTCCACAACCTCTCTGGGCAACCTGTTCGAGTGTTTCACCACCCTCACTGTAAAGAATTTATTTCTTATGTCGCCTGCATGCGTGTATTTGAGAAGGCTGGAGGCTTAGGGACAAATGCAGATGATAAATATGATGTGTGGGCACCTGGAGGCATCAGTGGTTCTTTGCAGGGTTTCACTCCTGAGAGGTGGTTTGAGCCTCCCAAGTGGCAGGAAGGAGGGAGGAAAAAGGCTGCATCTTTCTGTGAGGATGATGAGACACCGAAAGGGGTTGCTCAGGGATTCCCCATCCCTGGAAGTGTTCAAGACCTGGCTGGACAGGACTTGGAGCAACGTGGTCTAGTGGGAGATGTCCCTGCCCATGACAGAGGGGTTAGAACTCTTTAAGGTCTCTTCCAACCCTGATGGAAGGATGGGGAGGTATGTGGGTTTCTATAGGAGAGCTTTTAGGAATAGTGAAGTGATTTGTAGGATCTCTGTTCTCTCAAAGACTTCAGGCTCTCCATCAGCAGAGGAGATAGGGGCATTGAAAAGCAGGATACAGAACAACAGAAGCAAATGGTACTTCTCACCTCTGGTGCCATAACAAAATGCTCTTACAACCCAGTCACTTTCCACTGTGCAGCTAAAGGGTGTATTTACATCATGTTTCTTCTAAGGCTCAGCAAAGGTGAGAAGGACACTGTCTGTTTCATGGGAACTTGTGTCTCAGAGCTCAGAGCAAGGCCTTCTGCTGGCTCTTGCACCTCAAAACCCCACTGCACAGCAGTTCCAGTTATGGAGTTTGTTACAGAGATGCTGACAAAGGCTTTGCACCCAGAAAGCCTGAACAGTGGCATTCCAGATATGAAGAGTGGACTCATTACTTCCTGTGGCATGGTAGAGAAGGGTTTTCTGTGGCATGCTGGGGCTTGGCAAGCAATTAGGCACCACCACAGATGAAAGAAATGTTCTTGTATTTTGCTGAATTAATTCAGAATTGGCTTTTACTACTG
Source organism: Turnix velox (assembly GCA_013400935.1). NCBI lineage: Eukaryota > Metazoa > Chordata > Aves > Charadriiformes > Turnicidae > Turnix > Turnix velox. Next base: position 67,713 of record VZTY01018206.1, on the reverse strand, counting down.
TTTGGATCAGGGAAAAGTTAGATGTTACAAGAAAAGAGATGGTAGCAGCTGACTGAGCATTCGGGCTGGGTTCATGTGCTGGCATGCTGCTATTCATGTTATTATCAGCATTTTCTAAAAGTTAGGGCATAGTTTCCAGGTAGATGCTGCCCATGGGAAGTAACATTGTAAATGACCTGCCATGTGATTGTACATTGTTGTTGTACATTCTTGATTTTAGGATAAAGTAGCTTGATAGGGTTTTAGCTTATTTTATTATGTTTAAATAAAGCAGTATACAAACCATACTGCAGAAACCATTCCTGAAAAATAGCTAAAATTCCATGGACTGGCTGCATTTAGCAGTAAATTGAGTGGGGTGAAGACTGGCATAATTTTGTGGGGCAGGGGAAGTGCTAGGAGTTGTTACTGTGGAAGCTTTGCTGGCCCAGACATAATCCATTTTCACCTTCGGTAAAATCAAAGTGTTCCTGTAAAAACTGTAAAGCTGTGTAATGAATCCTCATTTTATTACTTGGTTTTTTTCTCATACCACTCCTTTGCCTTTCACCCTGGTGCCACTTGTGCCAAGAATATGCTTCACTGTTCCAGAAAGTTGCAGGATTTTATGTTCCAGATCTACTTAGATTTCGTTGTTGCCCTTGAGTCTCAGGGTGGTTACATTGTGTTGAAGGTCACAATATCAGAATGTCAGGGACTGGAAGGGAACTGGAAAGATTATCTAGTTCAGTTCTCCTGCTGGAGCAGGAACACCCAGATCACAGGAAGGTGTTCAGGTGAGTTTTGAATGACCCCAGAGGAGGAGATCCCACACCTTCTCTGGACAGCCTGGGACACTCTTCTCTCACCCTCACTTTGGAAAAGTTTTTTCTTATATTTCTGTGGAGCCTCCTGTGTTCCAGCTTGCACCCATTGCCCCTTGTCCTATCATTGGATGTCACTGAGTAGAGCCTGGCTCTCCATAATTATAAACATAATTCCATAATTATAAACATTTATGAAGTCTGTGCTTCTCATCTTGTGATTCTTCTGCACCATAATATGTGTCTTTGCCTCTCTTTGCCTTCCACATCCTTTATGCATTTATATGATGTTTCAAACTAAGCTTTCACACAATGCTCGTTGCCTTTATAGTTGCACAAAAAGACCAGGATTTGGATTTGTAAATAGTTCTGGGTTTTTGGTTTGGCTTCAGTCTGCATTCTGGCTGGGGCCCTTTATTCTTGTCACTCTGCCCATAATTGTCAGCCTTGGAGCACTTCCATGTTCCGTTGTAATTTCGGGGCTATGTGCCAGATCCAGTGCTGTAACCCTTGGGTGGTTCCTGGGTCCTGCTGCTTGCTCAGCCTGGGACAAGTCAAGAGATTTCCCAGCATGTTTTGAAGGTAATATCTTGGAGGAGTTTAGTTAGTGGGAGTGTGCATTTGAGATTAAACTGGGATTATTTCACTCTGACTGAAATGAATCTGCAGTAAGTTTGAACCTTACTGAAATTAACTGTTCAAGTGGGAGCATTCCTGCATCGTGCAAACATGAATAAGGGGAAAACAGCCCAAATGATTTGTGGATTTTTTTTTTTCATACTGGGTGCAAAATAAGAGAATTCCATCTAACCACGTGGGAGCAAAATGAAGCATTACATTTAGCTCTGCTTCTTCACACTTCACATTCTCCTGGTATGGTTTTGTCCCACAAGGATGTGCTAATATGACAACAGGCAGTATTTGAAATTATTTATACACTGGTTGACAGTGATGTACACATAACTCTGATGGCTCCCACCAAAGCTGAGGATGTGCAAGCAGGTGAGAGTTCTCTCCTCACAGCCTTCTGTGATGCTGCCTTGCAGAAAGGCAGGTCCCATCTGTTCTGGCCTTGGTATCTATCAAGTTGCTTTTTCACTTGAGACTTCTCCCCATTGACATGAAAAGTGTAACACCTCATCCCAGGTTTGTTTTTTTTTTTCTCCTAGCCTCATGTGGCTGGTGGAATTTGTGGGGATGGCACTTGGAAAAATGTTGTTTTATCTGATGGGGACCTCAGGTTCCTTAATTTTATCATGACTCGTGTGGTGACTGTGGGTCTGATATCCCTCCCAGCTTCATTTGCTGTCACTCTTGGCAATGGGTGACAGATCTGCCACCACCCATGGGCACACAGGAGCTGCCTGTTCCCTGTTCTGCAGGAACAGTAGCTCTCCTCCCTGCAGCCAAATAAATTTGGGTGGTCTTCTGGGTATATTGGCAGTGTTTTGTCAAATTTAGAGAAGAGGGAAACTGAGAGATGAGAATGGCTTCATCTTCGATCTTCTGTTGATGAAACATACTTTGGGTTGGTTGTGCTGGCAGTTGGATGTGCTTTGTAGCAGGGAATATTTTCTGCTGCTTTTCGAAAAGTACTTTGTGAGTGTTTTAAAACAAGTAAGTCTATTTTATATGCAGAAATAACTGAGCTCAATAAAATTTCCTACTTCAACTTGGACTCTTTCAGCAGCTGTGAATTATTTCTAGCTTTTATTGGATTTTTTGGTGTTTATCTTTTTGCAACTGGTATCTGTAACTGATAGTATAGAGGAACGGGGGTTGGACTCTTCCCCCAAGTAACAGGCAAATAGGACAAGAGGAAATGTCAACAAGACAAGAGGAAATGACCAGTATAATTTCAGACTGGATATTAGGAAAAAGTTCTTCACTGAAAAGGTTATCAAGCATTGGAAATGGCCACCCAGGGAAGTGATTGAGGCACCATCCCTGAAGGTATTGAAGAGACAAGTAGACATATTGCTTAGAGATATGATTTAATGATGTTTTTTGTCAGAGTTAGGTTGGTTGTTGGACTTAATGATGTGAAAGCTCCCTGCCATCCAAGATAATTCTGTGATTGTTTCTCACCTCTCTGCAGTGTTTTAGCAAACCATCATGCCCAAACCTGTGGTCTGTTTGTACTGAAGTATTTTCTCTGAGTGAGCGTGAAATCTTCAGCATTGTTCTGCCTTCCTGCCATTTTTAGGGGGTTTATTGGCAAAAAGGGCCTCATTTGAAGCTCTCCCTTTCAAGTGTTCAAAATAGTTCTGACATTTGTGTTAAGGCAAATATGTATTTTGTTTCTTGGTTTGTGCTACTTTGTTGACAGAGTAAAAATACTGGGCTCTGCTTATTATAAATCAGTTTCTGAATGGATTTTAATTGAAAGTTAAAAATGGGAATGTCTATAGCTTCCAGGACTGACCACACAATAAATAACAGGAAACTAACTCATCACAGCAGAGGCATTTGGTACAAGCTCATCTTTGATGTCTGTCTGCTGATAGTGATGGACTTCTGCTGGGCATAAACTTGGCTGGTGATTTCAGGTGTAGAAATGGCAGCAGTGAGCAGGTTTGGTGGTCAGGGTGCTCTTCTTAAACTCCTTGAGTTATGTCCACCTTACATCTTTTTGTTCTTTGTCATTAACCTAAGCCTATAAAGTGTAAAAGGGGGTCATCAGTGACTGAATGGGATATTCTTTGTAGTCAGGCCGTGGGGAGCAAGTCACAAATTAAAAACCTTGTGCAGTTCTGCACTAAGTTATTTAAATCGGTGTGTTTGGGAATATATAAAGATAGAAAAAGGTCTTCTGCTGGGAAGGAATATTCTTTTTTCCCTTGTGCAATATGAGTAATTACAGCATGGTAATGGCTCCTCGGGTACAGATGCAGAAGTATCAGAGGAGGAAGTTCGTTAGGCAGAGAGTAATCACAGCAGTGGCCAACTGAGCTGCACAATAGCACAAAAGCCAATGCAATGGCTCCTGGAAGCAATTTATCCACAGCAACGAGCCTCAGGGCTCTGTGTGTGTTTTCCCATTAAAATGCATAAAGCTTCATTTTTTAATGCTGGTCTGTGGGAGTGAGTTCCATCACAGCAGCAGAGCTGGATTCTGGCTGTTGGCTGGAAGGGACAGGGGATGAGGGAGTATGGAAAGAGGTTTGAATGTGGACAGTAGGATTTTGGGCTGCTGTGCATGGGTCAGTGGTGCAGGGGTAAGTTCATCTCTTGCTCACACAACGCAGTTGGTTATTGGTTTTTTCTACACCAGCTTCAGAAAAGCAGAGCAGGAGTTAAGTCCATGTATGCAGGTACCTGTAGCTTACTGTAGAGAGCCAAGCTTTGGTCCTCCTTTTTGAGGACAGGCTGAAAGAGTTGAGGTTGTTCAGCTTGGAGAAGGCTCAGGGAGGACCTCAATAGTAGCTTCTCAATACCTGGCTGGGAGCTACAGAAGGGCTGGGGTAGGACTTTTTAATAGGATATGTGATGGCAGGACTAAGAATAATGGAGGTAAATTGGAAGAGGGAAGATACAGGCTAGATATAAGAAGGAAGTTCTTTTCTGTGAGGGTGGTGAAACACTGGAACAGGTTGCCCAGAGAGGAGGTGTTTAAGGCCAGGCTGGATGAGGCACTGAGCAGCCTAATCTAGTGGGAGGTGTCCCTGCCTATGGCAGGGGGGTTGGAACTCGATGATCTTTAAGGTCCCTTCCAACCCAAAGTTTGATCTTTGGTTGGGTGAATTCTGTCCACAGTACTGTTTTTGGAGAATAAGCCTCCTTTGGGCCATTTGGCTTGGTACAAATAAAGATAAATTTTAAAGAAGAAATCATTATATGTTGCCCTCTATGAGCAACCTTATTTGTCTGTGACAGTTGGAGTGCAGACTGCTCTTGGCTCTGGAGTTCATCTCGGGGATTTTCTCTTGAACTTTGAGGGCTGGAGACCATCTCCTTCCAATGAGGATGTGTCCCCTGTCATCATGCAGCTGTAGATGCCATGTTTCTGGGAGTTAATGAGAGCAGTGGGAAATCCATGTGCAGCTTTAGCGTGCAGCAAACAGATCAGGAGTAGTGTGTGACCTGTCTGTGTGGTTCTGGCTTTGTAGAAGATAACTATCTGAGTGATGGTGGGCAGTTTGCCAATGACACTGGGCTGTGTAAAGCCATGTTTTGAAACATGGCCAAACGTCATGTGCCTTGTTTTTTAGGGCTGGGTCTCTTCATTCTGTCCTTCCACACATGAAATCCTAAAGCAGCCTAAGTGGGAGCTGCTGGCTGGTTGCATGGAGAGGCTTATCTGAAATGTCTGGTGAAGAACATGGCCAGGGGAAGGGTTGCTTCTAGTGGTACAAGTCTCCTATGCAGGGATTGGACTTCTGGAACTCTGAAGTTGTGACCTTGGCCACCTCAGAAGGTTCTGCTGCCTGCCCTAGGCAGTGCTCTCTCCTGGTGGGCTACACTGTGGGCTTCTAGCAAATGAGAAAAATTTTTGTTTCAGATCTTTTTTCATTTTCATACTGAGTGCCACAGTAAAAGCTACTTGGCCGTGTTGACAAAGCTGGTTCTAGCTTTGGAGTTAAGTAAACATCTGATGAAATTTGCAATGGACTGTGAGTGGATCTAATCATATGGTTACTTTGTACTTGTTTAACGTTGCATTATATTTGAAGGTGTGATCCTTGCCTCTGAGCCATCTGAGAGAGGGAGCTATGGTGGGTTTCACTATGGATAAGAGGTGCCCTGATGAAGCACACACGTATTTTTACATCTTAGAAGTACTATTCTGTGGAGTTGAACATCCTGCATATTACACTCTCCTCCCTGGCCCAAATCTGTAGCCTGTATTCAGGGATTAAAACAGCCTATACCAAATTTTCTTGGAGTTTAGCTAAACAAGGTATAGTTTATGCATAGTATATTTCCTGTTACAGATTTGTCCTTGCATAGGAGTATAAAAATAACTTGTACAGTTGCCAGTTTGAGTTTCCCTGTTGTGTCTGACTCATGTCTTCTGTCTCATTTTGAATCAGAAACAGATATCCAAGGATGGGACTGACACTTGCAATGAGCCCGGTGACAATGAAGATGTTCCGGGATTCCAAGATGATGCTTCCAGGCAGAGGCTGTTGGCAGAGGGCACTTATTCTAGTTTTGATCGCCTGGAGTCAAGAAAAAAGGTAGGAATGAGCTGCTGCAGTCCAGTTACACTCAGTAGTACTCTGAGCCTGTGTGAAGACTGAGTGATTTTATCCACAGTAAAATCTAGAATCTGCAGTTGTCATATTAAAAATAAATGTAAACAAACTTGCTATCCTTTTTAAATTACTGTTTTTCAAAGTTCTCATAATATGAAAGTGGAATTGGGTATCACTAGAAGTGTATGTATTTCAGTGAAGGGTTTGAAAGCTCTGGATTAAATAAGGCAATGAAAATGCATGATAATAGAGGAATTTTGTAAATGTGCAGCCTTCAAGGTCTTTCTCTGAGAAGTTTGTATCAGGATTGTGTTAGCTTGTGCACTAAAATCACATTTAATCACATAAACTATCAGGTCCTGCTGTGACTGTGATTTTCTGGTTCTCCTCTTACTGTTGAATAACTTGGATTAGTAAATTGACTAAATATTTTTCATTTTCTGATTTGGAAGCTGGAGGTACCAGCTGAACTCAAAAGAAAGGAAGAGAACTGCTGTGCTGCATCAGATTACAAAAAACTTAGTATATTTATTTGATAAATATGGGCTAATGTGGTAAAAGATCTCCCTGTCAGCTGTGCTCTCCAAAGCATCCCTCTGTTCTGTTTGTAAAAAATTTTGAAATCTTTTTTCTTTTCCTATTTCACCTGGTCAGCACCTGGTTAGGAGCTGGTGAAAAGAGAATTATGATGAGTATTGGCAAAGAGAAGAGAGAGAATTTGGCTTGTACCCGTGTGAGCTGTTTCTGAGCACTGGAGGTGCCTGGCGGGACCTGTACAAAGAGCAGGCAGGAGCCTCTTGGCCCAGTCTGTGCTACATAGGAAAGCAGCAGCTTCAAAGTAACAAAGTATCAGAATATACTTTCCTCCTTGCCTACACAGCAGTGCTAGTAACTTCAGAAAACATGTGGGAGACTTCTTGATTTGTTTCTGGAGCAAGAAGGGTTAATGAGGAGAGCTGCTAGTGGAAGGGGCCTGTGGGCACCTTACTTTTCTTCTCTATGCCTTGTTTTACCAACTTGTGTGATGGGAAATTATGATAATGATCTTTTCTAGAAAGCATTTTAAGTTCTTTTAATGAGAAATGCTGTGGAAGAGTTATGTGTTATTAGTTTAGCATGTATTGTGGAACAAGTCCCATTAGGCCTACCTCGCCATTCCAGTGTTTGTCTGGGGCTGAGAATTATTTCAAAGCTCAGTCAGTGTTGAGTTTAACTCCTTCAACACTTCTTTTGTATCTTGAGTTCCATCCATTTGTGATGGCAACAAAGCATGATACCAAATATCAGTGTTGCTGATAAAGACCATGAGTGCTTGTGGAGGAAACTAGAAGGTTTTGGTGTGAGGAGCACTGTGTGTTGGGAAGATGGAGAGAGGTGATTCTGCCCCCTCTCTGCTCTCCTGAGACTCCTCCTGCAGCTCCTGTGTCCAGCCCTGAAGCCCTCAGCCCAAGAAGGACATGGACCTGCTGGAGAGGGTCCAGAGGCTGAGAGAGCTGGGGCTGTTCAGCCTGTAGATGGGAAGGCTGAGGGGAGGCCTCGTGGCAGCCTCCCAGTGCCTGAAGGGGCTACAGGAGAGCTGTTTGCCAGGGTATGGAGTGACAGGATGAGGGGCAGTGGTTTGAAACTAGAGCAGGGCAGGGTTAGGTTTGACATTGGGAAGAAATTCCTCTCCATGATGGTGGTGAGGCACTGGCAGAGGTTGTCCAGGGAGGTGTTGGAGGGTCCATCCCTGAAGACATCCCTTCTGAGGCTCTGAGCAACCTGATGTAGTGCAGGATGTCCCTGCTCACTGTCAGGGGTTGGACTAGATGGCATTTGAAGGTCCCTCCCAACTCGGCACGTTTTATGATTCTATAATGGGCAGTTTGAACAATGCTGCAGTTGATGGGAGAGGAAGCAGGGCTGCTGCCTTGCCAGGGTGGTGAGTGGGATGTTAGAGCATTGGCTGGTCCCTTGGAAGTTGAACAAAATAACCAACAACCTGTCTGCTTTTCTCCAGGGCTTTTTCTTCAGCCCAACTCCTGTAATCTCTGCTCTTCTGTTGAGTTTCAGACATTTCTCCTGTAGGTACCTCTGATGTGTATCTTACTTTGTGTAGATCACTCTAGGTAGATGTAACAGTACAGCTCTAGGTATGTTATTTTTAATAACTTTATATAACTAACAGCTTCTTCCACTCCCCAACAACTTCACTGTGGAGTGTCACGGAATGCATAAATTTCAGTTTCCCTCCAAGAAATGGAATTTAACTTTAACATAACTTCCCTATTGTGTTTATTCCTTTCTCAAGCAGCTGCACTGCAGCTACCAAGAAAGAATAAAGAGAAAACTCATTCCAATTACCCATAATAATTTGCAAGAGATGCTTAAGATTAAAGAAACAGCATATGCAGTACTCCCCCCATCCCATTGCCCTGTTCCATTCATCTATTGTATGTTTTTCACCAGATATTATCTTAATGTAAAGAAGTGTGTAATTAAAGTCAGGGAAGGGAGGAAATTGAAAGGAAGAATAAAGACATTTAGCTGGTGCATTGTATGAAAGGTCATTTTTGTATCTTGTGTGGGAGGAAAAAATAGCAGAGGAAAACTGGGGAAACAATCTGAAGTGAGTGTTGCTGGCTTTCAAGAGGCAGATGTGGGGTGAACATGGGTTTTTCTGTCCATGAACAAGTCCTTCAGGAGGCAACCTGACAGATTCTAGTAATTCTAGATTAGAAGCATGGAAATTAATTTTTTATTTAGTAAATGCATTGTGTTTCTTTGGTGTGTAATGTGCACATTGTGAAGAGTGCTTTAATGAGATCAGGGTTTATTTTTCATGCGTTTTTTGCTTTTATGCATAGAAATCTGAGCCCTGTCTACCCTATAAAACATTTGAATGGTAAACTGCACCAGTAAAATGGAGAGTTGAGCAGTTGGAAGGATGTTAGTCAGGCTGTCCAAAGCTCTCTGGTTTTGTTCAGTATCTGTCACTTCAGATGGTGACAAGGAGCAGACTCTGTCTCAAGGAGGCTTGAGTATGGCTACAGGAAGCCCAGAGGAGAGAGCTGCTTCTACTGCAAGGTGGAAAAAAGAGGTTTCTTTCTAGCTTTCAGCTGTGGTCTGTATTTTCTTCCATTCAAGGACTGTTTTTTTACATCAAAAAGGAAACATAGAAAACGTGACAATTTCTGCTTAAGGAAGTTGATAGTTTATTTTTATCATGTTGTAGTAAAGAGGAGGAAGAGGCAAAGTTTTTTTCCCCACAGGAAGTAGCTCAGTTAAAACCCTGTGCTCAAAATGAAGAGAAACCAAATCCTCCTAAGTTAATCTAAGTCCAAATTTATTCTGCTTTTTTGCTTTAGATAGGTTTTGCCTTGAGAGTGCCACCTTGTTGATACCTGCATGAACCTGGTTATAACTATGTGAGTACTCTGTGTCTGACTGTCTCACATATACAGGCCGGTATTTTTACAGGGGCTTCAGCCTAGATACCTCACTGAAGAACTGCAAAAGATTTTCACTGAAGACACTGACTCTGAAATGGAAGCATTTGAAGGCTTTGCTTCAAGTGACATGAATGCAAACAAGAAAAAAATCCCGGTAAAGGCAGTCACGTACCCGTGAATATATACATTGACTATTTTTTTTCTGTCTTTTCTGTGTAAATGTCATGTTCTAGTAGGAGTGTAGTAGTGGTGCTCTTTCTTCATGCTGAAGAAACGTGCATTATCTTAAATGAGGAAGAAAAGCTTTACTTTTAATGTAACATCACATGTTAGGATCAAGAACATCTTCCCTTGATTGTAGACTGACTGGGCAAGGCTGTTCCTCTGAGGACAGCCCTGTTGCTATCTCAGATAATATTAATATACAGATTTTGTGTTGGTCTCAGCACAGGGAGAAAGAAGTTGTGTGCTGTGAACCTTTAAAGATGCAGTGAATTTATGACAGTCCTTTCAGGTGGTGAATCATAGAATCATAGAATAGTTTGGGTTGGAAGGGACCTTAAAGATCATCAAGTTCCACCCCCCCTGCCATAGGCAGGGACACCTCCCACTACATCAGGCTGCTCAGTGCCTTGTCCAGCCTGGTCTTGAACACCTCCAGAGAGGGGGCATCCACAACCTCTCTGGGCAACCTCTACTTCTTTATCACCCCCCTCACTGTAAAGAATTTCTTTCTTATGTCAAGTCTAAATCTACCCCCTTCCATTTTACATCCATTGTTTCTAGTCCTCCCATCCGATATCACATTAAAAACTCCTTCCCCTGCTGCCTGGATTTAAAAATGACCATTCTTGTGTCACAGCCAAAAACATAACATGGGATTCTTTCTGCCTCTAGGCCATGGAGTCAGACCTGAGCAATGAAGAACGTGATAATTTATTGGGTAGTGAGGAAGAGGAGAAGGAGGAGGACTCAAAGAAGACACTTCCCCCCAAGAGAAGAAGCTTTGGTCTTCGTGTTGCCTTGCAGTTTCCCACCAGAAAGTCATCTGAGAAGAAAGTGACTGAAGAGCCATTTTCTAACTTACCTGTAGAGGACAGTGAACCCCGTGTGCCTGTTTCAAAAGATATAAACTGCAAACTAGACAAACTAGAGGGCTCTGCTTCAGATTCTGAAGAAGACATTAAAGAAAAACAGGATGAAAATTCCAGTGCTCTGCTGAAGAGAGCCATGAATATTAAAGAAAATAAAGCCATGGTAAGATTTATGAGATGTTTTGTCCTCTGACATTAATATCAGAGTACTTGACTTCAGCACCCTTGAATTTTGGGATCCTCACTGGTGCTGTGCTGGGACTTTGGGAAAATTTGAGGTGGTTTGTGCTTTAATTTTTCTAGCTGTCAAGACTTTAGAGGGCCATCAGCCATCAAATAGCCTGAAGGAGGACTAGCCTGCTCAAATTCAGTTGTATTTTCTATGTGAATGTGGGCAAAGGTACCAGCACCCAAGTTACAGTCTGATACTCATAACATGTCAGAAAACCAGCTTCAAGTTATTCCCTTCAAGTTATTTGTGGTGTCATCTGCAGAATAGAGTTTCTATTTTTTATTTGTGAGAGATCTGTTGGAAAGCCAGCTAAAAACTGCAAGGGATGATAAATATAATTTTTCAGTTGTGGTGGTTGTTGGTTATGCTTTCCTGTGTATGTGTGTGTAGATGGGGAAAAGAGAGGCACTGATTACTCCCTAAGGCATTTTTCTCTGCTGTTTAAAATCCCACCAGCTCTTTTAATTACCACACTGCAAATCCAAGTTGATAGTGGTGGATCCTTAATACCTGTTTCCATTTTACTGTATTCCATCAAAAGTTGCAGCCTTTGAGCAGTCTTGGGGTTCAAGTACACATCTGCAGTGTAATCACACAAAAATTTCTTTATAAAAATTTAGTTTTATACCTGTAGTTCTACTGTGTCTTGCTTCCTCACTTCTGTTACATATGTCTTGCTGTTCTTTCTTCCCAGCTTCTACCTTTCCTTTCTAATTCACCTAGTGGGAGATTTGTTGTAGTACTGTAATGACATTAAACAACCACACTGAAGTATTTACTGAGAGATACTGTACCCTGCTTTTAATCTCATGATGGGTATGGTGGTCTCAGAGACATGTAGCAGCTTGGCTCATCCCCCCTGTTAGGGGCTTTTCTAAAAATGGCCTCATCTTGGCTTTCCAAAATAGGTCTGTTTTTTTTGTGACTTGTCAGTCGCTGCTTTAGTGCAAATGAATGTCCAGGACATGTCTTGCATGATGCAACATATTATCCTGCTGAACTCCTTCTGATACTAAGTATGCCAGAGCTACAGGAAATGCCAGCTGGGCTTAATTCTTTTTAATGGCTTTGCAGAGGAGTGGGTACCCGTGTGTATCTGCAGAAAGCAATGGGTGTTCAGCATTACTGGCCATGGTTGTAGCATTTGTGAAATTTCTGCTAGCTCTTGTGATAGAAAAAAGAGAAGTTCCTCATCATCTCTACTGAAAAATGATGAGTTTCCCTGCTGTAGTGTCACCTTGGCAAAAAGCACAGGTCTGTCAGCAGTCACTTAGCAAAACAGCCCACAGTGAGCAACTTGCAGTCCTCTGGTAGAGCTTGGAGCACTCTTGCTGCCAAGGCAACCCTGTTGTCTTTTTCTCTCTCCTGTCATAGTTCTCATTATGGGTCATTGTTGTTGTAGCCATGTTGTACTGCAGTTCTTCACTTCTGTTTCCAGAGAATTGGATGAAATTCTAGCTAATTCTGATTCCCAGCAAGAATTAACAGGAGTCATGAAGTTTGTATTGCCTACAGTGAGAGGTAAATGAGCTCCTTCCATGAGCCTCGCTTACATAAAGTGTCTCCAGAAAGGTTTTGTGCACTGAAACATCATGTGTGTGGGTAGAATTCAGAGTGGATGTGAAACAGGGATGTTAATGTGTTCCTTATTTGCAAGTTTGCAGCAAGTTTTCAATGTGGCATCACTGTTGATTTCAGCTTGCCCAGCTGGTGGCAGAACTCAATTCCATACCTGGCCTGTTCCCAGTGAAAACGCCTGCCTCCACTCCTTCGGTAAGTCTCTGCTACTGCCTACAGCTGACACATTTTTCCTGGACTTATGACTGATGTGTTTCCTGATGCAACACTTTCACTATGTTTGTTTGAGTTTGGTCACTTTATCTGAACGGATTTTCTATTTGCCAGTTGTTTAGTACCAAAGGTTCTGTACAGAGATGGAATTTGATAAGGTCATTTATGAAGAAATACAGAGATTAAGATGAGATCCTCCTGTATCCTTTTCAACAACTTTGTTTCTTTATGTGGGGATAAGGAAGAGCAGTTGCTTCCCTTTATGTTTAGGGCCTGTTAATTTCCTTTTCCATGCTTTGCTTTTAAAATCCACTTCCCAGTAGAGCTATATTGAGGAAATTTAACTACTTCAGCATGGAATTTAGTATATGGTTACTTCAGATGGGTTTTCTTGGCTGCAAGCAGAGAACTTTCAATCCCTCTGGGCTCCCTATATGAAGAGATCTGAGGAAAAATTGAAGGGCACCATCTTTGAGAATCCCGTGTAGAAATACTGATGTGGTGCTTGTTGGTGGAAAAGGTGAAGCTAAATTATACAGTCTGTGGAAGGCTGGAATCTTGCTAGCTCTAATTAAATGCTGTAGAAACGTAAACATGCTCTGAATACTTTTATTTAGGAGGGAGGAATACTCTAGTTGGCTCTTCTGCTTGGTTTTTGACTTCCAGCCTTTCTCTTTGTCACGTGCCTCTTTCTTTCAAAGGAAATAATTAAAAGTAGAGCAGCAAGCATGCTTGCTTCCTATGTCTTGTTTATCCTGTTAGATTTAGTAGATACCTTTGTGGTAGGTGTCAGTGCAGCTCTTCAGTTGCATGATTTCAGTCATGCAGATAATTGGCAGGTGTGAGAACATGAAAAGGGTTTTCTTGTATTTCCTAGTAATTTCCTAATCTAGAAATATGAAAGTGCGAGAAAAACTTATTAACCCTGTTTTTCAGCTTGAAAAATAGCAACAAAAATAAACTAGAATTTAGATTGTTCCTTGAAGATGGATTCAGTTTGTGGGAAAACCTGAACCTTTAGCTGCTGAAGAACAGTGTGAACTTTAATATGCCATATAAAAATATTGATATAGTTCTATGATGTTGATTGGAATATAATTTGACAGTGATTGGAATATAATTTGACAGTGAAACTGTGGTGTTTTGAAAAGAGTAAAAAGCTAGCGCATGAAGGAAGAAGACTTAAAACCACTACAAATTGGTGAGGTTTGGCTTAGCAAATAAGGAGCAGGAGAGCAGATAAATTCATTATAACTCATTATAATACAAGTGCATTTTTGAGGTAATTTCTGGTGTTCACAAACATGACTGCAAAGATAGTTATTGGAATTGTCTTCTCTTTTTAGAAACAGAAGAGAATCCCAAGACGGACGTTTTCTGAAGGCCAGATAACTCGTCGCATGAACCCAACCAGAAATGCTCGTCCTCCAGAGAATTTTGCCTTAGAAAAATTCACTGTGTCAGCTGTCAAATTAGCAGAACACCTCCGGAGCTGTAGACAACAAAACCTCTTGAAGAAGAGACTCAGCATGGTATTTGCCAGACTTTGATATCTCCAGTATTCAGGGATTAGGAAACATTATAATTATTGTCCAGTACTTAGAGCAAACATCACATCCTATAGAAAGTTATTGAGAACCTTTGGCATGCTATTAGCATCTGTTAACTCTTTGTGATTGTGTTGCCCAAACATAGGAAGGACTTATGGTCTATTTATTATCTGAAAATTGCTGGCACCCATAATAAAGAAAGCCTTTTAATGCCAAGACAGTGGGGCCAGAGGAGGTAACAAAGCAGATCTTATCTGTCTTCAGGCTTGGGGGGAAATCAGCAAAATCCCCTCGTCGGAAATAGCAGAGGGAAAGTCTGCGTTTCCCTCCTGTGGCTTGTGATTGTCATTTGCCTTGGTTATATTTCCAATGACAATGCTCTGAGTTTGCATCTGCATGGGCTGGATCCCAGTTTACTTCATAGAAATGAGTACTGAGCATAATTAAAGTGTTATTAGAGGGAACTTGGCTATTAAAAAAGATGCAGTAGATCTGCATGGGGATCTGGGCTGGTAAGTAACTAATTAGGAGAGAACAGAGCTGATCTAGGGTGTAGCACAAGTGAGTTGTTAGGAGTGTTGAGCTGGGGGAAAGCTAAGGATCAGGTAAGACATGTCCATGAATCAGAGACAGCTGATTTGAAGGCAAAGCAGAGCACTTAATAGTGAGTGGAGGCCTGTCTTCCAAATAACAGACAGGTTGGAACTGGGTGATATCTGAGGTCCCTTCCAGCCAGACTATTCTGTGATTCCATGAAAGATCAGCATATAGGAGGACTAACCTATGAAACTGAAGTAGCAAAACATTGGAAGGCAGGTAGAGTTCATTATTTGATGGGGAAGAAAAGGTGTATGAAGAGCTACAGTGGAGGTGTGTTGGGAATGCAAAGGAAAGGAGATGGTAGAAAAACATGTTAGTGATTTGTGGAAATGAAAGAATGGGAAAAAGAGCATAACGGAATAAAAAGATACATGCAGGGGAGATAAAATGAAGGGGAGGGAGGGAGAGAGGCAGTGATGATTTGGTATTCCTTGTTGTTCCAGTGGTCTGTGAGCCTGCAGGCCACCCCCTCTGGACTCCGTATGTGTTGCAAATGAAAGAATCTGTCACCAAGAGTGGTGACAGTCTTTATGAGATCAAACAAAAGGTGTTGAGATGAGTTTCTTTAGCAGGAGGAATGCGCAGTGCGCAAAAGGAGGAGAACATCGAAGTATACATCTTACCGTCCAGTAGAGGACATCACTGAGGAAGACCTGGACAACATTGCAATCACTGTTAAAGACAAAATCTACGACAAAATTCTAGTAGGTGGCTGCTGTTTGTTTTTCTTTGCTCTATCTCAGGTGCTTGAAATTGAAAGTCTCTTTAACAGTCCATCTGGTGCTTGCCAGGGACATGTTTTCCTGAGGTTCTGTGGGGTGCCCCTCTGGATTATTAAGTTGTACAAATTCAACTTGAGAGCTTTACTGGGCTTCCACGGGCCTGCCCATGCTGGTTGATGCACTCCACCAACTCTTGCCTCTAAAAAGAGCTATTAAGGGGAATTTGATATAACTGTGACTCACCACGAATTAAAGCTGACATCCCTTTCATCTCATTCTCACTTAATACAAATGTGCTGGTGGTTGTGCCTTTCAGTAATAGTGATCCTGCTGCTTTTCATACCTCTTGGAAATAACATTTCTTTATGGATTGGGTAGCTTCCAAAGCTCTTGATGGAACTCTTCCCTTTCTTTCACTGGTTTTGGCTATTATTATTTGTCATAAAGATGTAGATATATGTTTAGGGCTTCATTGTGTTTGCAGAGATGAGTCACTGGGTAATTTCCAGAATAGTTTTAGGTTTTTCCTAGAGAAAGAAAAGGCAACATCAGGCTCATGTAGTTCAAGACTCCCAATGCCATTGAGGCATTTCCTAAAACTTACAGGATAAAACTTCAAATATTTTCTTCATAATTTCAGGCCTTCTGGTTCTTACTAAGATTTTTATTGCTGAATTTGTTATGAAGTTTGTGCTTTGGAGTCAGAACATACATTAGGTGAAAGTTCAGCAACAAGCATGTAAGTTGTCCTTCATATATATGTTTCTTTTTCTTTCCAACCTTAGGGTAGTACCTGCCACCAGTGTCGACAAAAGACAATTGATACAAAGACAATCTGTCGCAATAAGGGCTGTGGAGGAGTAAGGGGACAGTTCTGTGGGCCGTGCCTTCGAAATCGGTATGGGGAAGATGTGAAATCAGCACTGCTTGATCCTGTAAGTGTCATTTCTTGGGCCTGGAAAGAGAGTGTAATGAATATGGCTTTGTTAGTAGGCTGTGGTGAATGTATCCTCAGGATAACATGGATTCTATAACATGGTGTTCAAAGCCTTTTAGAATCGTAGAATAGTTCAGGTTGGAAGGGACTTTAAAGATTGAATTCCAACCCTCCTGCCATAGGCAGGGACACCTTCCACTACATCAGGCTGCTCAGTGCCTTGTCCAGCCTGATCTTGAACACCTCCAGAGAGGGTCCATCCACAACCTCTATGGGCAACCTCTTCCAGTGTTTCACCACCCTCACTGTAAGGAACCTCTTTCTTATGTCGAGTCTAAATCTGCCCCCTTCCAATTTACATCCATGGTTTCTGGTCCTCCCATCACATATCCTATTAAAAAGCCCTTCCCCTGCCTTTCTGCAGGACCCCCTTCAGGTTTTGATAAGTTACTCGGAGGTCCCCCCTGAGCCTTCTCTTCTCCAGCCTGAACAACCCCAACTCCTTCAGCCTGTCTTCATAAGGCAGTTGCTCCAGCCCTTTGATCGTTCATCCCTTTGCCATGAGAAGATGTGTGGTACTATTGTGATTGAGGCTCATCTTATTGGAAGTTCAGTGGAAGGTGCCAGATCAGGCTTACAGTCCATCCATCTTTGTGCTTTGAAGCTGCTCTTGCTTACCAGATAGTGAAAGGGAATGAGAGCTTTTAAGAAAAGGAATCGGTGCCCTTTCAGAAAAGTTCCAAAACATACCCTTTCTTAATGCTCTCAGTACTGTGATGCACAAAGCGGATTCCTTGTTTTAGATTCTAAGTATGAGGAAAGGAGAAGGGTTTTAGGGCTGCTTCCCTTCTCTCTGTTCAAAAGTGTGAACAAGGTTTTTTGGCTGGCTGATTTGAGCTACTCTGAACAGCCATGCAGTAAGGAAGCCAAACTCTTGTCTGAGCAGTGAGAGGGTGAATATAATTTTACTTGGAGCTTGCCTTTACCCTCCTCCTCTCCCTCCCCACAGGCCTGGATGTGTCCTCCTTGTCGTGGGGTGTGCAACTGCAGCTACTGCCGCCGGCGGGACGGGCGCTGTGCCACAGGCATGCTCATCCACCTGGCCAAGTTCTGTGGCTATGATAATGTCAAGGAGTACCTGGAAAGGTGAGGGCTGTGCCCCATGGTCATTCCTTTTTACAATGTTGTAACCCTCTAAATAGTGTTTGATTTCTCTGGCCCTGGATTTATGCAAAAGAAAGAGGTCTCTTGTGCTTGAGATTTCTCCTGGGCTGAAATCGGCTCCATTGACATGAGTCATTGTGTAAACAACGTGCTCACTTAAAAAATTGAAGTGCTTTTCCCTGTTTTGAGTTCATTATTGACTGCTTCCTGTGTAAAATTGCTGTTTTGGAAGTTGTCATCTTCAGAAATGAAAAATGGTTTCACAGAAAGCACTAACAATATTTTCTCACTTTCTACAGTTTACAGAAACAACTGGCGGATGGCAAATGAGAGCACTGAACTCAAGCTGGGCCTGCA
This sequence comes from Turnix velox, assembly GCA_013400935.1. NCBI lineage: Eukaryota > Metazoa > Chordata > Aves > Charadriiformes > Turnicidae > Turnix > Turnix velox. Next base: position 49,834 of record VZTY01018206.1, on the reverse strand, counting down.
ACTGGTTGATGTTTTGACAGGTTTTGACTTCAGAAAGTTATTATTATGTTCTTATATGAGATAGAATTGTAGAGTATAGTGTATGCATTTCTGTGTTGGGAACTTTTTGATTGATGTGGTCTTATGCAAAAGATCTCTCAGGAAAATGTTTTGGTAGAGAAATCTACATGCACAGACCTATATGTTGAGTGAAATGGCACTCTTGAACCTTGAGTGGTTAATTTTTAATAGAGCTACACATCCACATGATGGAGAACTCTGTCCATTTGAGCAATATTAGCAATATTTTTATCTATACAATTGTACAAGGTTGCAGAAAGGGTGTTTAACAACTCCCTGTAAAGCATACTCCATCTTTAAAGAAACAAGCAACCTCTTTGTTTCCAATTTGACTATGAAGATTCAGTTTTCCAACCCTTGTTTTCTAAACCTGTTCCTCCTCCACCTGTAGTTCATGGAACTTGACCCTGAAAAGAAGTGACTTTCATGTGAATGCCATTGTGTATTCTAGCAAAAGCCAATGCAACCTACTAGAGGGAGGTTTTGTTGTTTGTTTTTTTTGTTGTTGTTGTTCCAAAGTGCAATTAATCACTCGAAGCAAGAAAGTGAAAGAGTATTTTTTGTATTAAAAAAAATTAGAAAATTTGAGACATTATCCCAGTAAACTCAAGTAAGTTACTCACCAGCAGGTTTTGTATGAGGTACCTCAACCAACTGCCTTACAGCATTCAGAACTGGTTATCTGGCTTAAATCATAAAGTCCAAGGTTATTTTTATTAAATACAGTTCATACATAGATGAGGTTTTTTGGTCTGTACAACCAAGCTTTTAAACAACTTTGATTTTCATGGCACGTGTTTGTATTGCAGTACAGTTATCAGAACTTTTTTGTAAGATATGCATTTCATTTTATGTAGAGAGAATAAAGAATACTTAAGAGGAGCATTTTGTGAATCAAACTACACCCAGATGCTGATGTTTCTTAATTTACTTTCCCATAGCTGGTGTAATGAGCGAGTGTTTGCAGATCAATAATCATTATATAGATTATATGGAGAAACACATGAACACACACCTGATGGATGAGGAGGTAACAGTGTAGAGCACATAAGTGTTACACTAAACAAAAATCTGCTGCTGCCTTTCACTGTGAAAAATATTTATCTCCTTTTGCTTTAACTACGTGATCGATAAGGCAGCAAGTACAGTTGAAAACACAGTAGGAAACTGCCAAGAGTAAAGCTACTCCTGTCAGAACTCATTGAATTGGTGTCTCCTTGCTTTGTACATTGAAGGTCCAAATGTAAGTAATTTGTCCCTCTGCTTTTGGTTTTCTGTAAGTCCTTCAAGGATCAGTACTGGGACCAGCACTATTCAATATAATAATCAGTGACTTAGATTGTCTTAGATGAAGGATTAGTGACTTAGATGAAGGATTAGAGTGCAGTGTCAGCAAGTTTGCTGATGACACCAAACTGGGAGCACTGGCTGACACACCAGAAGGTTGTGCTGCCATCCAGTGAGACCTGGGCAGGCTGGAGAGTTGGGTGGGGATAAATTCAATGAAATACAACAAAAGCAAGTGGAGGGTCTTGCATCTGAGTGAGAACAACCCCATGTATAAGTTGGAGACCTACCTGTTAGAGAGCAGTGTAGGGGAAAGGGATGTAGGGGTCTTGGTGGACAGCAGGAGGACCAGTAATGTGTCCTTGTGGCCAAGAAAGCCAGTGGCATCCTGGGGTGGATTAGAAGGACCGTGGTCACTGGGTGGACAGAGGTTCTCCTCTACTCTGCCTTGGTGAGACCACATCTGGACTATTGTGTCCAGTTCTGTTCAAGGACAGGGGAACTTCCTACTCTTGGCACAGGCAGGAAGGAGCAGGGAAACTGCCCAAAGGGGATTTCTCATGCAGAAGTGAAGCCTGGGCTCCCCCACTCCCAACTGGGTTTGCTTTACTCGTGTTTGGAGCACACAGTAAAGGCCAGACAGGTTCATCCTCACCCACGGAGCTTTCACATGGAAGCATTTTATTGATATATTTATAGTATCCAGCATAATCCAAATTTGGTGGGGCCAAGAAACCTGGTGGTGGAGCCAGTTCCCCTTCAAGCTTCACTAAAAGCAACAATAATGTTGTTGAATACGCTGTCACCAGTTTTCAAAACACTTTTCTGCATTTACAAAGTTCCAGAAATTTGGCTGGAGTCTATGGACAGATCTTTACAAGTTCTGATACAGTGGAATGCGATTATTACACTATAGATTTGGAGAGTTGACAGTAAACTGAGGAGACCAGTCCCAGGGGAGGACAGTTCATGCTGGGGAAAGGAATTTCAGCACAAAAGAGCCGACAAGAAGCTGATTTGGGGGCTTTTGGAAGGCGGAGAAAGCTGCGAAGCCTCGGCCGCTCCGTGAGGCGGAGCCCATGAGGGAGCGCGGGGCGGAGCCGCTGCCCCCGGCGGCAGCTGAAAAGCGGCGAGAGCTCAGCAACGGCCCCGCTTCCCCTCACACTGCGAAATGGGGCCTGAAAGGGAGGAAACAAATGGGGAGGGGGCGTTCCCCGGCATTAACAAGGGCGGTGGCACCGGGTGTTAACGAGGAGTTACCGACGGTTTCCTCCCCTTGGAGGCCGCGCTCCCACTCACAGGCAGAGAGCTGGGCCCAGAGCGGGGCCGTGTCCCGGGCGCTGCCGGAGCCTCTCGCTGCTCTGAGGGGCAGCTCTGAGGGGCTGTGAGCGGGGAAACGTCTGCTCAGAGCCCTGGCCGAGGGAGCTCCAAGGAAAGGCTCAGGTCCATCAGAGAAGATGAGGCAGAAACAAACTGGTTGGAGCAAGACTTTGACCTTCTGAAGTTAAAGACAGGAGCTGGGACCGCGGTGCCCCTGCAGCCTGAGGCAGAAACCTGAAGCAGTGAATGAAGTTGGCAACCAGGGCAGCGGGCAGCTCCCTCCTGCTCACCTCAGCACCTCCAGTTCCTCTGAACAACAGGGAGGAGGTTCTGGCTGTTGAAGGCCCAACAAATGAAGATGTGAGAGACAAGCATTCCTCACTGCCAATGTCTTTGCAGGTGGGAAGGCCTTTGCTCCAATAAAAACCTCATCCTCAGGGAGAAGATGAGCTGTAGCCGTTGGAGGTTCCCTCTTAAGGGGAAGGGAAGGCCCGATGTGCGGGGCAGAGCCCACTCACAGGGCAGTCTCTGCCTTCCTGGAGCTTGGGTTAAGGATGTGGCCAAAAACCTCCCAAACCTGTTCCAGTCCTCTGACTACTGTCCACAGTTATTTTCCAGGCAGGTGGAGAGAAGACTTGTAGCTTGTAGATGCAGAGTAATGAAAAGAGACTTCAGAATCTTGGAAAAGTTGTTGAAGGGATCTGAATCCCAGATTAGTTTTTCCTTGCTCCTTTCAATAGGACAAAACTACATTGGAAGGCACAAACTTATCCAGTCAATCAATACATGGCTCTGGGGCTTGGTGTCACCAACATAATTTTGTTTTCTTTGACAACAGGATGGCTGACACAGCACTGGGAATGTTCACATCAAGTATTCCTGTTTGACCTGATCTGGGTGCTCTTGCTCCAGAAGGGGGATTGGACTAGGTGAGCTTTCAAGGTCCCTTCCAATCCCTGCCATCCTGTGAGTCTGCGTGATTTTTCAGTGGTCATCTAATCCAACCCCTTGCAGTGAGCAGGAACATCCTGCACTAGATGAGGTTGCTCAGAGCCTCAGCAAGCCTGGCCTTGGATGTCCCTCTGGGCAACCTGAACCAGTGTCTCAACATCCTCATGGTGAAAAACCTTCTCCTAATGTTTAACCTAACCCTGCCCTGCTCTAGTTTCAAACCACTGCCCCTTGTCCTGTGGCTCCATGCCCTGGCAAACAGCCCTTCCCCAGCTTTCCTGTAGCCCCTTTAGGCACTGGGAAGCTACTGTGAGGTCTTCCCACAGCCTCAGCAGCCCCAGCTCTCTCAGCCTGTCATAGCAGAGGTGCTCCAGTCCCCTGATCATTGTCATGGTCTCCTCTGGCCCCTCTCCAACAAGTTACATTTTCCTTGTGCTGAAGGCTCCAGAGCTGGATGCAGTAACTCCAGGTAGATGTCTCATGTGAACAGACTAGAGAGACAAATCACCTCTCTTGATCTGCTGGCCACATCTCTTCTGATCCAGCCCAGGGTATGGTATTTTTAGCACAGATATTGCATACTTTTCTGACATTTCCATTTTTTACAGTACTGAAATACTGTTGCTGCTTCCTTCATGAGGATGCTCTGAGTTTGTGTTAAGGACTGTCACTACTGAGGCAAGTGTATATTGAGGACTGGATTTCTGCATCCCCTCAGTAGACAAGCAAGGATTATTACCTCATTTTGCAATGATTGTCTGAAACAAAGGACGGAGTCACATAGGACACCTGTGGGAGAGGCAGGACTAGAGCCTCAACTTGCCTGAACCCCACTCCAATTATACAGGAACCACAGTGTTAATTGCATTTGGTATGTCATTAATTAGAGGCTATGCTGAAACACACTGTGTACATGATAACCTTAAAAAGGAGAAACAGGTCGATGAGACAAGTAAGTAGCATGTGGAAAGGGGACAACGCAAGTCAGTATTTGAGCAATTGTCAGAAACAGCGATCTCAATCCACTCTCCACATAAATGGCATCCAGTTAAGACATTTCTTTATGTGTTGATGTCTCTTCCTTCTGCCTAGATGTTAGCACCCAGGAAAGTGGGACAGGAAGGAAAAAAAATGCACTTGGCTCCATCTCTTCAAATGTGAGGGTCTTGCTCAGGGTTTTGTACTGCTGCTTTGGCCTCAATAAGGCAGTAGCAATGATTTTTACAGCAGAAAAAATTAAGGTCTCCTCCAGCTTAATACTGAGCCAAAGAATATTGACTGCATCATTCCTGCAGAACAGGGAGCTGCTACCACAGTCAGGACATTAAAGATACTTGGATTTGGGAGGAGATCAAGAATTAAGCTCCTGCACTGTGAGGACTTCACTGAATTCAAGGAGTTTCTCTGAGCTTACTGTCATAGAGCTCTTTGGGATTTAAACCAAACTTGCAAGTTGTTTTTGCTGAAAAATATTTCTGGCTCTAAGTGGTACTTTTCACAGGAGCTATTTCTTCTGATGCAGGGTCCACTCTGCAAAAATCACACTAAAATTTAACAGCTTTTGGCATTCAGAGCAGTAAATGACAAGCTGCTGCTCACAGAAACATCAGTAAGCACTTATTTCTGAAGTAATTTTTGGTTCTGCAAACAGCCATTTGCCTGTGCTTGATCCTGCATCACTAACCTTGCTCACAGCAAGCCAAAGTACTGAGGTTCTGAAGAAAAAAACAAAACAACCCAACTCATATTCACCTTGAGTGATCGATTCTGCCAGACAATCTGTACTTTCCACTCTCTCCACTATCACTTAAATGAAGTTTTACTGTATATTCCTGGGACTGATGAACAGAAGGAGGCCACAAGTTAGGGAGGTCCATAGTAGGCACTCACCTCCCTTCTGTCCCTACAGCAGATCCCGGGTGACCTACAGCAAAGCTGATGTGCAGTGGTTTACTCTAATTCACTTTGTGGAATGAATTTATAGCTAAAAGAGATCATCAGGAATGCAGACAGGTAAAAGAGAAGATGATGTTGTCCCAAGCTGATGAAAGGCATTGCTATCCTGTTTGCATATTTTGGCTGCCAGACAGTGAATGATTTTCTGGTTTTGCTGGTAAATGGGGGCTCTAATATTTTCTATTTGCTGCAAAAAGCTTGGGAAGATATCTGACTATTTAAAATACCAGTGGATCCACATTCAGGGTTGGGTCCCTAAACTTTCCAAAGGCCATACAAATAGCAGTGATTCTGCTCAGGTTTCACCACCTATACTTATTTTACAATTATTTGAATGAAAGTTCAGGCTTGTGAAGGTTAATGGACTGCCTAAACTGGAAGCAGTAATTCTTTACTTATCCATAGGCTAGAGTCACAGCCGGTGCTGGCAGGATGAGCTTCCCATCATGCCCCCATGACCTCAGCTGTCATTTGGAGAAATCAGCCTCTGCTGAGGTCAGGAGTACAGTGGTGTTTAGCCTTTCCATCTCCATGGCAACTTACTCTTGGGCATCTTCTTCTGAGCAGTTACTTCCAATTGCCTTCATCTGAGTGTGGCTCTTTGACATATGAAAACCCACTCATTAGGGACCGTGGAGACACCAGCAAGCTCATCTTCATCACCACTGAAAGTCTGCATTGCCAAGGGGGAAAAGTGCACTTTACCCCAAGATAGCCATGCTCTCCATGTGGCCTGCTCACACCTAAAATGCTAATTCTCTCATGGGTTTTGTTTTTTTTTTTTTCCTCTGTCCAAAAATAAGCTTTTTACTTCCTGACCATGAAAAATAACAAGTCTGGAAAGGGCACTTGAAAAATCTCTCAGATATCTTTAGTAAATTGCATATAATCAGTTCTCTGAAGTTACTGGTTTGTCAGCTTAGGAGAAAGAGTCAATTGGATTTTAATTTTTTATATGTATATATATATATAAAATATACACACACATATTTTCTATAAATGTAAGTATATGAAAATAGGTTAAAATAGATTCCATGCAAAACTTTATAAAACTAAGGCTAAATTGACATTTGCTTGTAGTAATGTCAAAATTTCTAGCATTTGTTTCTGATTAGTATCAACTTTGTCAATCTTGTAGCTTGGAATCATGGATGTTCCATGTAAACAGCTGTCTAGGACCAAAACTCAGCAGCAAAATTTGGATAATCCTGTACATAGAAAGTGCTGATAATCTGACAAAGTACAGAAACAGGTCTGTGAGAGGGTGAAAATGAGAAACAATTTTACAATTAGTTTTTCCTATTTTGGTATCAGGAAAACAGAAATTATTTATCTGGAGAAGAAAATAGGAAAACATTAAATGTTAGTTTTGAGGACAGTGCCATTCTGGACTATCTGAGTCTATCAGCTATGCTGATTAAAGTGAAATTTCATAAAAGATACTTTCCTATGTCCACCTAGACCTTTCTAAATGGTAGCACCTTAAAAGCCAATAGTTTTATAAGGAAAATGGAAACCTAACTGTAATATCCCAGTGTTATGAAACACTGAATTCAAATTGCCAAGCAAGGATGCTTCCAAAATTATTTAAATAAGTAATATGCCAAGTCACAAACCCATGCAGACAAAATTTGCTCAGGATGAATCACTGTATTCATTGCAAGTTGGAGAATTTATTCTTCCACAGCCAGACAAGACCTTTCTGCAGGAGGGGGTGCATAGATGAGAAAGCTTGTGTTGTTCCCCACAACTCTCCAGCTTTGAAAGATGACTTTCTTTTAGGCTGAACACACTACACATATGCTCATATGTATATATGGAAGCTCTTATGGTGGTAAGCAGAACCTGTGGTCCCAGCCATCAGTGATGTGGCCACAGTGCATGATCTCATTCCACAGCCAACACAGGTCCTCCCATGGGGCTGAGCTGGGAGCACAGAATGCACCACTGAAGTAGATAAGTCTAAAAGACAAACCAAAGCTGCTTGGAAAGAACACAGCTAAGAGAAACAAAAGAAAATAAAATATTTCCTTTCAGAAAGCTTCATGGTTAGAGATTCACATTGCTGAGTCTTGTTTGTTTAGCAAATAACTAACTACTTCAAAATACAGATTGCTTTTATTTCAATCCAGTGATAGGTATCTAAACATCTGAGTAAAAACATCAAGTTTGTGATGAAAAGTTGGTAACAGTGTAAAATGTATCATCTGAGCCTTATGTCACCTTATCCCTTTTAAAAAGCATTTAAGAGAAAAGGACATTTTCCAAACCCTGCATGATACAAGAGCACATAACTCATTAACAAGCATGTGCATATATTTTCCCATACAGATCTTTAAAAACATAATCCTTTGGAGTGACAGAAAGGCAACCTACTGTGCTTTTCTTAGAGGAGAAATAGAAACTTGTATCTGATTGCAGTCTTTTATATCTCCTCACTAGGAAACACTCAGCAACTGAAATTCTACATAATTTGAGTTTGGGATATATTCAAGAGCTTCAGTAAAAATGGAATTAATATTAATCCCATTACTACCAACTCACAGAAGCATTGTGTTTATTGTAGAACTCTGGTCATAATGCCAGTGTTACACTATGTGATTGACACTGGTAACTCGTTTTATTCAAGGAACTTCTGTCTTTCTCTTTTATTTGGCTTCACAGAGTTTGAAGCTTCTTTTTGCTACCCCTTGGTTTGCAAAATATGCCAGTTTGTGGCGAAGCCTTTCTAGACAGGAACCTTTACTCCCTTGGGGGAAATATTTGCCTCCCAACAGTTCAAATAAAATCTTAATTACAGGCTTTAAATATTGCATGATGTGACAGAGCAGAACAAGTAAAATAGCTGCAGCTATTCCAGTTTATTTTGAATATGTGGAAATCCATTTTATCTTTCTTTTAAATGGTTTGAAGAGAATGAAATAAGGTGAAAAAAAAAACAGAAAAAGGCAACTTGAATATAATATGCAATGCTGCAGGGAGGAGATGAGAAGCCTGAACAGAGAATCCCTGTGAAAAATGCCAGCAACTTGGATTTGGAATGAAACAATCTTATAGTGAGAATAAACCTGCTTTTCTCTTTCTTGGCAACAGAAACACATTTAATATTTTCCTAATTTCATATATATTTATCTCAAGAAAAGGTTTTTCCCTTTGTCTTTTAGATAAGTGTCAGGATTCTAACTCAGTACTAGCTCCTTCAGCTGCACACTTCTGGAGCACTGATTACCTTGGGATAATCAAAGCTTCTAATATAAAGGAGATGTTTCTGCTAGTATGAGAAAACTGAGGGATTTGCCTCACAAATATTTTGGCCCATCAGGTTTGCATAATCACCACTCTACTCCATAGAAAACTAGAATGTTGAACTCAAAAAACACCAAGCCATGGCTCAGTTCACATTGTCCCCTAGAAGATCTAACAAGAACTTCATGAGGGGGACAAGAAAGCAGAAGGGAAGAATAGGACAGTGAGTTAGGATCAAACACCCCATCCTTCACTTGTGGGGACCCTAATGATCAGAGGCTGGTTTGGTGGAGTTTGGCTTAGCAATGGGAAACTGAGTCAAACTGAGATGCAAGAAGTTTAACTATTCACAGGGAAGTACCATAAACGGATGCAAGAGATGATGGAGTTAAGGCAAATGAACTAGCTCAACTTTCCCAGGATATACTTTATGGTCAAACCCTAATTGTCTTAAACAAAGTTGTCCCTGAAGGATATTCAATTGAGATATATATATATATATATTTATCTAGTCATATACATTATATATATGAAGTCACATTTTAAAACCTCTATCTCTCCTCTCTCCCATTTGCATGTTCAAAAAGATGCCCATAAAGCCACAGCATAATGAATCTCTCAGCAATACAATGAGAAGGACCAATAAGCAATATTATCAAGAGTAGAGAAGAAATAATTCTTGCTCTTACAGACCTTTCCATTCCTCCCTGCCACCAGAATCCTCCCTCTCATTAATTAGAAAAAATTAACTATCCAGCTTATGAATTGTGGTATGAAAATAACAGAGCTTAGAGCAGCAAGATTTATTAGCAAAGAAAACTAAGGGTTGGATCAAGCTGATTTTTATAGACTTGTTTTCTAAATGGATAGTGTTATTAAATCATCACTATAAAATTAAGCAATTATTTCACTAAGACCCTGAGTACAACAGTAAAGGAAAACAGTTTCATGTCCTATTAGCTAAATAAAGGTCAACAGAAGTAAAATGAAAAAAAGGAAAAATTCTAAGAGTAAACACATATTGGAAGATATGGAGAAAACTGTATCATTACAAGGAAATATTCCTCTCTCTTTTTATTCCATAAGCATCTCTTACGTTTCTTTAAATTACTAAAATGGGAGGATCTATCTAGTGCTATCCTATATCATTCAGAAATCAATATTTATTGCCTTCATATAGGCATTTCATGTATGGAACTTAAATGATTGACCTCAAAGGAGCATTTAAACTGCACAAGCGTGAAATATGCTGTAACTTAGAAATAAAATCACTCATCTACCCTTAACTTTGACTCAAGGGGAACATTACTGAGAAAGGTGGCATCCTTAATACATAATAATGGCATGCAGGAAATGCACAATTATTTATACATGTGACGTGCTGTAAATTGCTTCCATCATCAGAACTAATTGTAGTGATTATTAATGCAGTATTATGAACTGTCAGGATTGCTGTATGTAATTATATTTGTGCAAATGCTTCATTACCTGCCTAATGAATTTGGCATATATGCACATGTAAACCACTGTTTTTGTTAACATAATGAAGGGCATTTTTTTCCCCCCTTTAGCTACTGAGGTGGAACTTGTTTGACCTATATTACAAAGTTCAAGCATCTATTGCCAGCAAAAAGCCCACAAACACCCCCCAGTTTTTGATAGGGTTTTAATTCATACTCTACAACAGCATCATTTCCTGGGTTGCATCAAGAGGAGTGTGACCAGCAGGTCAACCGAGGTGATTTTGTCCCTCTACTCGGCACTGGTGAGACCCCACCTGGAGTTACTGTGTCCAGTTCTGGAGCCCTCAACACAAGAAGGACATTGAGCTGTTGGAGCAGGTCCAGAGGAGGCCACGAAGATGGTCAAAGGGCTGGAGCAACTGCCCTATGAGGACAGGCTGAAGGAGTTGGGGTTGTTCAGCCTGGAGAAGGGTCAGAGGGGACCTCATAGTAACTTATCAGTACCTGAGGGGGTCCTACAGAAAGGCAGGGGAAGGACTTTTTAATATGATATCGGATGGGAGGACTAGAAACAATGGATGTAAATTGGAAGAGGGTAGATTTAGACTTGACATAAGAAAGAAATTCTTTACAGTGAGGGTGGTGAAACACTGCAACAGGCTACCCAGAGAGGTTGTGGATGCCCCCTCTCTGGAGGTGTTGAAGACCAGGCTGGACAAGGCACTGAGCAGCCTGATGTAGTGGGAGGTGTCCCTGCCTGTGGCAGGGGGGTTGGAACTTGATGTTCTTTAAGGTCCCTTCCAACCCAAACTATTCTATGATTCTATGATCATATAATGCCAGAGACCTAGTAACACCTTCAGAAAAAGGATAGAGTCCCCCTTTTTCAGCATAAAGAGCTGCCTGAGTTGAAATGACCCTGGTGTGTGGTTACCTGATCACTTTCCCTGGATCTTTAAAACAGTTAAAGGGCAGAGATGCAGATGGCAAGATTTCTAGCACTGAACTGGTACCTTCCTATTCCAGCCCAAGGGCCAAACCTGGATCTCCCAGCAATGCAAGTATGAAATGAGCACAAAGGAAAAAGGATGCCTTTAAATTCCCTTTTGTTGGTGTGCACTTCAAGGGTATCCTGTCTAAGGAAAAAAAGGAATTAATTTATCCAGTTAACAAGCATCAGCACTATCAATAGCTGTGCTGGCCTTGGCTGCTGAAGGGCAGCATTCACAAGCCTGGAGTTTGAAGGAAAGTGACTTTAGTGATCAGTGACTACTTTTTGCAGTCAATACCAGAAGCAAAAGTGTTGATGATTACCTTTTTATTTCCAAATCTCCCTTAGGAAAGACAACTGTGGTGCGACTGAAAGCAACAGAGAGTTTAACTGAACTCAATAAATATTACTCAAATAATAGCTGTAGTTTCTTAGCATAAATCACCCACAGACTCTATCCCAAGAAGAAAATTTGCCAGTTTAACATTTATTAAAAAACATGATATTCCTTAGATTTTTAAGCTGCTTCCTAAAGAGTCACATTTTTCTTTTGCCTCTTGTCTGTAGTATTAGTGAAGAATCTCATCAAAGTGAGATTCTGCACAAGGCTTCAACTGGTTTTTAAACTAAGAAACCCATTCTTCGTTCTCTGCAGTTTTCTATATTCTATCTTTTAGTTTGAGAAGTATTTTATATAACAAAATTATTTTTGATACTCATAAAAGGATGGATGTATGGAAGGAACTTCAGGGGAATAACTTCCTGGCTGTCAAAGAGAAGTAGGTCATCTTGAACTGAACAACGGGCAGAAAAGCTGAGCCAATGTTAAGGACTTTATGTCTCATAGAAATTCCTCCTTAAGTCTGAATCCTAAATCTAACCATGAAAAATGCAACACAATTATCCTGTTACCATCAAGCAACCTGAGTGTGTGGCTCAGCTGGAAGAGCATCATACTCCTAATCTGAGGGGCAAGGGTTCAAGTCCCTGTCCAGGTACAAGGCTTGTCAGAATTGGGGTGATGGTTGGACTCAATGATCTGAAAGGTCCCTTCAAACCTAGATAATTAGGATTACAAAAAGGAAAAGCAAAGCAAGAAAATTATTTGTGGTTTAAAACTTCTGCTGTAATCTACAGCGTATCTTGTTTGTGCTCTGGGAATCCCTCTAGCTGAGGAGACCATCCCTGTGAGAGAGGCTGTTTGACTCTCAGAAAAGAATCCAATGACCACATCTAGTAGCCTTCTCAAGTGCCTCATCTGCAGCCCGTCCTTGTCCTAATGAGGTGCTATGAAATCTTCCAACCTCTACAGTGAAACCAAGCTTTTTGCCTGCAAAATAAATCACTAGGGAAGGATGATTGGCAGAGGGGGAGGAGATAAAAAAATTAAGAGAGCAGAAAGGAAAAATAATGATAATACTCCCATTAATTTCACTATCACTTGTGCAATGCCTATTACTTCTTCTGAAGCACTTCACTAATCCCTTACAATTTCAACAGCAAAATTGCGAGCTCTCAACAGAGTCCTTATTGCTGGTATTAGAAAAAACCTGCAGAAATCCGTTCCCTTGGTTTTAAGATAATGAACCTTTTGACATTTTGATAGATGCTCAGTATTGTTACTGAGCTTTAGAAACTCTTACAGGGGGGTTCAGAGCAATTCCCTCATGAAAAAAGGGAGCAACATGTGGTAGATATCACATCAGTTTTTTAACTGATTGGTTCAGTGGGTAAATGCACACGCATTTCACCTTGTGAGGCCTGAGTTTAAATGGAGCACAGTGAGGTCACAGCTGTATTAACCTGGTATTCTCACCATTGTCTGTGGGGAATAGTAATCCTAAATATAAAGCCACAGAGCCCTACACAATTGAGTATAGTTTGTATAATGACCGTTATTTAGTCACAGGGGGCACAAGATTACATGAGCATGGAGAAAATTGCCCTCTGGCCCTCATCTAGTCAAAAGGTAGAAAACAGTACAAAGGAAACCTGCATTATGCCAAGCAGAGGAATGCTCAGTCTAAAAATTTCTTCATACTTATGGCCTTACACTTTTCATCCACCCCATTTACCATGAATATGATGGGGGTGGAAAAAACTTTAGAACTTGAATCTCAGTTGAAAATAAACCGTGCCCAACTTTCCCAATCCATCATAGTGACAGAAGATTCCACAAAGCTTTAGTCTGTTTAGTAAAAAGACATCCATACAAGTGTGTGTGTGTATGGGCACGTACACACAAGCACATAATCATGTACTATTTTATCACTGATTCTAGCCCTGCATGCTTCATTTCACTTTTGAGCTCAAATTTTTTGTCTTTTTATAGGAGGACAGTTGGGTGGTCCTGGCACCCGAAGCAGACAAAAGGCTCACCTAGTGTCTCAGTATCTTCAAGTGGATCTGCTCTCGGAGACAGGATGAAAAACGGAGTGGCAGGACTGCTCTTTTGATAAAATTTTGCTAAATCTATCCTTATGCTTCCTTTCCACAAACCTTGAGACAAGCTTTTACTCCACAAAGTTCCCATATACATGAAAGAATTTGCACTAAACACCAAAATGAGTCCTGACACAATCTTCAAGCCTGCAACATTCTCAGACTTGAGCAGCTGACAGCAATGGTCTAACAGTCTTGCATCAAAGAAAGTTTAAGGGAAGGGAAGTGAAGGTAAGAAGGGAAGGCAGGTGGTGGAGCAAGTCAGAAGATGATCTTTGCCATTTCTCTGTGGGATAGGGGCTTTGTGACAGAAAATCTCTACTTGTGAATGAAAAGGACCTCTTCAATAACTGAACCCAAGAATTCTTTATATTCAGGCAATACAGCAAGGACAGCTGGAATAAGCACCCAGGAGGTGTTTCTCAGAAGGCAGATGCTGTAATGGCAGGGTGTGAAGAATCAGTTCTATGAGATCAAAACAGTGCTGCTGGAAAACAACTGTGAAAAGACTGATGAGCATCCACAACTGAATCTTTCTTGATATCACAGAATTTTAAGGAAAGGAAACCTGGAAAATTGCGACCCCTTTGTGTTAGGTGCCAGCCCTAGGAACTAAAACTGACAAATATTTAGCTATTAACATCAGAGTATTTCCACTTACTACTGAGCACCCTCCTCAGGGAACCTATAGGCAATCTAAAAGAAACTACAAGATAGCTCTCCAAGTATGTGGTGACTCATGTCTCTTCACCCTATCCCCTCATAAACTCCACCAGCACAACAGACTGGGATGGATCACAGATACTGATTTCAAATTCTGATCAATCACCTGATTTTGTTATTTGCTTCTTGAGATCTGAGTTTTCCCTGCACCAACACACACACAACTTGGCCTGAAGACAAGACCTTCGGATTTCATTCCTAGAACCATACTTTGTTCTGCCCAGAAGAACTGCCCTCAGTATAAGTTCCTGAGGAGTGCTTTATTTTGTCCATTCCTGGGAGTCCTTTCTCTTTTCTGGACATTCTGAATCCACCTCTTTGTGGATTTTTGAGCAATTTCATCTAATCCCCCGAACCCATCCATCACCACCATAGCATGGAAACATGGAAAAGGCATAAATAGAGATGGATGTAACTTGAAGGTTGAATCAGGAAGACAAGTGCTGATGCTTTTGGAGGCATGAAAAAATAGTTTAACCCATTACAAGGAACTCAGGACTTTAAAATCCTAATATACAAATACACATAAAAATAATATTACTTATAAGAGCTTACTTTGGTCAGGATTGCCCTCCTGTCATCTTGTTAAACCTCAAAATAGGACAAACTAGAAATCTTGTATGGCACAATTACTATCTTAAGGACTGGCATGAAGATCAAAACTGTATTTCTAGGAGACTAAAATTAGGGTAATTTCCTCACCAAGCACAGTATGTGATGTCTAAGAAAAAACATACTCAAAAAGCAAAACCATCCCCTCTTTGAAAGCATCATTAGTTCTACTCAAAATTACAGCAGAATGTATGAGCTCATCAGAAATTGTTTAGTTGTAGCTTGCCTCTGGAAATAACACCAAAAAAGATTTAGAACTGAAAAGCAATTTTCCCACCCTACCTTAATGGCATTCCATGACTGAGTAGTTCAGAAGGCAACAGGACTCTTGTGTGTTCAACACTGAATGGAAGGAGGAAATACAATTCCAGGAGTTCTATCTCTTCTTGGAAGAACCTTGACAGCATACAGAATTGGAAAAGGTCATCACATTTGCTTCAGAACCTTTGCTGCCCTCAGGTATTTCCTCCTCAAACTATTAGTGTGTAGGGAGCACAAAGTGACCAGAATTCCTAAGGCTTTTTGAAACTCTGATTTGAGAATCTACATCTCATTCTAATGATGTTTTAAAATATTAATTTGAAATCTATTACAAGTTAAATATGCATATATATATAAATATAAGCACACTGCATTATAAATGTAATATCTACATATGTATATATATAAATACAATGTATAGGTATATATTATATTATATATATAATACATTTATACACTGAAAGAGAAATTCATCCAAATTTTAAGATGGGCTAAGCAACAACATCAGTTATTTTTCTATAGCTCATGAAAATATAAACTAACAAAAAAGTGAGNAGTTATTTTTCTATAGCTCATGAAAATATAAACTAACAAAAAAGTGAGTCTTGCACATTGCAATTAAACTTAGATAAACTTGGCCACAAATGACTCAAAAATAATACTACCAAAAAAGGACAGATTTATAAATTCCATCTCATTATCTCTATGGACCCTTTTTACCTCTAGGAAGACAGAGAGAAGAATCAATAGGGTACAGCTGTTTCCATCACTTGCTTCTTCCCTCTTCAGATGGCAAATTGTCACAAAGATTTGTTGGTGGTTTTTATTTGTTTTTTGGGGGGATTCCTTTGCACTGAATCCATTGTGGCATGAGCTATATGTGTACTGAAGAAAACTCCTGAGGTCCCATGAGTGTTTTATTAGTTCTTTTATGTTTTGGTTTTAGTTTTATTTTCTCCCTTCAAATTGGATTCCCAAATTTATAATTTTTTCCTTTCTTCCTGAATTGTTGCTTTCTAGTTTAATTCCTACCCCTGGTGCTGAGCAGCTCTGTGCTACAATCTGTTGTGAAGAAGATCCTGAGGTCAAAATCTGCCACCCAGTACAGCTGAGCCCTGATTTTTTCCCAGGGCATACAGAAATTAAAACAAAGAGGAAAAATAACAGCCTGGATGTGATATGGAGATGTGTTATATAGTGAATTTCTACTTTACATACCAATTTCAACCCTGATTATCCAGGCAGAAGTAGCTAAGTCATCTACTCATCTCAGTGTAGCTTCATAAAGTCATTAAAATGCTTCAAGTAAAACGAATTACATAAAATTACATAAAATTCTGAGGACAGGCTGCAGGAGTTGGGGTTGTTCAGTCTGGAGAAGACAAGGCTCAGGGGGGACCTCACAGTAGCTTCTCAGCACCTGAAGGGGGCTACAGAAAGGCTGGGGTAGGACTGTTTGATAGGATATGGGATGGCAGAACTAGGAATAACAGATGTAAATTAGAAGAGGGGAGATTCAGGCTGGATATAAGAAAGAAATTATTTCCTGTGAGGGTGGTGAGACACTGGAACAGGTTGCCCAGAGAGGTTGTGGATGCCCCCTCCCTGGAGGTGTTCAAGGCCAGGCTGGACAAGGCACTGAGCAGCTTGGTCTAGTGGGAGGTGTCCACTTTTCTGCTGCAATTGACTTTGTTGATTGGAGCATCTCTCCAAGTTCACTGTCATCTAAGAAACTGCCCTGGGCAGCCAGTAGGCTGAGCAGTATGTCATCCTCCAGCTGCCTCAGCTCTGTCTTGAAACAGTTCTGCTCCTTGGCCAGGACTGACTTGCAGGGGAAAGGTAAACTCTATATTTAAATGACACAGTGAGAAATGCATTTAATAAGCTTTATTTCCTATTTAATTACATCAATCGATTTAATTTAATTTCTGAAAGTGACAGTTTACCTTCTGTCCCAGTACACTAGAACTAAGGTTGTGGGACACGCAAGGGGAGAAGGTGAAGGCCACTAAGGACCAGAACTTTCTCTCCTAGCCTTCTTCCTCCCTCATGCTACAATGGAGGACTGGGAACTTGCCACAGATTCCACAGTGTTAATTTATAAGGCAGCTGAGAAAAGCCACAGTAGTGTAAGGCTGGAGAACCCCACTTTGGCAGTAGAGGAAGTGTGGTCACAGTCTGCTCAGCTGGACTGACCTTCTGACAGTGAAAAAGGTCATCTTGAGAAGCCTTATGGGTGCTCTCAATCAGAATCTGACCTTGGCATCAGAAAAACCCCTGGGTGATACAGGCATTGCAAGCATACAGCCCTATGTGGAGTTATGTGCAGATGCAGAGAGAAACAGCCAGCTGTTCTCACATGGTGTTCCCAAGTACATGGCTTTCATTCTTTGAGGGGTAATTAGACTCTTTGACCCAGTCTGCCCTTGCATGAAGCAGCAGTGGCTCAAGGAGGTGCAGAAAATCTTTGTGGAGAAGTCAGTAAATTACTTGGGATGAGCAGAAAGACATACTAGAAAAACAGAGGTATTCTTGTCATTCATTTCACACCCCCAAAATATTTTTTAATTTTCATAGATCACACTCAGCTCAAAGACATTTCTATAATCAGCTGTGAAAGTGTTTCTCTTTGTAGGTTACTGTATGTTGCTATGACTGCAGCAGCCATAGAACTGCATCTTAGCAGGAATAAATGATGATTTATTAACCAAATGCTCCAGGTCCTAACAGTGCCATGATATCCTCTTACAAACTGGCATGAAATTTTATTTACAACTATTGGCTCAGGACCTCTGAAGCACAAAGCACTGCAGAAGGCTTTAGTCCTGCACTAAATGCAATGCACAAAGCAAACCAAGCCACAGAAAGAAGTGTGGAAATGAGATCATTCTAAATTAAATTTCTAGCAGAGCTCGCGGTCAAGCCCATGCCTTTGGGAGCAAAGACTCGAGCAAATCAGAAGAGGCACTTTCTATGCTTTGCAGAATCTGACCCTTAAAATCCTTCTATTAGATGAGTTGCTGACAATTACTGTACAACAGATTCAAACAGACACATTAATGAAGCCTTGAAATCCCAGAAGGGCCAAGAGACAGGTCAAAAAATATTCTTTACCTTACATTTTTCTAAGTCCAGCCTCTCAGCACTAACAGCCTCAGCCAACAGCTGCTCTTCCAGCCCATCCCTGGTGACAGTGAAATTAATGAGGACAGTCTGAGCCTGCAGTTCTGGCTTGTAGCAAGGCTTAGCCACTTTAGTGTGAAGGATGAGACAGAAATTCTTGTTGAATTCAGATTCCCCGTCTTCAAAAATAAAATGCATGACAATGGTGACCTCAAAGAATTTTAAAAATCATAAATATCCTAGATTGCAAAAGACAGGTACAGTATGATCTTGACAGCATAGAAAACAGATAAAACCAAATTATAGGTGCCTACAACTTAAGAAAAAAAATCAGGATGTTTAAACACTAAAATTGTGTGAAGAACACACAGAGCATTTCTTAATTGTCAGTTTAATTGCATGTGCAGCAGACATCAGTAGATTACTCACTGCTGTACTGAGGAGTCTGTGGCTTAGGGGTAGACTTCTGTCTTTAATACTTATCACAAGTCTAGGAAAGTTTTCAAACATTTCTTAATGAGGTAGGTGTTAATCACAGAATAGTTTGGGTTGGAAGGGACCTTAAAAGTCATCTAATTCTAACCTCCTGCCATAGGCAGAGACACCTCCCACTAGACCTGGTTGCTCAGTGCCTTGTCCAGCCTGGCCTTAATCCACAACCTCTCTGGGCAACCTGTTCCAGTGTTTCACCACCCTCACTATAAAGAATTTCTTTCTTATACCTAGCCTGTAATTCTTACAATCATTTCCTTAGATATAATTAATTTTTTCCATCTCTTGAAATAGCTCAGCACTAAATACTAAAAAACTACACACATGCACATATTTATAACTGAGAGTGACCAGAGGAGAGGGAAGGACTGATGATGAAAATGAAAAAAAAAATTTTTTAAGGTATTAAAACATTTTTTTAAATTTTTTTTTCCAAATCAATTACTTACTGGGTGAGAGAATGAGGTATCCTGGGCTTACCTTTCATTTGTTGAGTAAGATCCCTTACTGAAGATGTGTCATTTCCTAAGCCCTTGCCTTGAACAAGAAGTGACTGTCCCATACAGCAACACCACTGAAGGACAATTTGGGAGTCCAGCAATGAGGAAATGCAAAGTTCCCATTCCTACTTTTATAGCACAGCACTGAAAAAAATGGGAAGACTGCTTACAGGTGACATTGGTCTGATGTGACACAGCTTTGTCATCTAAGTGCCCAGAGAGCAGTATGCTGATCTTTAGCCACTGACTGCCACACAGACAGTGTTTTTAGCAGTGGCTTTGAAGGCTCTCTGCCAAGAAAGGAGATTCCAATATTTGTAACACAGTTCTGTTAAAAATAGGTCTGCAGAACATTTTTGCAATAGAGATTGACACAAACCCTTTCCACAAAATTCAAATTGACATTTGTTAAGTCGAATAAATCTTCAAAAGCCATAGAAAGAATAAATTCTAAACATTTAAGATGCAATTGAAGGAAGTAATAGCAGAACATGAATAAAACAAGCCTTTTCTGTATGAATTTTAACATCACTTTCTTTCTAGGACATCCTAGGGCACTGCCAGAGTCATGGAAATGTGCTTCAGCTCTTAACATCCCTCCCTCCCTCTGACATCCCCTCAGCTGGACAGGCTGAAGGAGTTGTGGTTGTTCAGCCTGGAGAAGAGAAGGCTCAGAGGGGATCTCAGTGTAGCTTATCAGTACCTGAGGGGGTCCTGAAGAAAGGCAGGGGTAGGACTTTTTAATAAGATATTTGAAGGGAGGACTAGAAATAATGTATGTAAATTGGAAGAGGGTAGAATCAGGCTGGATATAAGAAAGAAATTCTTTACAGTGAGGGTGGTGAAACACTGGAAGAGGTTGCCCAGAGAGGTTGTGGATGCCCCCTCTCTGGAGGTGTTCAAGGCCAGGCTGGACAAGGCACTGAGCAGCCTGATGTAGTGGGAGGTGTCCCTGCCTATGGCACGGGGGTTGGAACTCGATGATCTTTAAGGTCCCTTCCAACCTGAACTATTCTATGATTCTATGCAGGCTAAATGAAATGGCTTGCTCAAAGCCCTCCTGCATTTCACTAGGGATCAGGAAGAACAGACAGTCACAGCATAATGCAAATAAATTCCTAAAGATAACACAAGATGTCTAGTGTGAGGAAAACTCTACAAACCTCAGCCTCAGATGTGGCTGTTGTGTACCACTGTCTGCAAACAGCTGGAGATGAGCTTTCCCAGCTTATGCTTGTACAGCAGTGAAAGAATTTTGCCACATAGTCATGTCCTTGCAGATAATATAACCTCTCTCAGGTGGAGCTGAATTCACCTGTCAGTTCTGCAACATGGCTTTCAATTCCAATGCTTGGGTTTCCTCATGACCTTTGAAACTACCTGGAGAGAACAGAAACATTAGAGCTCTACACAGAGAGTGTGACTTTGCTCAGGTTTCAATCCACACATGCAGAGGCAAAAGACAGAAGCAGAGACCTGCCAGCAGACAACTTCTTCAGTTTGCTCTGTCAGTAGCAAAACCTAAGGGAGCAAAACCACATTCCACAAAGTCCATGTGGGTATACAACAAGCTTAAGAGCACTTAATTTATGGGTTCTTAATTCACAGGAGCAATAAATTATCAATTTCTGTGATTACAATCTATGAAAGGCAAAAGCTACATAATGACTCAGTGGGTTTTATTACTGCAGCTATTCTGGGTTTGCTGTTAATTACAGATCTGGGAAAAAGAATTGTTTTCTTATTGCTCTCACACGGTTCAAGGGGTATAAGCAACAATGATAAACACAGAGGTGGGGAAATCCAGTACTCCCAGTGCTTCATTTTTTTCAATGAACTCTATCTGTCCAGAAGTTAATTCTGGATTCTGGAGAAAGGTAGCAGAAATAGGCAATATTTATGGAAATATTTATGGAAATCCATAATTGAAAGCACAGCAAAAAAAAAAAAATCATCTAGGAAAGAGAAGAAAGTTTTTTTCTTCATAATCCAATCTTCCATCAGCAAAGGCAGATAGAATAGACTTAATTAATGTAATGTTCAACCCAGGAATAGATAAAGCATCTTTCACATGAGCTCCAGCTCCCTGTTTATTAAGAACATACAAAGTAAATTAAAAAACATTGCTTTCTGACAAGTTTTTTCTCATTGAGAATATTCCAGATACTTTCATGCAACTCAAAACTGCAAAGAGTATCAATGTTCCCCAAAACATGCCATGAATCCTAAATGGCAGGACAGCTTCCTATAGCTAAATGTTTTGGATCAGTTCAGCAAGAATGAAAAGAAATGTTAAATTCTTGGACAGGAAAGGGAAACAATATTTTTCAGAATGAAAAGGAGCTTTCTTTCAGTCCCTGCTGCTTAGAATGAAAAGTTTCTGGAACCAACTTGCAAACTCCAACAAGTAATGTAGAGAATGCAGCTGAAAAAAATCAGGTGAGAACAAGTGCAGAATGGAGCTGTTACTAGGCAATCCCAGTAGGCAAACTGTGCAAGTTGGTCAAACTACTTCAGTGGGAAAAGTGCTGCCTTTAACTTGCACAGCTGGAGAGACGTTCAAGGCAAGGAAAGCTTCTCCCTGTAGAGAAACTGAGTGAATGGTCTCACTGCTTTGTGAATAACAGTCATGCCTCAGAAGAATGGAAACTTGCTCATACAAGCTACACTTGCTACATAAATCAGATGTTGAAACATCTTACGGAATCTTTTAATAACCCACTCTTGCCACTGAAGATGCACAGCTACCACTTTGTGAATGTACAAAGGGTCTAAGCATGTGAATGTGAATAGGGGCCCTATGAACAATGAATTTATTCCTCTGTGTTCTCTTCTATGAATTAAAATGACACTAACCTATTATAATTAATGCCCATATCCTGTCATCTTCAAAGCAGCAGCGCTGGGGAGACAGGATAGGGAACACAGATAAAAATCAAGTATTAAAACTTATCCATACAAACCTATTCAGTGGCACCACTGTAATAGCAGGTGAGGACCAAACCCTAACACCATACAGTACTGAAATGATTACTTTTTTGCCTTGATTTATCCTCTCCAGAGTGGGTCCTACAGAAAGGCAGGGGAAGGACTTTTTAATATGATATTGGATGGGAGGACCAGAAACAATGGATGTAACTTGGAAGGTGGTAGATTTAGACTTGACATAAGAAAGAAATTCTTTACAGTGAGGGTGGTGAAACACTGGAAGAAGTTGCCCAGAGAGGCTGTGGATGCCCCCTCTCTGGAGGTGTTGAAGACCAGGCTGGACAAGGCACTGAGCAGCCTGATGTAGTGGGAGGTGTCCCTGCCTATGGCAGGGGGGTTGGAACTCGATGATCTTTAAGGTCCCTTCCAACCCGAACTATTGTATGAATCTATATTTGTATTATTTTTGCTTACATCACTGGTAAGTTGCACACAAATTTTACTTACTTTAATTTTTTCTTGTGTCTCTCATATTCACATAAAGACATGTACTACAACGGATAAATTTTGAAAATAATTGTCTTTTCCTCCTCTTATTAAAAGAAATACTGTAAAATATTGTAATAAACACCTTAGCATTTTAAAGCCATTTTGAACATTAAGTCATAGTGCATAAAATGGATAAAGATCCACCAAACAGGTTTACAGCTCCAAAGTTAAATAAAAAAAAAAAATCCAAACTTTAACACCTAAAATTTTTTGGGCTTCTAAAGATATAGTAAAGCAAGAGGTCTGATTTTCAAAGATAACAAGTTTGCTCTAGAATCACTCATGTTTTGAGGGAAACATAAATCTACAGAGAAATATGAAATTCTCTGAAGCTGAGAACTTCTTCAGTAGGTTTCATTTAGAAACAATACCAGAAGCTGGTGTTGCAGAACATTCAAGGGCCCAAAACAAGAAGAATGCTGGCAAGCAAGGAAGAGGAGAAATACTTTTATGAAGGTGCTTCAGCAAGTTCTCTAATAAGCAGGGCAGTAAATTTGCTTTGGAAGGAGTACAAGCTGATAAATCTCCCCTGCTATACTTTCTGTCGATTAATATGATAAGATATATTTTACTTCAAATTAGGATTGTCTGAAGCTCAGTGGATTTAATTATTTGTAATTATCCAGTTGTTGTCAGTATGTGGCCATTTTATGACAGTGGTATCTCCTGTGTGGGTCAGGTTCAACTGTATATCTTTTCAAACACAGAATTAATGTACTATTGATGAAACCATTACTAGAACCAAATTAAAGTCGGGGCTGATGTATTGGTCCACAGGGTGCTGTCAGACATGAAAGGAGTAATTAGTATTCATTACTTCATACTCTGCAACATTCCAATTATTAATGAACTTCAACTGCTGGACTGCACCATATCTATCACAAATACCTTCCTAGTCTTTCTTTATTAGGAAAAAAAAAAATCAAATTGGCTAAAACAAACAGTAAAACTAAATCTAGGGTGAGGAACACTCTGCTTATTTGACCAATCCCCACAAAAATTGACCTCCTGCATCTTCAATGAGACACAGAACTTAAAATATTCACTAGAAGGATCTATATTTGAATACCTTCATATATTTGTGCTTGTGTCTGTGTGTGCAGCTTTGCTGTGCTACATAGACATTTATCAAGGCAAATGCAGAGCTGTAACCCTCATCCTTTTCAATAAAGCTTCATCCTACTGTTTTACATCCTTCTGACTCATGCCTTAAGGAGTTCTTAAACTGCAATTTCTGATCTCATTGGCACCAGTAGAATTCTAATTTTCAGTAGATTTTCTTCACTGCAGATTCTAAAAAGCACATACATGGTCTTACTCTGAAGTACTTCAAATACCACTACAGAAAAATGTAACAAAGAGGAATAATTTCAAGGTCTCACAGTGCAGGGCAAGAGTGCATCTGCCAGGAGATTCAAGAATGTGAAGATATTTCAGCTATTTTCTATGGCTTAGATTTACCGTGCCAGCACCAATGCCTGAAGTGTGGAGGGGAGGAGAAGAGAGAAAAAGCATGGGAAATCTGTCCAAAACATCATTCTAATTTAACTTTTTTTAAAAGTTTTCTTTTAACAATCTGAACATGTGCAAGTACTCGAAACACACCTTGAGTAATATTTGAGACACATCCAGGGCTTCAGGGCTCTTACTTTTTATTAAAATAAGTACCATATTTTTCACAATGAAAAATGCAGATTGTTGATGCATTGTTTAAAACCAGGAATAGAAAAGAGGAACACTTTCCGGCTTAAAAATAAATTTACATTTGAGGAGAGACAATAATTTGGCATAATTAGTTGAAACATTAAATGAGGTTTACCAAATTTACTCTCAGGCAATCACAAATTAACATCATTCTTTAGGCACCAGCTGCCTTGAAGACTCAACCACCACACTGGAAAATTTAACCAAGAGTGATGAAAGACATCACTTCTCTTGCATCAAGAACTTAACCACAGAATGGCAGGGATTGGAAAGAACCTCAAGAGGTCATCTAGTCCAGTCCCCCTGCTGGAAAAGGAACATCCAGATCAGATCACACAGAAAACATCCAGGTGAATTCTGAATGTCTCCAGAGAAGGAGACCCCACACCCTCTCTGGGCAGCCTGGGACACTGTTCTCTCACCTTCACTGAGAAAAAGTTTTTTCTTATATTTCTGTGAAACCTCCTCTGTTCCAGCTGCACCCATTGCCCCTTGTCCTATCATTGGGGGTCAGTGAGAAGAGCCTGGCTCCATCCTCCTGACACTCACCATTTACAAATATTAACCCCTCAGTCTCCTCCAAGCTAAAGAGATCCAGCTCCCTCAGCTTTTCCTCAGAAGGGAGATGCTCCAATCCTCTAATCATCTTCTTCTACTTTGCCTATAATTATCCTGAAAATCTATTTCTAAAAGGTATCTTAATTAGTTCTTGGGAATATTTTTGAAGGCATTTTCTAAATTTGAAAACAGTTTTATCAAAATCTAGGGAAAAAGGGAGCACAAGAATGGAAGACACAGTTCACAGACATCTCCCATGAAAGGTCAGAGCATGAAGTTCCCTGCCTTGTGCCACCTACTGCTCCTGGAGTCAGAACAGAGGAGGGACATTAGCTCAGCCTTGCCCTACCCAGTTAGGATTTGAATTTCCCAGCTGCAGACTCATGGCCTGGAGGTCAGATGGCTGTCAGAGCTAGAGTCACAATTATTTTTGAGAGTTGGATTAAGAATTAAAAAATAATCAGGACAGATGAAAGAAAAGAGCTCATTTGAAAGAGCAGACAAGTGAAATGATGAAGTTATTTTAAAAATGAAGCATTGCTATGACCATTTACTGTGCTGTGTAATGTAGGTTGTATCTGGAATTCACTAAATGACCACTCCTTTGAAATGGAGGAGTCTCCTTTCACCCAGCTTTTTAATGAGAAAATGATACTAAGGCTAAATAAGCAGCTGCACTTCAACTCCTCAAGTAAATACACTCCAAGCAATCTCTTACACAAACTAGAGGAACTTGAGGCCAGCAAACCCAGAAGGCAGTTCTCCAGCATGAACATACACATTCTGCCCTAGATGCATGACTTTAAGGTCAACTCTATATTTATTCTTTATTCATTTAACTCCCTGTTGTTGGGGATAGAATCATACAGTGGTTTGGGTTGGAAGGGATCTTAAAGATCATCGAGTTCCAATCCCCCTGCCATAGGCAGGGACACCTCCCACTACATCAGGCTGCTCAGTGCCTTGTCCAGCCTGGCCTTAAACACCTCCAGAGAGGGGGCATCCACAACCTCTCTGGGCAACCTGTTCCAGTGTTTCACCACCTTCACCATAAAGGATTTCTTTCTTTTATCTAATCTGACTCTCCCCTCTTCCAATTTACATCCAATTATTCCTAGCCCTGCCATCACATAACCTATTAAAAAGTCCTACCCCTATCATTAGAGGCCAGCAGTGTGTTAGAAAAGCAGCATTTTCTGTTGATACCCACTCACCAGGCAGTCCCACATTACTCCATGCTGCAATCACAGCATCTGGATGGATGGCCTTGTCTCACCGGAATGGGAACCTTTGAGTCAGAGGAATCCAAGGTTTCCAAGCAGCAGGACATGGCAACATGACTCAGGGCAAGGCACGAGACATCTGGGCTGATATAAATTAAGGCTTTCCCAGGAATAACAGTTAGGAGGAGCCCCATTGGGGATCAGACTTGGAATATCCTAGGAAATATGATGCAG
This sequence comes from Turnix velox, assembly GCA_013400935.1. NCBI lineage: Eukaryota > Metazoa > Chordata > Aves > Charadriiformes > Turnicidae > Turnix > Turnix velox. Next base: position 23,211 of record VZTY01018206.1, on the reverse strand, counting down.
CTTATTATATTTCTCATGTATTTTTTAAAAAAATTGTTTTTATTTAAGGAATTTCCATCTTTAAATTAAATTGTAGCTCGATTAAGTTTAAAAAACCGCTATAAATTTCTGCCCATATGGGTTCTGATATTGCAGATTCAATGCCCATCTGTGCTGTTCAGCATGCAATTCTGGAAAACAAATCAGTAACCAAATCTGTGGTTTCAGGATTAAATTTTAAACCTTTCAATTAAAGGAAAGCCCTGTGTCCAGCTCTGGAGCCTTCAGCACAAGGAAAATATGGAACTACTGGAGAGGGTCCAGAGGAGGCCATGAGGATGATCAGAGGGCTGGAGCACCTCTCCTGTGAGGACAGGCTGAGAGAGCTGGGGCTGTTGAGGCTGGAGAAGAGAAAGTTGTGGGAAGACTTCACAACAGCCTCCCCGTGCCTACAGGAAAGCTGGGGAGGAGCTGTTTGCCAGGAGTGACAGGACAAGGGACAGTGGTTTGAAACTAGAGCAGGGCAGGGTTAGGTTAGAAATTCACCATAAGTTTGGTGAGACACTGGCTCAGGTTGCCCAGAGACATCCAAGGCCAGGCTTGGTGAGCAACATGATCTAGTGCAGAATGTCCCTGCTCACTGCAGGGGAGATAGATTAGATGGCCTTTAGAAGGTCCCTTCCAATCCTATGATCATAAGTATTAATTAATTAATAATTAATTATTATTTCCAAGGTGTTCCAGGGAAAAATAAAACTCCACACCAATAAGAGACTGTTAATCTCCCAAACAAACCACATGTCTATAGAGAGATACATCCAGACTTCTGAGTGCTGACTTTGGGAAGCTCACATTTGGCTTCCAGAGTGTCCTCAGGCAACTTAGCTCATCCTGTGCCTTAACTTTGTGATTTTATCTGGTGTAAGAGTTCCACATCATGTATTTCAGAGGATAAACTACGCAAAATCTGATAAAATCTTGTGATATATAGCATGTGAGAAATAGGAAAAAAGGAAGAAGAGATGAGCATTTGCAGCAGTAAGGAAAAACTTTACATGGAAGGATAGAGGAAACTTTGCAAAGACAACTCTAAGGGTTAGAGCCTCTCTGCAGTTGCTGAGTACTAACATTGTTTCCTTCATCTGTAGAAGAATGGGGATTGTGACAACACAATCCACAATGGGGTTTGTCTGATTTTCCTAGAGCTGAAAAGCTCATCAGAGTAAGTCTCCACACTCTACATTATTATTTATAGCATTTGCTGTTACACAGGTGGCATAAAGGGCAGAATTTGGCATAGAAAATTGGAAAGGGATTCTTTTTTTTAATTATTTGTCAAAAACAATATAACTTCTCTGCCATTCTCCTCAAAATATGCCTTTAATTTGACCAAAGCATGTGTCTGTGTGCACATACTTCTACATGCACTGGAAAACAAGTATCTCCAAGGAATATTTTAAAACCACTTTTAAATACAGATCTGTACTTCAAATGTTTGAAAGACAGCAACTTTAACAAACCAGACTCATTCTTTTACAGTAAATTTTACCTTTTTTGAGGTTGAAAAAGGAATCCAGAAATGTTCCACCAGCTCCTGACAATACCATTTTATGATGAGTCCAAAGTAAGATACAGATGCTGCTGTTAGTAACAGATAACTGCAAAAAGTTTTCTCTTCTGCTTTAAGGATCTCAATGGACTGGATCCAAGGTGCCTTTTCAGACTGCAAAGCAAAACCAGAAAAATGTTATCTCCTGAACAACTTGGAAGTGACAGAATGTTTAATCTCCACTTGAAAAAAAACAGAGACACACAAAAGTACAATGGCAAAGGCACTCTGTCAGCAAGAGATAAAAGGGTTGGAAACAATCCACACTTTTGTGTGGTGATGTGAAGTCTTTGAAGCTTAAAAAATAGGATGGAGCTCTTCATCAGGCAGATTCTGCCCTTCCCTTGTCTGATTTTTCCCACTAATCAGCACTTGACCAGGTACAGTATGGCAGGCACAGGGCAATTCTAGCAGCATCTAGTCCTAGCACACTACTGCCAGCTGCAGTAGAACACTATTGTCTTGTACAAAGTGCAGTTATATCCAGCAAGATTCAGAGAAGGCAAGGAAATAATCAGAGAATCATAGAATAGTTTGGGTAGGAAGGGACCTTAAAATTCATCGAGTTCCAACCCCCCTGCCATAGGCAGGGACACCTCCCACTACTGCAAAAAGTAGTCACTGATCACTAAAGTCACTTTCCTTCAAACTCCAGGCTTGTGAATGCTGCCCTTCAGCAGCCAAGGCCAGCACAGCTATTGATAGTGCTGATGCTTGTTAACTGGATAAATTAATTCCTTTTTTTCCTTAGACAGGATACCCTTGAAGTGCACACCAACAAAAGGGAATTTAAAGGCATCCTTTTTCCTTTGTGCTCATTTCATACTTGCATTGCTGGGAGATCCAGGTTTGGCCCTTGGGCTGGAATAGGAAGGTACCAGTTCAGTGCTAGAAATCTTGCCATCTGCATCTCTGCCCTTTAACTGTTTTAAAGATCCAGGCAAAGTGATCAGGTAACCACACACCAGGGTCATTTCAACTCAGGCAGCTCTTTATGCTGAAAAAGGGGGACTCTATCCTTTTTCTGAAGGTGTTACTAGGTCTCTGGCATTATATGATCATAGAATCATAGANGCCCTTTCAGGTCACCCATTTCCACCCCCCCGGCCATAGGCAGGGACACCTCCCACTACATCAGGCTGCTCAGTGCCTTGTCCAGCCTGGCCTTGAACACCTCCAGAGAGGGGGCATCCACAACCTCTCTGGGTAGCCTGTTGCAGTGTTTCACCACCCTCACTGTAAAGAATTTCTTTCTTATGTCAAGTCTAAATCTACCCCCTTCCAATTTACATCCATTGTTTTTGGTCCTCCCATCCGATAGCATATTAAAAAGTCCTTCCCCCACCTTTCTGTAGGACCCCCTCAAGCATTGATGTTACTATAATAAATAAGACCATTAGAAAAATTTTAAAAAATAAAAGGGAAAAAGCTGTTTCAACCTCAGCAGAAATGTGACCTCAGTTTAAGAAGGACAAGAAACAACTTGAGAGAATCCAGTGCAGAGCCACAAAGATGATGAAGGGATTGGAGCATCTCCCTTCTGAGGAAAGGCTGAGGGAGCTGGGTCTCTTTAGCTTGGAGAAGAGGAGACTGAGGGGTGAGTAAAGAGTGAGTGTCAGGAGGATGGAACCAGCTCTGAACACTGACCTCCAATGATAGAACAAGGGGCAGTGGATGCAAGCTGGAACACAGGAGGTTCCACAGAAATATAAGAAAATGCTTTTTCCCAGTAAGGTGAGAGAAGAGTGTCCCAGGCTGCCCAGAGAGGGTGTGGGGTCTCCTTCTCTGGAAACATTCAAAATTCACCTGGACACTTTCCTGCATGACCTGATCTGGGTGTTCCTGCTCCAGCAGGGGGATTGGACTAGATGATCTCTTGAGGTCCCTCCCAATCCCTGCCATTCTGAGCCTGTGTGTGAACTAGGGAAGGCAGAGGAGTTGCAGAGCGGCTCTTTTCCCACTGTTTCTACAAAAGTCTGTTTTTCAGTGCAGTGACAATAATAAAATAATCTTTTCCCAGTCTGTTGATGCAATCAAAACCCATGAAAATCACTGAATAGAATGTCCATACTACAAGTCATTTCATGTAAAACAATTGCATTTTGCTGGCAACAGCTGCTTGGGAGTTTAACAGAATTGTGCTTGTTCTTAAAGCCTTAAAAATGTAAAAAATCAACCTCAAATAAAAAATCACTATCGTTCTATAAGTAAAATACTATGGGTACAAAACCAAAAGCGAATTATTATTAAGTTTTATATTAATGAAGTATTTTCCATTTATATTTTTCATTAAAAAACCAGCAATATTTACTGAAATGTTTAAACATCCTATCCAGAAAAGACAGACACAGAATTCCATAGTAACAGAATACTCCTCTTTTTTATAAAATAGGACAAAACAGGGAGTATCTTTCATCAATGTACATGGTTAAAAGAGTTCACATTTAATTTCTTCACACTATAAACACAGAACTCAGTGTGTGAAGGGCTCCTAAGTCCCAGTTACATTCAGAGGAAATGAAAAATAAAGCACTAATCCTGTTGAAAGCTCTAGCAGCAATCCTGGTAATGTAGTTTTGGTTTAAAGTATTTTAGACATCCATTTTTTGCCTCCAGAAGTTATTGGATTCTTCTTCAAACCATTAACTGAAGGCAACAAGACAATAAATCCATTTATTTACAAGAGGGCTTTTTGATTTATCCATTCTCTCTTCTTGTTGCCACTGACTGGTAAGTCATAAACCATAAAGGGCACCCACCTCATGCTCCAAAATAGCTCTGAAATTTGAAGATTTACTAAACATAGAATGATTGTCTATTTAAATCTCCAGTAATTTTACCATACCACCCAAGCACCATAAATCACTAGTGACATTGGCTAACAAGGGTTTAAGAGTTGGAACATGCAGTGTAATAAATTTCCAGACAGTTAAAAATCACTATAATTTTATTCTAATGCATTATAGATTGCCTGTAATGTCATCCTGGCTGGGGTGACCCATTTCTAATTTTGAACAGCTGTTCAGCTCGGGAGTTAGTTAATGATTAAATATAAATTGCCTGATTTATTAGTCTGAATGGTTGAGCTTCCAGGTCAATGCTATATAGACAAAATCATCAGTCTTGATGCTTTTCAGAAGTTAACTGTCTCCTGTTCTAGTCAAAAAGAATTTATTCTCAGAGGAAAAGACTTGACGTTCTCAATTAATCCTTGTAAATATTTTCCTCCTTAACTTACACAATAAGATCACTAATGAAAACTCAAACCTTGAGGAAAAAATTCTTTTAACTATGCACAAACCTTCAAAACTGAGACTTGGAGGCTGTCTATAGGCAAAGGCCTTTGGCTTCCATAGAGCTTCCAAAGGTTTTGGAGATCTGCAGGGTCAGATCATCAACAGTGACCATCTCAAGCATCTTGGAACAAAGAAAAGTTTTCATATGCAGAAAACTCACTGTTTTTCTACCAAGGGAAAGATTATTTACATAGGTTACTTTTCTAGGCATATTTATTTCAGATTTAGGTATCAAAATCAGAACTGCTCTAAGAGCACTGGGTTTTTTTTAATTAGTTCTACACTTCCACAATAACTTTTACTTTTCCAAACTCTTGACTGGCAGCCTGCACTGAATGATTTCAAGAAACAAAGGTATTCACTCTCTCATCTTAGAAAGTCTCAAGGATTTTATGAAATCCAACTTAATGTACCTATCCAGACTTGGGAAATCAAATAGAAGTGTAAATATAATTTTTACTCTTTATTTCCTGTTAATTACACTTATTATCAAAAAGAAATTATGATGAATTAAAAAAAGAAGAGATGATTAATTAAAAATCCATGGTTTCTGTGAAGACAGAGACACTGCAGCTGACTCCAATGGTTACTGAACATTAAATAGCCATGTGTTAGCTTTCATGATGTTCTTCTGCAAATAAAGCAAATACACTAAAATTTTAACATAAACACATTTAATTCTTCTTTAGAAATTAATAGTTTCTGCTAAAGGAAAAAGAACCCCAAAACTACAAAAGCAAGCATCCAGTATCTGATTGGTGCCTTCCACTTATTTACAACCTAAAGTGCAAGGAGGGCAGACGCAGGGGTGACTCCATCCTGACCTAGAGGATTATTCAGTCTTTCTGCTCATTAACTAGAGGCTGCCCAGGCTGTCACAATGTGTTCATGGTTGTGTATAAATGTGCTGACTTAGTTATCGAGGCTTCTCTCCAGCAGTCATGCCAATAGCAGATCCTCAGCAACACAACTGTGGTGCAGCACATTTTATTTCTCAGGATTTTATTATAGGATATTTTACTTTAGCTGGTTTTTGTCATTTGAATGATTTCTAATCAGGATCATCTCATTGCCTATCTCCTTCCATTCTTTTTTTGCCCCCACACAACCATTAAAAATAGAAATTTAACCTCATGCTAAACAAAACATCTCAGGTATTTCAAAATTCATGCTATCAAGAACACTCAGACAAAATCTTCTTACCTCAAAAGCCCCTTAATCAACCTGCTGGCCAGTTTGACATCTTCATTTGTTTGGTTTGCATCATCCTGACCCAGGACTGGCTCTGCAACTGCTTTGCCAAGTGAAGCTGGGAGCTCACAGAGATTGTTATCCAGAACAGGGAAGGATAAATGCTGGAAAAGTTTGTTGGTTTTTTTTGGTGCAGTTTTGCTTTGCTTTTAAACAGTGTATTTTAACAGCAATGATTGCAGACAGTACCTTTAAACCTTAAGGACAGAAACTTTAGAAGAAAAGTCCTGTTGTATTTTCTGTACCTCTTGGCACAATCTAAATACACTAACTAAACAAGCTAGAACAAAAAACAATCACCCCAAAAAAATTCCCATTCCAAATATCAGTTTAAATGGTAAAGATCAGATGCTTAGAAGTGATAATTGGAAGAGAAATGTTTTTGCTTGATGACAGTAGCCTGTATTTTGGTAGGATCTACAGGTCCCAGATTAAAGTTTGTTATACTCAAGTTGTTATACTCAACTCAGTACCAAATATCCAATGCCATTGGAACTTCCTCCTGTGCATGACAGAGTAAAAACTGTGACAAAGAGAAAAAACAAAAGCAAGAACAGACTTACTATTTTTATAGTTATAACTTTTGTCTATGAATACAGTAATTGCTCTTGTGTGGACAGGATTGTTTCACTAGTGGAGGAAAACAAGCAGATCTCCTGCATGCTGATCCATGCTTTCTGGAAAGATCTTCAACCATGCTTTTATGCACCCTGCTCAAAAGACAGTAACATGCCCTCCTTCTGATTTTTGGAATCTGGAGGTTCTACAGAATCATAGGCTTAGAAGGATCTTTGGAGGTCATTCAGTCCAACTCTCAGCTCAGAACAGGGCTAAGTCCAAAGTTTTCTTTGAAGTATTCACAATCAGCCCCAGGTCCTCTTCCCTGAGCTACTTGTGAATAAACAATGATCAAGAAGTACTAATAAAAAGTTCATATTTTCTATTCCAATATGTATTATTTTGAATTTATCAACAGTGTATAGTGTTCCATATTCAACACCCTCATAAACTCTGGAGATTACTACTGTTATGTGTAAACCAAAACTGTGGCCACAGCTCATTTTAAAAGTTCATCAGGTTGACCAGCTGTGGTATGAATCAGTTACATAGTTCATAGTTTTAACTGGATTCTCCCTCCTTGTAAAAGGAAGCCTGGTTGAACAGGCAGTGAGCACTTTAGAAAGTGGTTAGAGAAGATATTAATATGACAATTGTTGGCCTAACATAGGAAACACCTAACTTCAGAGGCTACTGCAACTTCGCCCATGGTGCAGAATTCTCTCTAGCAAGACCTAGCCACAGGGGAGAGAAAAATTTCTGCTAACCAGCACCAGAAAAATTCATGAGGAGTTGAAAGGGGAAGTAAATAAATATAAAAAGAAAGGACTTACTGAACTGTAAGATGGCCTAAACCAGGGAAAGGTTCTTTGGGATACTGTCAGGCAAGGAACAGAGAATTACTAGTGCTCTTATCTGGGGAATGCATTAGATCAATAAAAAATTCCATGCATTTTACAGGTGACTGTTGTGTATTAAAATTAATTTAAAAAAATCATTTAAAGGCTATTTTTATTCATAAAGGAAATATTTGCACTGTGAAACTGAAACTATAATCTTTTTAGTGTAGATACAGGTTTCACTAGGGCAGATGTACTTTGATCTGAATGGGGAGCTCCCAAGTCACAAAGCCAAGGATGTATCTGTCACATGGAGGCAAAACACATGCTGCAGCAGCTGATGGGATTTTTGGGATGGGCAATGGAGGGGCCAGATGAAGAAGAGAGATGGTAAAAGCTATCTCTGTTTAGCCATTAAACCTGCATCTCCTTCAGACCAAGGAAAAAAAGGAGTCTACAATAGCAGGAGGAAAACTGCTGAAGCAAGGAATGAAATTTCCAGTAACATAACTCACAGGTTTCTCAGAGTTTCAGTAAAAGTCAGCCTTGCTCATTCTCTTAAATTTGTAACTTAAAACAGTAAGAATAATCCTCACATTACAGACTTGTTCAGCCTTCTTTTATTAATTGATAGCTTAAGTTGTGAGATTTCCCATTAATACATTACCATCAAAAGAAGTCTTAAACCAAGTGAAAGCCTGCCAAAGCAAACAATAATTGTAGAACTTTTCAACCATTGAAGCTTTCTTTGCTAAGTAGGGGTAATTAACTAGCAGCAGTGAAACTCCTTCCACCCACCATCTCCTGAGATACCATGAGAGGTTTTTGTCTTCTTCAAGAGCACTTTGTGTAGCAGTTGCTCCATTAAATGCATACTTAAAAACCAACAAATAATCCCTCTCAAAAGTTCAATTGACACTTGGTGGCAAACGTGGCCTTCATTAACTCAAAAAGATATTTGTCAGTAGAAGACTAATTCAGGTTTCCACTTGCACGTGCCTGTGTTTGGAGAGCTTTCAAAAAACCAAAAGAGATTTGGTTTCATTACTATGATATGTTTAGTGACAAGCAAATGCAGATGAACTTGAGCTACCAAAGACCTATATTCCAATACAAACACTTGGCATATTCCTTGTAAAAAATCACAGCCAGTTATTTATACCAACTGCCAATTCACTTCACCATTCTAACCATGTTCCTAGATGCCTTTGAGGAAGTTTAGGGATTTCTGACAAATAACTTCATATGCTACCACAAAAACTAGCAGGTATTTTTCAGCAGTTTTATGGGGAAAAGAACAATAATCTCCAATGAAAACCTATCTTTAATACTTGAACTAGGAGGTAATAAACCAAATACAAACCAAATAAATCAACCAAATGAAACAAATAAACAAAACTAATCAAATTAGGCAGGCTCAAGTTATTGGTGAACAGTTCTTATAATCAAGCATTACTTACAAGAAGCTTTTTCCTGATGGCTTCTACTGCAGCTGGTGCTAATTGCCTGGGCCATTCACATTTTGGCTCTACATCACCATACACCTTGAAAAGAACACAAAACAGGTGTATTAGACATGAAGATGTTCTCACATTCACTATAAAAATTACAACTGGCTCCTCACAGAAGACTTCCACATAATCCTAGCAGTCTGTTATTACATACATTTGCTCACGACATACAGAATATTCACTCTCACAAACTTATTTTGTGATCTTATGAATCACTAGAGGGATTTAGTAGAGATAAACACAATTAAAAGCTTTTCCATTTACTTTTATTCTACTTTTGCAATTAACAAATTTGGTTTGAGTTTGTCACCAAAAGTAAACAAGAGACAACACTGTAGGGTAATTTCTTATTCTCTTAAATTCAAGCTGTAAGACAAATGAAGTTGCAGTTAGCTTCACTCTCTCTGGTTCTATTTTTTGCCTTATTTGCTTCCATTTTTTACCTTGACCAGACTACCTTTTAGAAAACCAGATAAAATACCAGGGAGCCAATGGTAATTTCTAGTGATCCTTGGGGGTTTTCCTGACCATTACAAAATCAGCTGCATTTTTGGGGGGTATAGGTAAATACACTGGATTTGTTAACCTCTCTCTTTTAGTAAATTTAACCTTTTCTTCTAATTCTTCCATTCCAAACCTGAAACCATGGGCCTCAACAGGGGAGAGGAGCAAAGGAAATATCCTATATGAAAGCAATCGTACTTACACAGTTTCAGGTTGGGAAATGAAACAGATTCTAATCTAAGCATATTTGTCAAAACTCTTTGTTTTCACTTTACAGTAGCTCAAATCAATGACTTTACATTAGCTAATATGAGCTTTAAGTGAAACCTAAGCCCTCCCCAACTTTCTGCAGTGATTTAATGATCTATTTAAAAGCTGATTATATCACTGATGCAAATTCATCTGGCAGAATAACCCTGGAGGGTGTTCTGTATCATCTGCAACTCCATGTTTGGAAGATTATCCTGCACATTTTTAAGGATACATTGCCTGGGGTTGAAGTGAGTTATATTTGGTTTATCTTCGTCCTTTAACCTCACAGATTCATTTCCTGTCATGTCTTGCTTAAACAAAGCCTAATTACAGAGAAAGAGGATATTATAGTGATCAAGTTGTTGATGTTTGGATCAAGCACTGTGCATTGGCAGTAACAAGCTGCCTCAGTGAGAATTTAATATCCTCTCAAATCATGTTTCTACAATTGTTGTGGGCATTTTCTACACATGCACTTATATGGGACATGCACAGGCAGAGCCTATAGAAATAATAAAGACTAAAAAATCAAAATGAGAAAAAATTAGTAATAAAGTGAAATACTTCCCCATCCTTTGTGATGTAGCATTTGTGGTGAAATTTATAGTGCATTGCATCTTGGTTGGTTTGCATCTTGGGCACAACATGTTATTAAAAGGACTAGAAATAATGGATATAAATTGGAATGAGGTAGATTCAGGCTTGATATAAGAAAGAAATTCTTTCCAGTGAGGGTGGTGAAACACTGAAAGAGGTTGCGGATGTCCCCTCTCTGCAGGTGTTTAAGGCCAGGCTGGACAAGGCACTGAGCAGCCTGATTTAGTGGGAGGTGTCCCTGCCTATGGCAGGGGGGTTGGAACTCGATGATCTTTAAGGTCCCTTCCAACCCAAACTATTCTATGATTCTATGAAGTTCTGCATACATGGTTGCAGTTATAGTTTGGCTGATGCATTTTCTCTGACATGATTTGAGAGAGAAATAAACAAGTTTATAATGGCCAAATGCTCCTTGTGCTTAAGTTTTTAAGGATGTAACCATATGAACAAGCACTGCATTTATAGTACACAGTGCTTCATGCTCCCCACCAGCCCCTCCTAAGAACAAGGTCCAGCCCAGTATCTCTCCTCACTTGCTCATCTATCACTGGGCAAAGGATATTATCATCAATGCTTTCCAGGAACTTCCTGGATTGCTTATTAGCTGTTGTGCTGACCCTCCAACAGATATCTAAGTGGTGGAAGTGTCCCCATGAGGACTAGGGCTTGTGAATGTGAGGTTGCTACTATCTGTTTATAGAGAGTTTCATCTGCTTAGTCTTTCTGGTCAGGTGGCCTGAACCAGAACCTCACTGGCATCAAACAGAGCAAGTAAAAACTGTTACTCCCCACTATTTTAAACCTTAGGATTGTCCCATTCACAGTCAGACCCTTGTGGCCATATTTATGGGGCATCCAGATTTTCCTAATGAGTCAGATTTAACTGACTTCCACTCCTCACCTTTTCTTAGGCAATGCTTCCCTCTAAGGCAATACTGCTGAGGTGTTCACTGGCTTAATGATGCAAAACTGAAAACACCTTTATAAACTCCAGTTTGAAATCTTTAGAACAGGAAAGCCAAAATAATTTTAAAAAGCTGACAAATTTTAATCAGTTATGAAGAGAATTTGCAAATAATTTAGCTGGAAGACATAGTCTCATATTCCAATTCCTTTTTTTTTTTCTAACAGAAATTACAAAAGATTAATAATTAGAAACCATCACCAGCCTTATAAAATAGGAGTAGATTAATGTAGCACAAAATCAAACCTTCATTTTCCAGTGAAAACATTTCAGTATTGCAAAAAACCAATGAGAAGGGGAGAACAGTAATCATTACTGTCATGTACTGAACTTCATCCTTGAAGCAAAGTGGCCCAAAACTGTGATTATACCATGATAATCACTGTGCATTTCACCTAGTTACTTAATGAAGCAATTAGAATTGTGTTAAGGCTATATTTGGATCATCCAAATCCACTAGAAGCATATGGAACCAATTCAGGAAAAGCAACACTGAAACATGGTCAGTGTGGAGCTGCTGGATCCCATTTTTGCAAACTTAATTCACTGAAATATTTGGACTTCAAACTTCATAACAGGTTTTAAGTCCTATAAAGGTATATACACCTGAAGGCAGAGATGCCATCCAGAGGGTCCTAGACAGGCTTGAGAGGTGAGCCCAAGCCAAACTCATGAAGATCAACATGGCCAAGTGCAAGGTCCTGCACCTGGGTGGAAGCAATCCCAAGCACAGACACAGGCTGGGTGGAGAGTGGCTTGAGTGCAGCTCTGAAGAGAAAGACTTGGGGGTGTCAGTTGACAACAAACTCAACAGGAGCCAGCAGTGTGCACTCGCAGCCAAGAAGGCACCAACCAAATCCTGGGTTGCATCAAGAGGAGTGTGACCAGCAGGTCCAGAGAGGTGATTTTACCCCTCTACTTGGCACTGGT